>JASVER010000132.1:360064-375175 GCA_030449065.1 Oceanodroma leucorhoa | reverse complement strand
GCCGCGGCCTCACGCCCAGCGAATCGGCCGATGCCGAAACGCCGCTACCTTCCGCCAGCCCGCCGCCAGGGCGCATGCGCCCCTCCCGCCCCGCCACTGCGCTCCGCGGGGCGGCCCCGCCTCCCGCATGCGCCTCTCGCCACCGCCCACCCCGGCCGGCGGCGGCGTGCACCGAGGCGGGCGCTGTGCGCAGGCGCGGAGCAGGGCGCGGCCGCCGGCAAGGGGCTGCGGGCGGCCCCGGCAGGTGCCGGCCTGTCCCGGGCGCTCCCCTCTGCGGCGGGAAACGCTGCCTCCGCCATGCCCGGGGGCCTCGGGGAGCTGGGGCGGATGAAGCTGTCCGCGGAGGCGCAGAGAGCTGAGGGGGCTGACTCAGCCCTTGTTATTTGCCTCAGCTCTCCCAGCCCCGCTGCAGAGCTTACCCCAGCAGCCCTCCAGGAAGGCAGCGAGCCTGGCGCGGGGTGACTGACTGCAGTCAGGGGGAGGCTGGCCTTACCACAGGCTTCTGGCACAGCACCCTCACAGGCACCCCCCACCGCTGTCCTCCTAGTCCCCATGCCATGCCCTGTGGGTCAGGGACACCAGCAGCTTTCAGGACAGCCCCTCCGCTGTCCAGCAACAGCCAGACCTTCTTTTATTACAAGTAACCAGGTTTAGCTTCAGCTACCTTACGTTCTGACTCCACTAGTAGCAATCATGGCGTTTTGCAGGTTCTTCTGACACATCCTCATCCTCGGCCTTGCCCCTGTCTGCATGGAGTTCCTGGAACATAATGAAGTCAGTGTGAGTGGGGCGTGGGTTGGCAATTCATTCACACCAGGTATATGGAGAGTTGTTGAAAACCACCTACTTGAGCAGAGTCTTCATCTGGGACACAGGCAGGGCATGCCACTTCCCATCCTCAGCCTTGCTGCACATAAAACAGATGGTTTGGGTTCCTTTTTTTGTTGTTTTCATGAATTTGTTTGGTTTTGGGTTGGGTTTTTGCAGAAAACACCTCAAAAAAACCAGGACTTCACTCAGTTTTGCGATAGACTTCTCTAACAGCTGGTATTCTGGTATTTCATATCTTGAGGCACAGGGATACTATGAAGTCATTGCTCCTAAAGGCAGAATTAAATGGGGGGGGAGGATAGTAATAACATCACATGTCAGGGTTCACACTGTCAACTTTTGCTACTATGAGGTAAATGCAGGTTTACCAGCCGTTAGAGATTACAGAGGATAATGGGAGCACAGTAAACATACTTTGGGATGCTGCCAGAAGTTGAGTTTAATAGCTTTAATTTAAAAAGAATACTCCACTTCTCATTAAAAAAAAGCTATACCCCTTTTCTTAGTTTGTTTTCCTCTGAGTAGATTAATAACATGCTTTGAACAAAATACCTGTGTGCTGGCCTGGAATGAAACAGGTGAATACTTTTCTCAAGCACTTTATAGGTAACAGCAAAAACATTTTTAGACTAAGTGCAAGTCCCATATACTGAAAAATCTGTGATTATAACTTGTACGAGGGTCTGACAGAGAAACATTTTCCAGATGTTTCTCACCAAAATTTAAAAAGTCAGAAGTTTTCAGAAAGACTTTAAAGCTTCCTTTTAAAGATGACTGAAGACTCTGGGTCTTAAGAACGGCTTAAACTTTGTCAGCCTTCCCTAGTGTTTTACATACTTTTTAGAGTATTTGGTCGTCTTTACGGGGCAAGCTTCAGGTTCAGAGCTTCAGCTGAATTCTGCATGCAGCAGAGGATCTTGCTGACAGGGAAGATCCATAATGGATGAGAGCACAGTAGAGCTGGACACTTCAAACTGCAAAGAGGATGCTAACAACTGCAAGAAAGGGCACAGTAACTCTATATAGATCAGACATGATTCGTACTCAAAATTTTGTGTTAATTATATTATCAGCTGCACTCTGCTCAATGGATGCTGAAATACTTTATAAAAAAAAATCGTAAAAGATTAAAAAAATCAGTATTCTGTCTTGACAAAGTCTCCTGCTTTCTAGAAAGCCAAAACACATTTAGCAGAAAGGGGGGGACAGGGGCAACACACAACAGAATAATTTGCTTTAAAAACATATGAAATCAGACTAAAAAGTCTATTACATGTAACATACATCTTCCACTCTAGTTCATGTAGAATTCGACAGCTGAATACCATGCTCAGATTTCTTGGGAGACTTTTCAAGTTCATAACACAATTTATACTTAAAATACTTTATTTCCATAATAGTCTTCAGATCATGAGGCATCCTTAAGATTTTAGCATTGCAGACCCAGGACTCAACTATCTTCAGTAATCTAGCTGATAGTTCACAGCTACTTTAGATAACCTGAAGGTTATACCAAATGCTTCCTATTTTTCATCACATCGTACCACAGTTCTCTTTGGTGGGTGTTCTGACAGACGAGCAGGCATAGAGAGATACCGGAGCCCAACTAATAATATGGTAAACAAGATAGCATCCTCTGGAAAAAAAACAGGATGTTAACGGCATCAATCTACCAGTATAAAGCCATTAATCAGAACTGTGGAGAGCATTAATTTTGTCATTTTCTAGCTCTTGAATACTTATATGCATTTAGTTTTCATAGTGAACTGCTGACAGGAGAGGAACTAAGATGAATCCGAGAATTTCGAAATAAGTTTAAAGATGGAAGTCCCGACCTTAAAGTGTTTCCTTGCTACATAACTCACACTCACCAATCCATTTCACTCATGGCTCCCTGTCCAGCTCCCTCTTCCTGTCAGGATGCTTTCCTCTCCGCAGTGCCTGTGCCTTAGAGTAAAAGCACACAGGAGCTACCTCTGCTCTCAAGGGCAGCACAGTCATGAGGAAGTCCCGCTCCATCTGGACTCCAAAAGCTCAGCGCAGAACACCAGCAGAACTTGACTGTAAAACTAATGTGTCTAATGCCATATGCTGTAATTCTTGAAAACAGTGTCATTTTCATTACTTCAGGAAGTTTTGTTATCCTCACAGCCTTTTAGGCCAAAGGAGTATAATTTGCTTGCTAGTAATTCAGGGCAAACTAGAACAGTAAAAAGAAAACTTCCAAGAGGATCTATATTCTGGCAGCTCCTGTTCTCCCTCAGCTGAAGTTTATGAGGGTACTTCGGAAGATTCCGAATCCAGTTATAAGAATTTGGCAAGTTACACACTGAAAAGAAGTGACAGATGAAAACTTAGGCTAATGATAATGGTAGGCATTATTGTCTCAAACTTATAAACAACCACCTTATATGAAAATACAACACAGCCTTAATTAGTAAGAATTGAGACAGTGGTGATGTCCACATTTAGGAAGCTGTTCATCCTAACTACTTGCATTTTAAGACATGGTTCTCAAGCTTTAAGAAACAGCACACAAG
Source organism: Oceanodroma leucorhoa (assembly GCA_030449065.1). Taxonomy (NCBI): domain Eukaryota; kingdom Metazoa; phylum Chordata; class Aves; order Procellariiformes; genus Oceanodroma; species Oceanodroma leucorhoa. Next base: position 371,804 of record JASVER010000132.1, on the reverse strand, counting down.
GGACTTTTTAAGAACAGAGATGCACTCTTCCATGGTCCCCATAAAACTGTCATGCCTCAAATTAAGAGACTTGGCTCCCTATCAAAACTGTCATTAAAAGCCAATATTGGACAATATACATTGTTTTGTTTATGACCATGAAGTTTTTCTATGGCATGAATATCACCAGAAACAAAAATCTTCACTCTTCTATTGCTGTTTTGTTATCACAGGAATTCTATTTTCAAATTTAGTTCACAGAGTTATTGCATATGCTGTTTTGTATTAAAAGTTCAGTATAAAACAAGACAAAAGCAATAAAATCAAATCATTCAGTCTTGTAAGTCAGACATCCTCTCGCTTTGACTTGAGTTATAGTTTGAGAGTTCTTTTCTTGTTAAACAAGCACAGTGAATCTTGTATAGCAGTACAGCTGAAGATACGTAGTATACACTAATAACCAAGAACTGAAGCAAAACCAACTGATTACACATGAGCTTTAAAATCCTTCGACAAAGTACTTTGTTGGAAAAGTCTGCTTCTGACTTAGATCTTTAATCTGGATAAATCTTCTTCCCTGTGAGAGGTACATACAGCCTCTTCAGCTTAAGAAAGTAACATGAATAAGATCAAGTAACTTTAAAAGCACGAGCAGTCCACCACCGTTCTCACCACCTACCCATAAAAAGGTACAGAGAGAACTTATTTATACATCATATGAAGTATTATTCTGTTTTATCTTCATCTTCTGCAGCATAGATAGCTTGATTCCTTCTCTTAATTTTTTTAATGCCACTGTTTCCATTTTCATTACCACCAATGCGCTTTAATGATCTCTCATTTAAGCTCTTCTCTTCCACCTGCTTACTCACACCAGATTTCTCCAGTTCCTCGTTAGTGGAGTCCATAGCATCATCAGACGATACCGCCATGGAATCTGGCATGATGCGGATGTCAGAAAAGCTTGCAGAAAAGTCAGGAGGATGATCAGGGGAAGGATCTACAGAGCATGTACTCAAGTCTTCATCGCCACCTTCTTCATCCAGCATTATTTCATCTGGATTAATGGATGAAAGTCCAGAATTATCTGTATTATATTCACTGGGTTCCTCTGCTGACCCAGTACTGTCCATCTCCTCTTCCTCCTCCTCCTCTTCATATTCACCTCGTACCGAGCCCTCTTCTTTAGCTTGCTGGATCCTGTCATTGATGTCAGTGAGGCCAAACTGGGCACAAAACTCAGTGGTCTGTGGATTGATGGTATGAACTGGTTCCACGTGTTTTTGGGGCTTGCTGGGATCATAACAAGCAGCTGTCAATGTGAAGTTACAAGGAATTTTGAGGTTATGATTCAGCTCTTCCAACACCTCTTTGATGGCTTCTTCTGTCGCACTGTAATCCCACCTAAATAAGTGTATGAAGTTTAAACAAGTGCAGTTAGTCAAAAGGTACTTCCCACTGCAAAGAGAAACTTTTAAAGATGGATAATAAATTCATCTTACAACAGACACCTAATTTCTCAAATGATTTTTCAGGAAAGTATATTGCCTTTGGTCAATACTGAAATTCCCCTCTCCCCACCAAGGATCTGTGTATTATGTCAACCCACTCAATCAGCATTCACCCGCCCACCCCCATAATCCAGCCTGATTTTCAGTCTTACAGCGTAACTGGCAAGATGATCAGCCACCATGTATTTTTTGTCCCTCAAATGGTGGTATCTAAGTTTGCAAAACAAAACTAAATGCCTGTGTAGAGCAGTAAAGAAGTTGTATGCTCTAGAGTACAGGTTTTGTCACCATCCCCTTTGTTTTCCAAGGCATTTAGCAAGTCCTACAGACATTCCAGACTGCAGAACAGAGAAACACAACAATAAATTTACTTCCAGTCCAGCAAAATCCCACTTTCCTCTCTACTTTGCATGCAACTTACTTTGCATGGAGGCCATTATTTTCAGGCATATTCCATGAGCTCTGAGTCACATTAACAAGACTGTTGGTGGCCTTGAGGACCGCAATCCACTCAGCATCATACTCCAGCGAGTCACCTGCACTAGGATCATGTTCTATGTCTATTATCTGATTAAAAAAAAAACAACACAGAAAGCAGATCAGGTGAATTATTTCTCTTGACACCAGAAATTTATTAAAGTTTTAAGTGTTATTGTCATGGTGTAGAGTTTTAATTAAGTTTCAAGTACACTGAGCTAGTGGTCTCAATCAAACAAGTCCTCTCAAGTTAGCCCTACATAGACGTTCATAGCAACAAGGGGCTAAGAAAAGACAACAGTAGTAAAAAAGGCATTTCTGTATTTTAGCTTACAGCAATTAAGAACACCCTTCTCCCTACTGCCAGCTACTGGACAGTTATGCAACTTAGAAACCAGAATTTGCCTACTCTTAAATTCGTGCTGCCTTCTAAGCAGATATACATTAAGAACTGACAGCAAGTTATTCTGCTGTATAAACACGCATTCTAAGCACAGCAATGAAATTAATTTTAACAGCTGATGAATTGAAATCCAAATCATTTTGTCTTCAGTGACATTAACCCAAATCAAACCATTCGGTTTAGCCAAACTGCATTAGTCAGGCTCTGATTTTAAATAATCCATAAAGTAATTCAACCTGGTAACATAGTTTTAGGAAAAAAAAAAAAAAAACACCAAAAAACGGATATACTTTAAACCAGAGCTACACACAGGTGGATCACCACGCTGCTGGAGGTAGTATTACTCCATTATGTAGTTTTGCTACATAATTCTAAGTGTGGACTAGCACTCAGTACCTTTGCATAGCAAAAGCCCATCCTCATACTCTCTCCCATGTTCAAAGGTAGCTACTAGGGCAAATGGATCCCACCACACACCCAAGGGACAGATAATGAACCATCTTCCCTTTAAGCTGACAAATAAAAGCTACTTTAAAGTAACACTACTAAAACACTTGACTGCATTTGAAGAACATGCTGTCAGCAGCTCCCTCTCATAACAAAGGATTTTAGATTCATCCATTTGAGTTTTTACAGATGGCACTGCAGGCAGCACACACAGGCCACAGCCACGTATATTGTTTTGCTCTTGGCAAATCAGTTTGGCACTCATATTGAAAATTCCCACAACCCAGACCTCCTACTTGGCCACTGCCCTTCCTATCCAAGATATGCACCAAATAAAAAGAAGCAGAGCCACTCTCTTAGGAAGTCACACCAATTCCTGCTGGAATTCACAATACCGAAAGGAAATTGCAGAACTCAACTTAGGACTCAATCCTGTCTGAATTAATGAATACAGATATGAAGAAAGAGTCACTGTCAGACCCAAACTGGTCCAGGAAAGAAAGAAGAGCCTCAAGATAGGCTTTCTTCTTAGGTTTGACATTTGTCAAAAAAACACAACTGGCGATTCAATTCAGCTTAAGGTAGAGCTACTTATGCAATTAAGTCAAGTACTTGTTCTAAGGTGGAAGGAAATGGTAGGAATAAGCAAACACTATGCCTGCATGACAGGACACAAGGTCTGCTTAGTTCAAGGCAATATTATACAAAGACCATTCCACACATGCACCGTTCCTCGTTTCTTTCCAATTCCTCCATTTATTAGAACTATTCTTCAGCTTATATCTAAGCACAGCACTTAGCAGTCCAGACAAGTGAAGTACTTAAAAAGTGAAAACCCACTGTACATGGTCATCACCTGCAGAAAGTCTCTGTGCGGCAGACATTTATCCAGAGCCAAAAACTTTGTTGCTTTTGGTAGCTCTTCTTTGGAGTTTGTCTAGGAAACAAATGGTGTTAACACAGTCATTAGCATTTCTATAAAATTTGACCATTCTAAACAAGTTATAGAGAGAGATTTAAAGGAGTAATTTATACCAAAAAAAAGACTTTCTGAAACAGAAAATCAGCATGGGATTATAAGAAAGGGATGAAGGAACAAAGAGAAAGACAGACTTCACTGGAAGTCTAACAGGAAGCTGGATGCAGATGACAGCAAGATAAAGCAAGAGCCACACTTCATCCTTAACCAAGGCAGCTGAGCACACCTAGCCTCGAAGCAAAAAGAAAAACTTTAACATAACTGGAAACAGACTTACTGAGCCTAGAAGGTCTAGAGTTACATTTTTACAGCTAAATAACTTGCAAATAGAAATAGCACATCACACTGCTTTCAGGAAGAACTCAAACCAAGCGAAGTTTCAACCTACAGGGGCTGGTTTTTGGCTTTACCCAGGCCACCAGACAACTTCATCTGCCAAGCCTTACTACAGGCATCCTCCCATCCCCGGTTAACCACTATCTTCTTTTCAGTCGCTTCTCTACCACCTTGTTTTGAAGTTGTCTCCTTCCCCAATAAAGTGGGAAAGAGAGTGTTTTTCTATAAACTTAAATTAAGAAGTTTCAAGTGCATTGTTAGCTATTTCACACTGTCCCTGAAGAAGATTAGATACTTACACCATTAATTTATAACATCTCTCTAACTTAAGCTAGTAGTCTTAACACCACTTAATGCTTTGCGGCTTAAGCTCAGTTTTAATAACTGAGCAAAAACATTAAGAAGTTGTTTTTCTGGACATGATTACCTGCACTGGAATTCTAAAACATGCTCGGGACACATACATACTAGATTTTTTTTCCCTTTTACCTGGTGTTGCATGAAAGCTGCAAATTTAACATGAAGATGTGCTGAGAACCAGTAGGTGGGTTTCAGATGCTGCAGAAGCTCTGAAGCAGCAGGGCTTCCTAATGTGTTGCTCTCCACTTCTTGACGGAAGAAGGATTTCATTTTAAGAAGCTGTTTCTTGTTTCCATAGTGATATATGCTCCTTGGCCAGTCATGTGACATAAATATATCAATTGGACGCTTTAACTGTCAAGCAAAAATGCATACGGTATAAATAAAACAAAATTACACAGCACAAGATGGAACATGTGTAACATGTTCTACCTCAGATCAATACAGAGTTAGCTGTGACGAACACCCTCACTTTCAACGCAATTAAGTATACCACTGAGCCCCATCTTTCAGGTGGCCTTTGAAGCTGTCAAGGGACTCTAGTCTCCATGGTTTGTACTACACTGTCTTGGGACAGTCAGCTGCGTTTTATATATACTGCCTTATAAAAGAGATCATATCATCACAGTAAGTGTCAGGCACTTGGAAGAAGACTTAAAAATTACAGCTATAGAGCAAGTTCTCTACCCACAGTCAAAGGCACCTTCTTTCTCGTTAAATTTTTAAGAGCTTTGTTTAAAAGGGATCACGGCTAAGCATGATATTCCTCCTCAAAGGAAGTCTAATCAATGTCTTATGCTGAATATTGAACCAAGAGATGCTTATTTCCATCAGCTGCATCAGAACACACTTCTAGATGAAACCCAAGTCCAGCTAATAAGAAACTTACAGTGAAATGCAACAAACTTTTTACAATGACAGCAAACCTTTATCCTATGTTCAGCATCCCTATTTCTGTGTGCAACTGCAACCTGAATAATCATTCACAAGATGCGTATAAATACATGTATTCACACCACAACCTCAGCCAAACAGAGTAGCCCTTGTGACAAAAAAGGAAGTAGGCAATAACTCAAAATAAAGGTAATCTGTCCTTTGAATTTCTCGCCCTAGAGTCAAAAATACTTCAACCACAGAAATCTGGGATCAGCTTATTCAGCTGGTTCGATTTTGACTAGTTAACTTTGTACCAACCAGCTTGCACGTTAGACAAGGTAGCATCCATCTTCCTAAAGCTAACATAAAGCTGGAACAGAGGTGTATAGCTGGAGTACCTTCCATTCTGTGAATTTCATACAATTAAACAAATAAAACAAAAAACCAAAAACAAACAAACAAAAAACCAAAACACTCCTGCCTGTGCCTGATTCAGATCAAATTTGCACTGCTGCGCAAAGCGTTGGAGGAGATATTCAGCAGGAACAACAGTGGAATAACACCCAGCATAAGATGTCCTGTCCAGATTAACTGGGAGTTGTTGGTAAGATTTACTGTCCAATAGCGTACTTGTTCAGAGTAGCTTTAACATCTTACTTCTAAATTAATGAAAACTATTTACCACTGTTTAAAAAAAATAGATTTTTCACTAACCTGCTTGAGTTTGAAGACTTCGATATTCCTCACATGGTAAGCGCTTCTAATTGTTTGCTGGTTGTATGGTGGACACTCAAAGTGGCCTGAAACATTGAAAAAAACAGTAGTTGCCTGAATCAATAGTTTCCTCCTACCACTGTTTGCAAGCTAGCTTCTTTGGGTCATATAGACTCCTAGAGCAATCCCAAATACAAGGCTGCCAATAATCAAAGGAGATACTGTATTTCCTTTACACGAAGCTTACGCCAACAGGGTGCTAACTTTTTAAGTGTGAGGCAAATATGTTCTAAAAATGTGTCTTCAACAATGAGCATTTCTTCCATTCTTTTCATAAATATAGAGAATACAGTAGTTCAGTTGTGGAAACAAAAAACAGGAGTTTGACTCCAACACTCAAAACATAGGACCTGTCTGAAACAAGTAACTTTTGGCAGAAAGATTTATGTGCTTAATTCCTGAATGAGGTTTTGTACCTCTCTGGTGAGATAACACCCCTCATTACTTCCCCACATCCCTTACCTCCACAGTTACACTGCATAGCCATGTGCAATCATATATAGAGAGAGCTGTTTGCTGCACAGCCATGAAACATATGTATCTGCTAATATCATGGCTACTCATGCAAACATGCTGGCACAGCCAAAGAACATAAGGTAGTCGGGAACAAGCAAAAGTTGGGCATTGACATAGTGAGAGCACAGAGCAAGCCTCTATGAGTGATGAGCGATCATAACCTAAGTTAGGACGTAACAACTCAGAAAGAGGTATAAACTCAAAGATCACAAATCACTGCATGAGAGCCGACTCCTAACTCAGGCCACTGAGGCTGTGATTGTTTGTGTTTCTTCAATCTCCAACTTTGCCTTGGGACAAGAAACCTGAACGCCAAGCAGAGCTCCTACATGCTCTAAAGAATGAAGAGAAAAATTACTTTTTTAGTAGTTAGCATTATTGTCAAAAAAATCTCATTTCCCACATGCAATATTCACGCATACAAGCTGTATGCTTGACAACAACAAATTTAAGTAGCACTGATAGGTATTAGACAGAATCAGGTGTTCCAGAAACCTAGTTCAGTAGTTTGCAGCTTGAAAGCCATCTGCAAATCTGGTCTGAAGCAGTATGTTCCTAGAGAGAATATTACTGTACAGTAATCACAACTAAGAGACTGCTATTTCATGTGTCGAGATCAGAAAGACCAAACTATCTTCTATTTGCTGACACCAGGTATCATCTGTGACAAGATTTCTGCCCACTGACGGAGACCCCTTCCAAGGAAAAACTCTTGAATACACATACATATAACCAGGAGGAACCTATCTCGAGATGTACTGACACTAAGCCTCATCTAGGACAGTACATTTGTACAATATCACACTTGTTTCACACAAGGAACAGTCCTACATTGCATGCTAGAAGGACACTGCCATGGAAAAATCAAGACTGTTCCAACAACACCACTCAAAAGGGGCATTGCTTCCTGCTGCGGTCGCCAGGCAGCTACAGACTCATCTACCACCTCCAGAAAAATCCACGTATTGAGTCAAGAGAGGTTTCCAGCGTAATAGTCGGTTCAAAGAAGAGGAGGAACAGCCAGACCCTCCCACGACGGCTCGGGCCCAGTGCTCCCCTCCCCGCTGCCGGGCCCGCTCTGTCCCGCCATACCTTTCCGGTAGTCGTGAGACTTGAAGATGCCCGAGATGCCGCCGATCCTCACGCCGCGGAACCGCACCACGCCCGCGTAACCTAGGGGAGAGAGGAGCGCGGCTCGTCACGGCGGGGCCGGGGCAGGACAAGGGGCTGGAGAGGAAAACCTCCGGGAGCCGGCGGAGGACCTACCGAGGTAGTAGATGTTGGGCGCCACCCACCCGCCGTAGGGCAGCTCCTGCAGGTGGTTGGACGCCTCGTGGTTCCCGCCGATGAACACCGTGAGGACCGGGGCCTTCTTCTCGCCGGAGTAGTACCTGCGGAGACACGACAGCTGCTGTAGCGGAGCGGGCCGGGCCGGGGCCGGGCCGGGCCGGGGCCGGGCGGGACAAGGCCGGGCCGGGCGGCGCTCACCGGTAGAAGGTCTGCATGTGGCGGTACTTGGCGGGCACGGCCATGCAGCGCAGGTCCGCCTCGTTGCGCACGGCCTGGAAGTCGCCGCAGCAGAGCAGCAGGTCGGGCCGCACGTTGTGCCGCCGCTGCAGCAGCTCCAGCGTCTCGTACATCTTGTCCAGGGCGCCATGGCAGCACCCCGCCACCGCCACCTTCATCGCCGCCGCTCCCCCACCGCGCAGGCGCCGCGCGCGCCTGCCGCGTCACCGCCCGCTCCCCCGGCGCCTGCGCGCTAGCCGAGCCCGGCTGGGGCCCGGCGGGCGGGGAGCCGCCGCCCCCGGGAGGCCGCAACGCCGCGTCCCGTCTCGCCGGCAGACAGCGACCCGGGGCGCACCTCACGCAGCGGGGCGGTCACGGCCACGGCCACGGCCACGCGTGCCTGGGCCAGCCGAGGCCGCTCCAAGATCACCTGCTGTCAGATTGGCCCCGGGGGTGCTGCCGCCCTCCCCATGTCTCTCCCCAGCCGCCGTGGGGATGAGTCACGCCGCTGGCGGGTGGGACCTGCGCGACGGCCCCGCTTCGCTCTGGGGAGGAAAACTGTCACGGCAGTTAGCACAACGGGTCGTGATAAGCTAAAAAGGCCCGTCTGACACGCACGGCAGAGTTTTAGAAACTTGCGATGCCTTTGCAGGAGGCCCTGCAGAGGGTACGCAGGCTGCGTAAGGAGACGCTGCTCAACTGCCCCTGCCCTGCAGAACCCCCCAGGCACTTCTCCCCTCAGGCAGAGGCAGGGGAGTACTGCCCACACCTCTTCTGCCAGCCTGGCGGGGAAGCAGCAGAAGCTTTACTTGGTTCTCGTTGCGTGGCACAAAGACCACAAGCAAAGTGGTGGTGGAGCAGTGGCGGCACAGCAGAGCGAGCAGTAGCTGTGCATGCTTCCGTCTGACATTTGTGCCAATAAAAGACCGGCTTGGGGTTTGCAAAGGACATACCATCCCCGCAGTGCTTTTGTCCTGCCAGTTCAGCAGCAGGCAAGCATGTTTTTAGCATAGTCAAGTGCTGGCTTCTTGTAACTCCCTAACACCCAAGGACAGGAACAGTCAGTGACTTTACCGGGGCAATGGCGAACGAGCAGGGTGAGAAATGGGGCATCTCTCCCTTTACTTACAGGCTGTCAGGCTCCCTCTTTTGGAGAGCAGAGATTTCCTCGTTTTGAAGGGCAGTGAATTGGATCATAGAGTGGTATTTGTGTGTCACGTAACAAAACCGCTCCAGAATTTTTCCACTGTTTTTTTTTTTTTTTTTAAGTCTTGAGGGACTGAACAAAATTACAATAACATAGTTAAACATTAACTTGCTACTACTTACCCTGTAATCATGGAACCAAGCAGACATTCCTGTTCCCCTACAGTAGCAACTAATGGTCTCTCTTTTGATACTAAGAAAATATGAGTGTTCTCTAGTACATTTCACAATGTTGGGTTACTGTGTGTTCTCTGGGGCTCTGGTCCAAGCCCAGCTGAAGAGAAGGGAAAAGTTCCTCTGGCTTTCAATCCCCACAGGTCTTCAGAGTAAAAGCACACACAGAAGCGTTCCTAGGTGTACTTAGCTCTTTCTCTAACTTTGCTGAGACTTACTTGGACGTAGTGTGAGAACTCGGTCAGTCCGACGCATCTTCTGGGAAGTGCTTCTTGGGGGAAGAACTTTCCAGCTTCTCTGGGGAAGAACAGCAGCCCCTCGCATTTGCCACATCTCAGACTTCCTGAAAGGAAGCGGGTGAAAGGCAGAAAAGGTCCATAAGTCTATGGAAGATACGACCTTCCCAAGATACACCATCTTGGGGGGCTTCCAGAGACTGCCAGCAGATGCTTCTCCTTCCTACCCAAATTCATCCCCAGTTAGTCAAGGTAAGCTGATACTGTAATTCCTGAGTTTGTTAGCTCGGGCTCATTTCTCATACTCCATGTGCCACTTATCCCAAGTGAACTGGTGCACAGTAGTCAATAAGGTTTTTTTATGTTGCAGCATTCTAGTATTTGTACACTATTCATTATGCATCTCAGCATCCCTAATTTAACTCTGGGTGTTCACTGAGCAAAACTGCTCTGAACTTTCCACAGCAGTCAGACCTGCTGTGCAGGTAGCCATGCTACTATTTACAGGGTAAGTAGTAGCAAGTTAATGCTTAACTATGTTATTGTAATTTTGTTCAATCCTTCAAGACTGTTTAAAAAAACATGTGACTGAAGCGCAGCTCTCCTCCATCACAGGACTAATGCATGTTTAGCTATGGACTGGGCTTTGCGGTCACAGTCCCTTGCCCCGATGTGCTCGTGCATGTCTCTCGTGTGTGGATGTCCAGTCCTACAAGAGAGGACCTGCACTTCTCTGAAGTGACCAAATGCACATTCTGCCCTGCACGACAGGCACAGGAGGCCAGGAAGGGAGAGTCCCAAGAAACAGGCTCAGGTCAGTGGATTGTTTGGGTGGGAGGTATTTGCCCTTTTGGCAGTTGCCCGCCTGCACTGACCAGTAATGTTTTTTTTTCTTGAGCTAACTATGGTAATTTAGAGCCATGGAATAAATAACTATGGTAATTTAGAGCCATGGAAGTAGTTCAGTTTTCCTCTCCAGAGAAATGAGGAAGAATGAAAGGCATCCTAAGGGGCTGTGGATGGCAGGGTTGCTTCCCTCACCTTTGAGAACGGAATGACAGGGAGACTTTCCTGTCAAGTGCTTTCTAGCACTTTTAGAAGATACTGAAAGATTTCTAGCACATTTAGAAGAAACTGAAAGATTTCTAGCACATTTAGAAGAAACTAAAATGAAGAGGAACAGCAAAAGGAAGGCATCTGTAGCTGACTTCCGGGGCAGGATACCGTGGCTAAGAAGGGAGGTACAAGGGAAAAGTGGTGGGAGACACTGTATGTGTTTGTGGAGGGAGATAAACTGGAGGTGTGAGAGACAAATCTGATGTGTTCCAGCTGAGATTTTGAGATGTCCCTGTAAGCCATGAGAGAGCATGGGGTCACAGGTTGGTGTGCATGTGTGGACAGAAGGAAGACACTGCTGCCACCACCTTAGAAAAAGACCCCACGAGGTTGGCCTAAGTATCACAAGACTTACCTGCAACAATGTTTTGATGTCTTTGGGCAGCTCCTCCCCCAGTATTGTCTGATAATTGCAGCAAAACACGCTGCCAACACAAGGCCCGCTCCAGGCCTAGCCACTGAGGTGCGGCAGTTGCCTTCCCCTTCCAGTTCTGCTTTGGCTCTTTTCCCTCTTAATTTTTACCTTTTCTCGGAGGCACCCATCACGCTGTTTTGCTGGAGGGCACTACTAATGGCCTCAAGAGAGGGTTGAAAACCCTCCGAAGCCAAGAGATGAACCAACCGCCTTGCTAGCTTTCTCGAGCGGCTGAGGGAAAACAAAAACCACCGCCCGGGACGCTGTGCCCTGGTGAACCGCAGGCCCGGGCCGAGCCGGCCGGCGGTGAGGTTCGCGAGGGACGCGGCGCTGAGGCGAGAGGCCCGCCGCCTCCTCACGGCGGGACCCGGCGGGCGGGGCGGGCGCGGCGGCCGTGAGGGGAGGGGAGGGCCGCGGCGCGTGCACGCG
>JASVER010000132.1:191705-359610 GCA_030449065.1 Oceanodroma leucorhoa | reverse complement strand
GGGGTCGGGGCCGAGCGGCCGCCGGCTCTCCCCGGCCGGCGGCAGCGGTTGCTCCCCTTAGGGCCCGGCAGCGGGGGCAGGTGCCCGGCGGGCCCCGCGGTGGGGGGGTACCGGCGCGTTGTCTGTCGGTGGTGAAGCGTCCCGCCGCCAGCGCGGCGTGTCTCGGGGCTCGCGGTGCCGGCGCTGACAGGGTCTGGGAGGGAGCTGCGGGCCGAGCGGCCCGGCCCGGCGGGGGCGGTGTGCGGCGCCGGGGGCGGGGGCCGCCGTCCCGGGATGGGGGCTGGCGGGGGGCGGCGGTGGCGAGGGGTGTTTCGGGGAGGGTGGCGGGGCAGGCGGGCTGAGCCGCGGTTGTGGGAAGCAGTGACTGAATGGAGTTACTAGGTAACACACAGGGTGGAGAAGGAGGAAATACTTCTCGCATCGCACGCGTTTAAGTTGTGAAAACCACTACTGCGGGTGTTGTGGAGGCCGAGACTATAAATTGTCTCAAAAGAGTTTTGACAAAGTGCTGAGAGACGTAACGGCTTTTAAGCACAGCGATCTGGATGGCCCGAAGCTGTTAGTTGTTGTAAAGCAGGAGGTTAACACCGGTGAAGGATCACCTCTACTTAGGCTGTTCTTTTTTTGTGAACGCTTGACACTTGCCCCAGGACCCTGGGTAGCTGGACCTTTGATCTTCTTTAATGCAGCTGGTAATATATGGTCTTGAAAGTAGGATTTTTGTTCTTTTCCAAAGTATTTCTTCTTGATCAAGAAAGGGAACAGCTTTGGCTACAAGACTCCTTGGTTCACGGGCAGACAAATTCAAGATTAAGTTGGACATAAACTTGTAAAATTGAGATTGAATGACTATTGGAATGATTTACTGAAGGACGTGTTCCTACTGGAGTAATTCTCTCTGAAGGTCATCAGACTGCGCTGGTCTCAAGTAATATAAATATTTTTAAGCTGGGGACTAATTTTATTACCTCTGTTCTTCACACTAAAGAAGGAAACCCTGGAAGATGTGCTGTTCTGTGCCCCCATCTTTCCTGTAAAGGCAGGCTAGCAGTGCAAAAGGAAGAATTCAAGAAAGAGGCAGGTAGTCCCTAAGCTGCTTGCTATTGAAGTGCTGATTGAAAGGCTGGGTACATTTTTCTTGGTGGTGGTCTCATGGCTTCACCTCACATAATCTGATGCCTGCTTCGGGAAATAAATTTTCCAGGCATTTACTTAAAATAGCCACCTCTTCTCTTGATTATTTCTTGTGAATCTCTCAAGCTTGATAGGTCTGCTCTTGCAGGTTATGTAGGGGGAAATTATTTTCATGAGAACTTTGAGGAGATTGTCAGTACTCTTAGACTTCTCTCAGTTTTGTAAAATTATGTATTTAATATCTGCTAGATTCTGAGAAGTTGAAGCAAGAGACAGTGGTTTAGGGTTTTTTTTCAGTATTTATGTATCTGCAAATGGTGACATTGTGTATCAGATGAGACATTTGAGTTCCTATAAAATAAAAAAGTTGAAGCTCCCTGGTGGCACATAGCCAGTTTCCACTACCTAGACCTTTGCAACCACTATCATGCGTCATGTTATTTTGTACTCATAATTTGCACAGAGGTGCAGCGTTAAAGGTAGCTATGGGCAAAGTACCTCAAGTTGAAGTTGATGGATGTGTGACTGCCAAATACTGCAGAGATTCACTGGTAAAACATTTATTTCATCTCCTTCAGCTGCAGCCTGTGGAACAGGTGATGAATATTGTGGCTCAGGCAGTTCAGAAATCTCTTTAGTGGAGCCCTGCGGTCGAACACTCACTGCCGGTAGCCCTGGAGGTATAAATATGATGCTGCACAGTGGAATTTGTGTTTTCCCTTTTTTTTTTTTTTTTTGGTAAGGATCTTTCTCTATCCTTCCTGCAGACACCTCCCCCCCCGTTGAATTACACAGAAAACATGACTTTAAACAGTAACTTTGAACTTGGTATATCTTGGTCCAGTACAGAGGTTGCTGTGCAGTCTTGCTTCACTTCCTTTGTATAAATGTTTTCTAATTCTGTTTTTACTTAAATGATTGCATGCTGTTCTTCCCCCATAAGACTAGGTTTTCTCCTGTTACACGGAACTGAACTTTTCTGAAGACTAAATTAGAGCTTGGATCTTGTGCTCCAATTCTGGCAGAAACTGGACAGAACTGTGGGAGGAAGGGAATTTTCTCATTCATAATTAAGGTAGTTAAGTGCTGTCTTAAAAGAACTGGTTTCATGTGTGTTATGGGACAAGCTGCTTCTACCAGACCTCACTGTTGTATTTCCTCTGCTGCTTATGTCCCTGGATCTGATTTGCAGAATTTCTGATGTACAACTGTAAGGGCAGTTGCAACTGAGCATATGAAACACTCTATAATGTCACATACTTTGGAAAATCAGGCCTTGAGCACCAAAAACTGATGTATTCTCTTTGTCACAATCCTTGTAGGGTAAAATGAGGATAATACTGGAAAATAAGTTAATGTTTAAGTAGCATGTCAATACTATACTGGAGAAATGGAAATGGAGAAATTAATAATTCTGATAGCAGAATAGTGTATGAATAGGATGCAGTAAGCAATACCTGAGGTCACACATGTAACAAGAAAGCTTGTTAAAAATGACTACTGGTTTTAATGAATATTTGGATTCATGAATGTGAACGCTGCTGTTCACTCAAATTAGAATAAGGGAATCTTTACATTTATCTGGTTTCTGTTTCTTGTGCATATCACTTGTCATCTTAGTCTGTTTAATTCTGTTTAAATACACAGGGAAAAAGAGAGAAGTGAATGGAAGCTCTTTTTTTGTCTTGTAAAGCTCCCTGGGTTAGTAAAGATACAGGGGAAATTACTTCCTCTGTCTTACCGGGATGTCAGGCTAAAACACCCTTAATTTTCCTTGGTAGAGGAAAGGGGATAGAAAAGTTACGCTCCCTTAAATTACGTGTTGCTTTGATCAAACTGATCTGTGCCTCTGGTGTGGCTTATCAAAGTCATAAGCAGTAAAAGCTGTAGCAGTGCCAAACTTTTTGAATGCTAGGACATGCTGCACCTTTTGGCGCAACTTGTTATATTTCAACAGCTGCTCCTCTTCAGAGTGTGAGATGGAGGCTGGCAGGAATGGGCTTGTGGAAGGTATGACTGGTGGAAATGACTGCTTGCTTGTTGCTCCTGTGATTATGCCTCAGAGGAAAGGATGGGCATGCAGCACAGAATCAGAGCCTTTCTCCCCAGCTTGGCATTTCACCGTTCTCATCGCTGACTTATGGAAGAGCTATGCTACTCCAGCTGGGGCCAGGTATGGGCTGGGAACTGAGACTACCCTGGAGAATTGGACTGTCACCTTAGACAAAGAGAACTTTACCAAGAATCTTGAATGCATGAGGAAATAAGTGAATAAATAGTAGTGTGATACAGATAAGACACGATAGGACAGCAATGAGAAATGTATAAGCTCTGAATAGATGGGTAGTGAATGAAAAAAAATTCTTTATTTATTATTAAATGAAAAAGTTATTTTACCCTGCAGATCACTAGCAGACAGCTAGTGTGCTACAGGAAAAATTTTACCTAACTTGCAAGTGAGTTTCCAAGATCGTTTTGGGGAATCTGTAGATTGTAACCTCAGTATCAACAAAGCTTAATGACTGAGGGAATGCCATCTTGGACACAACTCTACCTTTGTTATCTTAACACTTTAAGAAATCACTTTGATTTATGTGAAGTAATTGGATACTGTTAATACTAAATTAACAAATTCCAGGGAAAATAAATGTGTCTTGCTAATATGAAATTATCTTTTTCCGTGTAAGGTTATAAACAGCCAAGAGACACATTACTTAATCAAGCTCTTTCTGACCTCTGCCCTGACCCTTGTTAATTATGTGCTTTTGAATTTTGTTCAACTTCAGTGTTTTCTGGTTGGTCACCTTATTTTCTGTTAGCATGACAAAGCTCAGTTAGGCTTATTTTTCCTACACTTTTTTTTTTTAACTCATGCCTTGCTAAGCTTCAACATGTATGTTAATGTATTGGGGACCTGCTAAATGATCTAAGCTTAAATTATAGTTCTATACAGACATGGGACTGGAACATTAATCAGTTGGCAAATTATTTATACATAACAGATTGGTGTTATGTGGAAAAATTGTGTGAGCTTTTACACTCTTGCTGTCTCATCTGTATAACTGGAAACCAGTCTCATGGGACACAAATTCCTGTCTGGTTAGTGTTAGTTCCAAGTCTCTGTGCAAAGGGGAAGCTGAAGAAAGGTATTTCAGAAAAGCTGAAAGGGGTGAAATCTTTCTCGGTATTACTAACTGTCCTCCTTCCCAGCTGATACCCACAATGACAAGCTTTGCAAGGTCCATACATTGGTTCTCCACAACAGAGTTTCTGGTATACTTGTGTTCAAAGACCCTGTGTACTGATGTTTGTGAAGGGCATAGCAGAAGTAGAATATTAGGTAACACTGTGCCTTAACCTGAAGAATTACACCAAATAATACTGCATTCACTGACTGCAAGTGAGTATTTTAGAACAATAGTTTAGGGTCTAGTGCCAGGTTTATTTTTAAAAAGCAGTGTAGACTATTGTTATTGATACCAGTCCAAATCTTTTTGAGTGTTGTGTTTGCTTTATGTTACTGCTGTAAATGTGGAGAGGTTGTATTTAAGTTAGTGTTGGGGGATTTTTAATTTTTTTTTGGGTAAATCTACTGAAACAGATTTCCTAATGTAAAAATTTGCTTCTCCAAATCCATACTGACTGCAAAGCAGTATTTATCATCCTGTCATGGATGGTGGTGATTCCTAAGGTCACGTCTACTTGGAAGCCTGCCTTGATAAGTGCTCCCATTGCAGTGACCTTCATGGTTCACTGCAAGAATGCTGAAGTCCAGCTTCAGCTGGTAAAGTTAGACTGTCTGAAGCTATTTGACAAGAAGGCACAAGAGACAAACAAGCGAGTATTCTGCTGTTTCTGGATTTTCAGAGGGAGTTTAACAAAGTTCTTTATTAATGCTTCTTAAGGGGAATGAACTGCCATGGAGTAAGAGTGTAGCTTTTTCAGTAATTAATACCTGGTTAAAGTGTAGGAAGAACTGTCAGTTTTCCTAGTGAAGAGTAATCACTAGTGGAATCCCAGGGGCATCTGTGTTCAGGCTTGTGTTGCTCAACGTAGTTACAAATTATCTGGAAGAGAGGCTGAGTAATGAAGTGACAGTATATGCTGAGAATCACAAAATTAGGGTAACAGGAACAAAAGGTGACTGGAGTTGCAGAAGGTTCTCACAGTACTTGGTTGTAGGCAAGTGGTGGTTGATACTAGTAGATATGAAATAGTTTGCACAGGGAGAAACAACTGTGTCTATGCAGCGATGAGCTCTCAAGAATCTGTGCCATTCAGGAAAGACATCTTTTAAGTAATGCAGATAAAACTGTGAAACTCTCTCAGCAGCAGTCAAAAAAAAAAAAAAAAGGGGGCAAATAGAAATGACAGAGGTCTCCAGGAAAGGGAGAGGGAGCAAAACAGAATGCCATGGTATAAATACATGGTATGTTTGTGTAACAAATAACATACACACACACCCCGAAAGTTAGGGGCAGACATTCTGCCCTCTCCAAAGATTAGGGGAAAACACAGAAGAGCATGATTGAAACAGCTTTTGTAAAAAGAGTAACCAAATAAACTGGAGCTTAGCCTGGAAAATGCACTATTGGAAGTAGGATGGATAAGAGAGGGATTGTGATAGCAATCTGCAGCCACGGGAATATGAAGTAATTGTTCCCTGTTTATTTTGTCACCTGATCATGGCAAGAATGAAAGGGCATCAAGTGGTGCCCAAGCAAAAGGTGGTAACTTTTGACAGAGTAAGTATTAAAACATGACCCCTTGATTCCCCAGAACCTTTCTGGGTCCATGTCATCCTTTGATGAGAAGTTTCACGTTTGCTGCATGTGTGCTTGTTTTAACCTGCTTCCTGTAGGGTTGCTTGATTGCGCCTAGTTCTTGTGTTGGAGGAGAAAGTGAGCAGTCAGATCCTATCTAACCTTTCCATGCCATTCATGATTTTGTAGAATATTATCATATTCTTCCAAAGTCATCTCTCTTCCACTCTGAAATGCCTGGTTCTGCTCAGTCATTCCTCACAGACAAGCTGTTCTAGACCTTTGGATCATTCTTGATGCCCATCTCCTAACCTTTCTTCTGAGACTGTATGAAAATTTTGGTCTCTAAGAGTGAATACCTTCCTCTTGCAAAGAGCGTTCTATCAGTAGGTCCCTGCACATTTTAGAAAGTACAGTAGTATCATTGTTTCCTCTTGAAAGATAGGTAGCAAGAGGGACAGAAGGTATGAATTAACCCAGGTGGCTATGGGAGCAGACACTTGAGAATGTATTATCTGAAAATAGTGAGGCTTGGAAGGGGAAAGCACTAGCCAGTGATAATACTAGTTTTTGAAAGGCAGTTAAAAAATTCATTTCTGAATGTGGTTCTCATCTGTTCTGGATATTGTGCACAGTTTGAGTTCCTGCATCTTAAAGTGTGTAGTTGAACCATAAAAGCTTATGAGGGGCAGTGGAGATGATCAAAGCTGTAAAATGGCTTCTATACAACTGAGTAAGCAAGGACTAATAATCCTGGAAAAGAGAAGGCAGAGGGATGACATGGAATTCTGTAAATTTGTGCTCTGTTCAGTACAAGATCTTGACATATTAAAGCTGGTGAGTGACAGAATTGAAAGGGGTGGTAGGTGGTGGAATGTCTTGTCAAAAGATGCCCTGGATGCAAAAAGTTTCTGTGGAACCTGGGGGATGCTCAAGCACATGGGAGGGAAATCCTGTGAAAGTTACGAAGTACACAGAAACCACATCCAGCTTCACAATTCTCATGGGCTGAAAACAGTTGGACGCCAGGAGAGTACTCCTAGGAGATACCATATATCTTTTTCTAATACCAATAATTCCTTGGGCATTGGCATATAGCCACTGTTGGAGACAGATACAGTTGTTCCTGTGTTCTTGTTTAATTCCGAAGGTTGGGATTCATCTGATGTAACTTGTCATCTCAAAATTAGATTGTTTTTTAAGCTCAGTGGGGTGTTTTTCTTTGAGGTGCCTGCCTCTCTGCATTGCCTACAGAGAGTACCTAACACTTCATTTCTAGATAGCTAGCTGTATTGGCTTTGCCTGGCAAGGTTTTGGTAGCGGGGGGGGGCTACAGGGGTGGCTTCTGTGAGAAGCTGCTAGAAGCTTCCCCTGTGTCCGATAGAATCATTGCCAGCCAGCTCCAAGACGGACCTGCTGCTGGCCAGGCTGAGCCAATCGGCGACAGTGGTAGTGTCTCTGTGACAACATATTTAAGAAGTGGGGGGGGGAAACTGTGCAACAATAATTGCAGCCAGAGAGAGGAGTGAGAATATGTGAGAGAAAGAACTCTGCAGACACTAAGGTCAGTGAAGAAGGAGGGAGAGGAGGTGCTCCAAGCACTGGAGCAGAGATTCCCCTGCAGCCCGTGGAGGTTAACGGTGGAGCAGATATCCACCTGCAGCCCATGGAGGACCCCATGCTAGAGCAGGTGGATGGGCCCGAAGGAGGCTGTGACCCTGTGGGAAGCCTGTGCTGGAGCAGGCTCCTGGCAGGACCTGTGGAGAGAGGAGCCCATGCTGGAGCAGGTTTGCTGGCAGGACTTGGGACCCTGCGGGGACCCACACTGGAGCAGTTCGTGAAGAACTGTAGCCTGTGGGAAGGACTCACGCTGGAGAAGTTCGTGGAGGACTGTCTCCCATGGAAGGGACCCCACACTGGAGCAGGGGAAGAGTGTGAGGAATCCTCCCCCTGAGGACGAAGGAGCGGCAGAGACAGTGTGTGATGAACTGACCGCAACCCCCATTCCCCATCCCCCTGTGCCGCTGGAGGGGAGGAGGTAGAAAAAATCGGGAGTGAAGTTTAAGCGTGGGAAGAAGGGAGGGATGGGGGGAAGGTGTTTTTAAGATTTGGTTTTATTTCTCATTATCCTACTCTGATTTGATTGGTAATAAATTAAACTAATTTCCCCAAGTCGAGTCTGTTTTGTCCATGACAGTAATTGGTGAGTGATCTCCCTGTCCTTATCTCAACCCATGAGCCTTTCATTATATTTTCTCTCCCCTGTTCAGTTGAGGAGGGGGAATGATAGAGCTGCTTTGGTGGGCACCTGGCATCCAGCCAGGGTCAACCCAGCATGCTAACTTAAATTAGATGAATCCCACCTCTCTTCTATGTTTTTGTGAGAACAATAACAAATTACAGACAGAATTCATAAAAGGACTATAGCAATGACTTTGAAGACATCTCTCTTCCAGACTTTCTCCGGCAATCCTGGAAAAGGCTAAGAGGTGGTTTGATTGTAGTGTGTCAGTACTTGTAGGTGAGGAAATATATCTACCTGAAATCTTTTTTAAGTTAGCTTAAGAAAGCCTGGTACCTGTTTGCTGGAACTTGATGTTGAACATACTCAAATTGGAAATAATGACCCCTTTTTCTATAGTGCATGTAATTAAATATTGAAGCACTTGAGTGTATGAAGAAATGTACTGTGGTTCAAATAGGGGTTCTCAGTTTGACTAGGTCAGATCCTCTGACCTGGGTTATGAGGGAAGCCAGGATTTGTAGCCATCACGGTCCATTGCAGTCTCTAAAGCATGAAATAGCTTGGTGCTAAAACCTCTTACAACTAAACTCGGGACGCCTTGCCAGTGTAAGTGGTACAAGCACCTCTAATCCTAAAACTTTACAGGTGCAGTTGTAAATGGTTTCTTTCACCATAGCTGAAATGTGTGCATGTGTGTCAAATTCCCACTGGTTTGAAAAGTTGTCACAGCTGTATTTCCTGTCTAAGTCCTATGTACAAAAAAGTCCTTTTGCATTAACTATATATGCTGCCATTAAGGACATCAAAATGTGATAAGCTGTAAATATATAAGAAATACAGGACAAAGGAGCAACTCAGATGATTAGATTCTTTTCTTCTGAACTTCTTCAGCATGGAAGGAAGAGTTACTCTTTTTAGTCTCCTGTTCAAACTATTTTGGAAGGTAAATTGTGCAAGTGATAGAGAATTGTAAATCAGTTCCTTTGTGATGGGGTTCAAAATAATTTATGTAAATGGCTCTTGGTAACATTTCTGCTGAATTCAGCAGTGGATTTGTTACAAAAATTTCTTACCACAACTGCTGCTGATGTGATTCTATCATAGATGGAGCTCCTGGTGATGTTTTTAATACTAGAATTTCAAAGATTTTTCAGTGACTGTATAGAACACTGTATAACATTACTAGTGGTCACGTGAACCCTGTCGATTCTGGCAATGGTTGACTGGGCCATTGGAGCAGCAACCACTTGGCTGTGTGGTCAGAGACCCTTTGGGTTTCGTGGAGTGTGGCTCACTGTCAGCTCCTTTATGAGCTGCAGGACAGCTCTCTTAACTGAGTCACCTCATCCATTCTGATCTCCATTCTCAGAGTGTGCATTCGTAGTGTGCTTTTGACTCTTAGTTTACCATGTTCTGACTTGAGCCAGGTAGTAGGAAAAGTAATGATACATCTCAGGGTCCAGTACCATTCTGTAGTGGGTTTTAAAATTAAAGAATTTGAGTAGAAGATTCATACTCTTCCCCCCCCCCCCCCCTTATTTGACAAAGTACCAAAGATTGGCTAAAAGTTGTGCTTTGCAAGAAAACATTGCTTTGTTATTTGCCTGCTTTTGTCTTCTGTAATCAATATAGTTTGCTCCCAAATCTGCTTTGTTCAGTAAACTGTAAACAAAAATGAAGCATTTCTAAATAAAAGGGTGCAGTTATATGCCGCTTTTTGGCACCACAAGCTCCTCCAAGAGGGTAAGACCTGACATCTGATTACATAGCTAGGATGATACTTCTGAAACTATATTGATGATTGTCCAAATAGCAAAACTGTTGTTCTGTCTTTCTGTTTGTCTTTTGCAAGAATACCAAACTTCCGAGTTTATCCTACCACCTCTTCCACTAGAAATGAGCACAGTTGCGTAGTGACACCCATGCTGTGTGCTGGTGCAGGAAGAGCTAGCTTACTCCATACTGCATGTTATGGTGGTTTCTAACTTCTGATCACTAATAATAATGTTGCTAGTGCTGGAGATAGGAGTTGAAGAAGGTTTTTGCCTAATTTGAGACTTTCAGAGGCAGTGGAGGCCTGTCCTGTAGCTTTCCAGACTTCAGTTTGCAAGTAAGTCAAGTGCTGGCTGACAGTCCCCATCCTAACAGATTGTCATTGTTCAGTTATTTAACTCCAGCATAATCTTTGCATGAATAGAATTTCTTGTGTGTCTTATAGAATAACCTTTTATATCATTAGTATCTGCAATAATTTTTTCCTTTGGAAAGTGATTCATGTCATCTTGCGGATAGGAAAGACATAAAGCATTATTCTGCAATCACACAATAACCCTATTCATTCATAGTTTATATTGTGAAGCCAATCCTGTATCCTCAGGGTTGGAGTTGGTTTCGTGGCAGCAGTCCTAATTACAGAATCTTTCTACAGTATATCTGAACTGGGGGCTGTTCTAGAGTCACAACTGGAACCAAATGGCAGGCTGAAAAGAACGATGTATGAATGTTTCTTAATGCATTCAGTCTTTCCATTGTCGCTATTCATAAATAGTAGGTTTTAGTCACAAACCAAAAGTCACAACAAAAGCCCATTCAAGCTAAGCCTTGAGACCAGGTTCCCAGATCTGATAACAGGAATACTCTTCTCCTAGGTTTTCTCTTGATTGTGTTTACATGCTGGATCATGTTTGATGGATCACTGTAAAATAAAGTTGCAAGCTGAGCATGTGCTGCCTTGGTCAAGCCAGCAAAGAAATGAGAAAAATAGTTTCTACTCTGCATCTGTAAGCATTTGTGCTGCCTATACAATATTTTTTTGTTTGTCTTGCATAACTGGAGTCAAGTACTCTAGCACCTTGAATAACTTTAGCATGTTTTTGCAGACAGTGATAATAAGGCAAGTAGTAAATAATCACTGAGAAGACATTAGTGAATCTGGTTGAAAAGAGGATATCAGGTTTTTGATACTGATTCTTTGATTACTTCCTTCCCTGACACAGCAGTAAAAGGTGCCGATGACAGAGGCAGGAGGTAGCAATCTTGTGTTAGCCTTGAAAAGTTTGTGTCTGGATTATGTTGATTCCTGGGTGTGATAGTACCAGGGAAATACAGACAAATTGGAAAGAGATTAGAGAATGCAGCAAACATGGCTGGAGGGCCTACCTTATACTAAAGCAGAAAGGGCTGACTATTTGTAACATGGCTAAGCAATGGTTTAGAGCATAAGCACCTAAATTTATTTCGGAGTTATGAAGTGGAGATGGTGGGAACAGCGTTATTATTGGGCATAGCTGGAAATACAAATTTGAACTAAAAAGAGTCAGTTTAGGTTGGGAATCTGGGAGACCTTTTCATCAAAGAACTCTTTGTGGAATAATCTTACAGACACAAAAAGCTTTGTTGTTTGAAGGTGGCTTAAAGGATTGGAGAAACTGACTTAGTCCCAGTGGAAGGGGTACATGTGTAAGGAGGAAATTACCCTTGGAGTCATATAGAAGAAGGAGACAGCGAGTCTAATACATTATTTCTCTAATTAAGGAATAACTTAATCAAGATGTAATTATTTCCCAAATTAGGTACAAACCCAGACTATTCTTTGGTGGTAAAAAGACGACTAGTCTCTCCTTGCTGTATATGGTACAGAGGGAGGAAGGAGCTCTGAGAAAGAAAGTCCCATGCTTTTTCAGAAGCAATATTAATTCTTCATCAAATCTGCTGTCCTGAAGACCTCTACTTTCTCTGAATATTATCTAACTTTTATTTCAGGAAATGCCAGAAAGCTTGTTTGTAGTTGATGGAAGCTCAGAAAAGAAAAAGCAGCAGACTTCTTACCCTGGATGTGTTAGAAGGCACTCTCGGAGAGTCCATGGATGATTAGACTTTTTGGAGGCATAGACTCATGGGTTTTCCTGTCTGAACAAAGCCCATTAAGTCCTGTAAGATGAAGATGTTGAGGAGCCAATAGTACTCTTTTTTAACTGTGGCTCTGATTCAGCAGAGCATTTAGCACACCTGTTAGTGAAGCCTGAAAGTCAGTGACTGGAGGATGTGGAGTCTTATTACCTAGGTTTATGCCTGATGGTATAAGCACCCCGGGGTTTAAAAACGGTTCTGTTTACGCCCTTTATCCCCTGGCACCCTGACTCACTGCTGTGGCTGAGGCACACCTCATACCTCTGATCATCCCTCTGGAAGGCTCTCCCATGCCTATGGGGCTTTGGGGCAGTGCCAGTGGGTGTAGAGAGGAGCAGTACAGGGCAGGCATATAAGTGTACTGTGAAGCTGGCCCTGGTACAACATGCAGCTTGGCCTGCAGTGTTTGATAGGCAGGTGGCAGCCTGTTACAGATATCAGCATGGTAGCTGCAGCAGTTAGTTCTTCATCTTGAATGCAATCATTTCAATGCTTTGTATAATCCAAAGAACAAATTGGGAAGGTGTCTTTACAGTGTGCAATTCTACCTAACTGCAATGAGCAGATATGGCACATTACAAATTCCATCGAATACTCTTAAATCAGTGCTTCTCAATTTCAAATTAAGGCTTTAAAATATGTAAAATGTGAATGTTCAGCAGTCTTGTGCTATCCCCAGTCCTTAATTACAACAGCACCAAACTCTTAAGGTACTTCCCTTTTGTGTGTTACGTTTGTACAGGCTTATGAGCTAAGATAGGTGGGATGGAACATGCACAGAGGGCAGTGCTTTCATCAGGTGCAGGTCTGGCCTTTCACATAGTGCTAGATATTTACCTTTGAAAACAAAAGAAATCCATGCTGCAGTGTGACTTAGCTGTGCTTTAATCATGTTTTATGAAATGGATTTCCGTTTGTACAGGAATAGAGGGTGCTCAGCATTTCAATGGGGTGTTTTAATTTGATTATTGAAGTATTCAAGAAAGATGAAGCAATGTCTAAAATTTAAGACCCTTGAATCTGGGATTTCCTATCTTTTCATAACAAAGTTAAGCAGCCTTTTGGTTTTTTCTGGTGCAATTCTGACCATGATGATAGGAAATGCAGCTGGAAATGGCTATGCTAAGTGTAAAACACTTAATTCCTAGTTTTCACAGGCTTAACTTTTATATAAATGTTATTTTCTGCTCTTGATGTCTACACCAGAGGACTTATTAAATAAAATATGCTGCTATTTATGGGTTGTAAGAGAATGAAAAACAGTTATTCCTCCTTAAAATATTTTGCCATGGTCCCAGAGACCTTGGTGAAAGGCTAAGGGAAGCCAATGTGGCCCTTACTAAAGGCCATGCATTCTTAGAGGCATTCATCTACTTTGCTTCAGGCTGTTTGCAGCCTTTTATAATCCAGAGAGCTTGGAAATCCTGAAAGTGCTTTTCTCTACTGCTCTTTGCCTTATCTTTAGAGTCTTGGAAAATGAAAGTCAAAAATTCACAACATGATCAAAATGTTTTGGTCCATTAGAATTAAAGGTAATGTTTTGTTCAGTCTGAGAAGGAAAAAAGCAAGTCTGAAAAAAGAGTGGTTAAAATAGAGCTGTTAAAATGGCAACACACAGACAGCCTGTGTATAAATATAGGCTAGTTCCTCAGCAGTGTTCTTATATGGTAGATCTGAGTGAAGGAAAAATATCAGCCTACTTTTATTCTGTACAAGCTCGCATGTTGGTTGTTATGGTCTGGTGCCGTATGTTTGGTAGTAGACAAGGCTGCGTATTACATGAAAATTATAATGACTCTCACCTTTTTCTTTCTGTTCCAGGGACCGACCTTACCAGTGTGAGAGGGGAATCTCACAAGCATACTGTGGATTTTTTGTCTGTACGTGCTACTTGATTATCTGTCTTTTAACTGACCCACCCAAAAAGAGAGAGGGATTGAACAAAAATCATTGTCTTGTCACTTCTGCCTAAGAACTGGCTGAATTTTATGACACCTGCTGGAGAAGCTACTTGGACCATTAGAAATGGAGCAGCTCGTGCTCCATCTCTGATCAGCAAAGCTTTCTGCATGGAGTACAAGAATCAAGTTGCCTTAAGTTAAACCATATGCAAGTTGCACTAATTGTTGTAACTGTACTGCTGATACCACTCCAGACTTAGCTAGGGCTTTCCAAGGCAGTAGTTTCTCATGTAGTTTAAATATTTTCAACTGACATTTGAATGTTTTTTTAATTAAATCTGGTGTGGCTGTGAAAAGTGGGGGCGTGAAATTTTTCCTGTTAAGTTCATGGTGAATTTTGAAACCTCACTTCCAAGCGTGATTCGTGCTATGGCAGCAACCTACAGGCTTATGGTCACTTCTGTGAACTGCTACAGCAGTGTGGTGATAGACCAGCACTTTCAGCACACCGTGCATTACTGCACAGGGACTTGCCAAGTGTTTAAGGAAGGAGTTACATGCATAGTTGCCCACCACAGTGTCTGCGCAGAGCTCAGTGTCCAAGATGCCAACCTGGACCATAAAATTCCTGTTCCTGAAAATGGACTTGCCTTGCCTGGAAATGAGGACTGTCAGCAAATCCTTCCAAATAATCCAAGAATCAAAAAGGGCTCTTCATTGCAAGCCTCCAGCAGTTTAAAGGACATTACCGGTGAGGCAATAAACCTTGCCAGTGGTAAAATAAAGGAATTCTCCTTTGAAAAGCTCAAAAACTCTTCCAGTCATGTGGCCTACAGAAAGGGAAGGAAAGTTCGGTCAGAATCATTCAGCAGACGATCATTTGATTTTGACTTGATTTATGGGCACTTCAACAATGATGAGAACTGCCCTCCATGTGGCTTTTTGCAGAGTCCCTCACCTGTGGAGAAATGGCAGGAGAGCAATGATGCTCCAGAAGTCACCATGAATCCCATGGTTGCCTTCTCCCCTCATTCCTTCTCTGAAGAGAACTTCATTACCCAGATTTTGGAAAAACACAAGCTAGATGGTTCTTCTGGTGGAGATATTAAGGTGTGCTTAGACATCTTGCTCAAGTGCTCAGAGGATCTGAAAAAGTGCACAGACATAATAAAACATTGCATCAAAAAGAAGTCTGCAGACAGTGTTAGTGGAGGGAACAGCAATGATCCTCTGGCTAATTCAGAAATGATATATATGAATCTGATGACAAGATTTTCTTCATACCTGAAAAAGCTACCCTTTGAGCTGAAGCCACATGGACACAAGGAAGCTAGTGACTTGGCAGAACTAGTTAACTGTTTTCACGGCTTGCAGCAAACTCCCTTTCCCCCAGTATTTGGAGACGAACAGCCACCTAGATATGAAGATATTATTCAGCTGCCATCCTCAAGTGCAGTTCCTCTTGGACTACCAGGTGATCAGCGTGAGGTGACGAGCACACCTCAGTCCATCCAAACAAGTACTGTGAGCTTTACCTCAAACTCCCTTCACAGCGTCCCACAGGAGAACAGTGTGAGAGCTGTGAAAGATGCTTGTGCTCTACCAGCCACAAGCCCTTCTGACTGCACGTCTTCCACTGAGGCTCTGTACATTGAGGAGGAGTCTGATGGGGAAAGAACATTAGGGAAAATAAAGAAGGCAGAGCAGAAAGGGGGCTGGGAGAGCTTAGAGCGCAGCTACCAGCTAGCTGGTTGTTCAGATATAACTGCTAATGCTAAAGCAGAATGTGCTAGAGTGGGAGATGTTGAGCTCTCCCACACTTCTGAGAAAATTACTCCTTTAAAACCAATTTCAGATTCTGTATTGTGTGGTTCCCGAGCTGATGTCTCCAAAGGAGAACAGATGTGCAGTAAGATAGACAAGGATGAGATAGACAAACTGCTGCTGGACTTGGAGTGCTTCTCACAGAAAATGGAGACTACTTTGAGGGAACCCTCTCTAAAGGAGAGTGAACCTGCCTGTTTGCAAGTGTTGGGCTGGCAGGGTAGGCAGGTACTACCTCTGGCTCTTGAACCCAAAAGTAAACCCATTGACCCCACTTCCCATTTGTCAAAAATCATGGAAACCAATGGTCATAAAATGGAAGAGGATGACAAAGCCCTTTTACTGCGTATCCTGGAAAGCATTGAGGACTTTGCCCAGGAACTGGTGGAATTCCAGACAGGCAAGGGAAGCTTGTCCAAGGAAAGGGAAGTGATGCAGATTCTTCAGGAAACTTTAACAACTCCTTCACAGTCCCTCCTTGCAGGGCAAAAAAGCTATGCTGGGGCTGCCTCCAGAGACTCTGTTCCAGCTTCAATTCAGCAGGCCCCAGAAGTGATTAAGGTAAGAGAACCAAACCTTTGATGGGACAGTGAATGAAACAAACATGGGAAAAATGGTGATGGGGGGGGGAATTACATCTGCTAAGTGATTCTTTGTGCTTTGGATGCTGCAGTGTGGAATAACATGCTCAACCTGGCAAAAAGGTAGCATTTATTTAAATAAAAACAAAAAAAAGGAAACTAAAAACCCTAAGCAAACAAAATATGCCCTGACGTGCAGTTTCACCTTTGGGCTTGTTCCTTTCCTGCTGGTGCTCCTGTAGGCTGTTTGCTTGTGGTTTAAATGGGTCCTATATAATAGAGGGTAGAAACAACTTTTCAGCTAACTATTTTATTTCTGGGAGCAGGTATTAGACTGGCTGTCACAGGTTCAATGAGAACTGAGCACTCCACCTCTCCCTTTCCCATCTCCGAGCAGATTCCAACAGCCTTTGTTGTCCTGCTCATCACTAGTTCCTAAAGAGAGAGAGCCTCCATGGCACAAAGGTCAGAATCTAGGAAGATTTAATTTTTTCCCTGCCCCCAGTGCATAGTGTCATTGTGGAGTCTGCGTTGCATGTAGCTCTCAAATGAGGAGTAAGCTTTCCCAGGAAAAAGGGTCTTGATGGGAGCCTGCTTTAGAGGGAAGCCAAGGCTGTCTGTCCAGCCCTCAGTGCTTTTCATTTAATGACAAGTGCCAAATTTTCAAGACAACTTGGTGCCAAACTTCAAAGTGCACAGAAAGTATGGAGAGGGCTTCAATTTCCCAAATCCACCTTCCACATAGGCACTTAAAAAGTGCCCAGATTATAAGTGAACTTTCACAGCTCCTTCCAGCTGGAGCATTGTGTGCTTGTCTTCAAAACTGCCTATTTTCCTGAAAATACAGGTATTTGGTGCAATTCTGAAAGGAGGTGGGTGGGGTGTGTCTGACAGTAAATGACAGTGCTGACATCTTTTTAGACTAGGCTCTCCAAGTGTTTCTGATGTTTCTCTGGGCATCTTTGCTTACAGAAAATGGTGAGCATAACCTTTGTCTGATATCTTCAGCAAGGGAAAGAGGCTTTTTGCTCGAAGAGTGTAGAATTAAGCAGCTCCAAAAGCTCTAATAGCTATTCTTGCCTTGTATATTAATTTACAAAATTTTCTAACTTGTGAACTTCAAACAAAACGTGTTTGATGAAGTGTGACACTGACTTTGTAGCAGTTTTTCTGTAATACTTGAAAATTGGGTGCATTTACACTGTGAAATAGATTATCAGTCTGATCCCTTACCAGCTTCTGTTTCCCTGATCACCCACCTAGCCTGTGTGTTAGTTTACTCCCAGCCTGCCTTCTATGGACATATAACATGCACCCATACTACAAGAGCTCTTCTCTTCCACGCAGCAGCACAACCCTTGCTTTGTATAGATGTCTAAAACCGAAGATTATGAGAGAGAATAACTGTCTTGGGGACCCAGAGGAGCTGGAGGGGGCCAGGGCTGAGCACTGCACAGTGTGGATGCAGCTGGTACCATTCAGAGGGAGTAAGCCCTTAGTAGAGTGGGCAAAAGTCATCTGAACTGCTGGCTCTGCACTTACTCTGAGGTTTGCTGTCATTTATAGTATAGATGTGGCCACACACTTGGCTGTGGACACAAAGCACTCTCTAGGTATAGCGTCTAGGGGATACATCCATGTTCCTGGATAACTCTGCATCTGGCTGGAGCTCCATGTGGATTCTGATTCAGTATTATACATGTGTGCCTGAATGAATAATATGTAAAGTATTCGTTATATTTTCTTAGGGCTCATAAAACTGTTATCAAATAGTTGTGCGCACACACAAAAACCCTGGAGATCCAGCACTGATGAAAACACAGTGCAGCTTTCATTTATGAAAGTTGTGACAGTTTTAATATCCCTCAAATCCTAAGCAATGAAAACGGAAAGGGAGAGCCACTTCAGACCAGACTGTTTGCTGGCTCAGTTGGCCTATCTGTGGTGAAATCTGTGCTAACTTATATCAGCAACAGACTTTTCCCTTTATCATAAAACGAATTATGATCCTCCACAGAGAACAATAGAATTACTTGCCTCTTCATTTTCAAAACCAAAATATTTAGAAACTAGGACGTGAATACTCAAGAAGTCCGTTAGTTTTACAGAGCACGTAATGAGTGCATCGTGCTTCTTTCAGGCAGGCCAGGAAGCATTGCATACTTTTGACTGTCCAACATTTCCCATTCTGAGATCCAGTTTTCCATTGCTTATCTCTGAACCTCCAGCTATTTGTTTTAAAATTTCCTGTTCTGTGTGCCTGTCTTAAGCTGATTTTTTAATATGTTGTTTTTGAAAGAAATAGTTCAGTGAAAACAGTTCAGTTGTCTGTTAGAGGCTAGCAAAAACCCCAAATATTTATCTATATTTTTGTCTCTAGATAGGAGGGCAATAAGGAGTGAAGCCTGGGTGGACTGGCAGGTGTGAGGGAAATGGGGGAAATTAGAACTAATGAGTAGTGAAGAAGGTGGAGGTGGGGCTGTTGGGATTTAGGGATTCTCTGACCAGATCTGCGGAAGTGCTGAGTGACAGAGGTTTGGGTTTTTATTTGTTGGTTTTTTTTTTTTTTCTTTTTGGAAGGTAAAGGGTGCTACCTTTTGAGTAAGATGTCATCTTATGCAAAGTCCTTGGAAAATTCAGTGGTGGATGTTTTTGACCTTAACCTCTGTGCTCTTGTACCCACCTGTACAGGATGACAGAGTATTTAAATTCAGTTAATGCTTGCAGAATACTTGGTACTCTAGTGAAAGTACTGTAGAAAAGTCTGTAAGAAACTTACTTGTTCTGTTTTCAGAGTCAAGCTTGAGTAGTGCAGGGCTCTGCTCCAAGTCCTGCTCATGCATTTTATTTTAAGGGCTGTTGGATAAAGTTTGTGAATAATTTTGGGAGCAGAGACCAGGACTAGGGTTTGATACAAAAAGAGGCCTCTCTTTTGTCCTTCCTCTGTTGAGTAAATCTTCTCAAAAGTATTACTCATGGTGTAGTGAGCCAGAAAGAGCAGTCCTGCTTCTCGTTTCTCTCTCTCCCATGCCTCTACTTACTATTGCATGGTTTTGACTCTTTGTTTACACCGACTATGATGCTCGTATACAAGATAAAAAATTTTAGTTAGGTTTGTTTTCTGCCAGATTAGTAAATAGAATTGCTCACACTGAGGTCAAATGGGTGGTACAGCTGTCTCTGGACAGGGACTGTGGCCTGTATCAGAAACAGCGTGGTCAGCAGGAAAGTGTTTGTCCCCCTGTACTCGGCACTGGTGAGGCTGCACCTCAAATACTGTGCTCAGTTTTGGGCCCCTCACTACAAGAAGGACATTGAGGTGCTGGAGCGTGTCCAGAGAAGGGCGACGAGGCTGGTGAAGGGTCTAGAGAACAGGTCTGATGAGGAGCGGCTGAGGGAGCTGGGGGTGTTTAGCCTGGAGAAGAGGAGGCTGAGGGGAGACCTTATCACTCTCTACAACTACCTGAAAGGAGGCTGTAGAGAGGCGGGTGTTGGTCTCTTCTCCCAAGTAACAAGCGATAGGACGAGAGGAAACGGCCTCAAGTTTTGCCAGGGGCGGTTTAGATTGGATATGAAGAAAAATTTCTTCACCGAAAGGGTTGTCAAGCATTGGAACAGGCTGCCCAGGGAAGTGGTGGAGTCACCATCCCTGGAGGTATTTAAAAATGTGTAGATGTGGCACTTAGGGACACGGTTTAGTGGTGGACTTGGCAGTGCTAGGTTAACGGTTGGACTTGATGATCTTAAAGGTCGTTTCCAACCTATACGATTCTATGATTGGGGAGGAAGAGGGTTTACAGAGTTGAGAAATGGTCTCGGACAACCTTGTCTAACCATATTGTATCTCAGATGGTAGAACCTTGAGTCAAGTATCCAGAGGCCGTTTCCTCCTGCCACGTTTCCTCTGGGCAGGCTCTAGGTAGCATCTATCTAACCCTGCCTCACCTGAATGACGGATGGGGTGGGTATTGCTGGGACTCTCAGAAGTGTTCCTAACTTACTGTGATCTAAAACATTGTCCTGAGGCCTCACACCTTGCTTTTATGTATCAAAATGTCAATGTTGCATGCTTAAACAGGGGGCCCGAAGATGGCTGAGTAGAATTAAGACTGTTTCATAATTATAAATAAAGTTTGACCTGTCAACTTCGTAATTCTGCCCCTTCAAAATGCTACTTCATAATTCAAACAGCATACTTCATGCTGCTTCGTTTAGCAAATTTAATGATATGCTTATGAAGGATCTTTTGTGGGGCAATTAACTGTAAAAAGTGTCTTCTATAACATCATAGTGACTTTAACTTTATCATGAAATAATCACATTTTCTCAGAATGCATCCAAAATATAATGGGAAACTACTTCTGGAAAATCAGTTTTCATCTACATATATTACAAATTGTTTTGATCAGATATTGATAATTTCTGTCAATTAAGCTATACAAACAATCTGCACTCTTTTCAAACATCAATTATTCATTATTTCTAAACCCAAATAGTAAAAAAGGGCATTTTTTTTTTATATTTTGGTAATAGTTATTACAATAAATGGAAATAGTAAGTGAATCTTAAAGTATCTCAGAATCAAGATGACACAGGAAAAAAATAAATCCGTGAAATTAAAGAATTAAAAGAACTGATACCAAATACGTAGGGACATGTTCATGGCATGCGGGCACCTTTTGTAATTAGGACAGATACAGTCTTTGCTTGTGTGAAGTTGATTTATCTTGAAGTAGACATCTAAAGGTAGGTGAAACAAAGCCTAGTGATACATGTTGAATTTTGCAGCCTCATTGACTCTAAAACCAAGAAAAAGTCACACTGTTGCTGGAGAAGTGTAATCTGTTTTGAAAACAGCCGAAGCTGGTGCCCTTCTCAGCTATACAGAATGCATTGAATTGTTGCAGCCAGGCTTTGGGGTACAGCTAAGTCCTGTGATGATTAAATCATCCAAATCTTTTAGGACTAAGCCTCCAGCTTTAGGCACAGGTGAGATTCTTTCTGTGTGCTGATAACTAAGGAAGGCAATCTGACACCTCATTTGATTTGACATCTCTCACCTTCATGCTTTAAACTGGGTCACTTAGAGCAAGGAGGAATTTCTAAATTTGACTGCAGTTTGTTCAGTTGATCTGTAGGCTGTTGATACCAAGTTTTTCTGCTGTGGATTTTGGCCAGTTGACTTTGAAACTTGATACAAGATTCTCTTGCTGTCGTAGTACTGTGTATTTATGTTTTTATTTATACCCACCTTGTGTGTTTTGAGGATAGGAAGTATCCTACTAGGAACCTGCTATGTTGTAAAAAATTGGAATTCAGTCACAGCAAGCCTTGTCTCCAGATTACTAGATTACTTTATTTTACCAGGTTGTGAGTACAAAAAGCCCCAAACTTCTGGGATCTTTTGTGACTGGTTGATTTGTGAATGAAAAATGTGTGGTGTGGTGGTTTTTTTGTTTGTTTTTTGTTTGTTGTTGTGTTGGTTGTGGTTTTTGTTTTTGTTTTTTTTTTTTTTTTTTAAGAAATAGCTAGTGATTGCTAGATCAGTATGACTCTTTCATGCATACATCTTTTAAAGCCCAGTGTAGCTGATCTGGATGCAGCTGTAGGTATGAGAGGTTCTTTGGACTACATTTCCTCCGCAGTCTGTAAGCAGAGTCAGAGTTCAATGGAAAAATGAAGTAACTACACTTGCCACAGATGATTTAAAATAAATCACCTTCTGACATGCTACTGTATGAGATGTGCAGGACTCCCAGTACAGTGGAGCTTTGTGGGCTCTTTAGGCATTGCCTTAATATTTAGAAAAAATTGTCAGAGTCAGAAAAACAAAATTTATTCCAAAACTTTTGCATATGAATCTGTGTATCCTTCACTTAGTGGCAATTCCAGTTAAAATATTCCTGCCTCCCTTTTTCTTTTTTAGGGCTCCTTTTCTCATTCTCATCCTACCACTCTGTTAGGCTTTATATTCATTTGCAGGGCATGTGGCAAAGTGGGCTGATGACATTGTAATAACCTTGTGATTCTTCAGACTTGTAGCTGTGAATAAACACCTGGACTTCAGAGCTTTTTCAGCTCCTAGGTTGCACAGTTTAGACATAGCTACAGTGACCTAAAGGAACCAAAACTGTGCTACATTGTTGTTCAGATCTTTCATAAAGAACTGAATTCCACAGCCCAGGTTGTGGGACCGTGGCTTGATGATTGAGAAGCAACAAGAGATCTTGGGGGTTTTGATACAGATTTATGAAGACATTAAAAAAATTCCTTTTGTGAATGTCAGCTGGGAGTCTCTCTCCTTTAGTAAATAGCCTATTTAACTGCACAAGAGCAAGTTTATGATGGTAAGGGCATCCTTTTGGATAGGCTGTTTCTGTGTCTATCTGTAGTCCAGTTATATTAAGTGATGCTGTATATGAAGTAATCTTGGGCCTTCTGTAGGAAACCAGGAAGAGAAGGATATCGGAGGTACATGTGGTCCAATACAAGCTTTCTGTTGATGAGGATCAGTGAGACATTTTTATTTCAAATGCAATATCTTGATAAAAGCAAGCACTAGTAGCTAGAAATTGGATGTTGTTCTATGTTACTAAGCTTACAAAGTAAACTGGCAAAGTAGCTAGGACTTTAAAGTCAAGTAGGGAAAGCAGGCCATGGGACTAGGTGTTTGTTCATTTTGTGGAATAAGAACTGGATTTAGGCCTTTGTTCAGCACCATTGTCATATACACTTTTAACAAGCCTAGACAAAGTCTGAGCAAGAGTTTGAAGTCTATTTGCTCAAGGTCGCTCAGAGAAAGAGTAGACTTGTCTACTGAGAATTGCTTTGCCTTGTGAGAGTTATGGGAAAAGAGAATAAAAAGAATGACGCATTTTGGTGTCTTTATGACTTTAAGTCTTCTTACGAACTGCTTTAGAATGCCTGAGCTTATTAACCAAGAACAACCTTACGCGCTTGCTTGGCATTAAAGAAGCTAGATGATTTGTTTTTTCCAAGCAAGAAGGAAAAGTTGATGTGTTTTTTAAAATTACAGCCTTTGGTCTAGAATGGGAACTAATGCTGGTCTTCTGCTTCATCACCTCAGAAGCAGGGACCTCAAACCACTAGCATCATATGCGCACAGGCCTTGGCTGAGAGCATGTGGTTTAACTCTAGCTGAGTCTGACTGATGCAAGTTTGTACCTCAGGTTTCAACACTGAAGCACATAAAGTAAGAACTATTGGGGAAGGTGGTATATTTAGCCACTTCTGCAGTGCATCTAATTTTAGCACTCTTGGTAGTGGTGGTGGGTGCTTCCTTTCCCATATTACCCCTGGCCTATTACAAGCCAAGGACAGATTGTCTGTCATGTAGCCAGCAGGGAAATAGATTCTGTTGTAGATCATGTTTCTCAATTAAAGTATTACAAGAAGGCAGAAGATCCTGGTGGTACTGAAAGATACTTTGAATATCAGTTAAAAAAGGGAGGTCTGGCTTCAGGAGTAAGATAAAATCTCTAGATGTTCTCCTTGTGAAGAGAGAGAAGACATAGTATGTTGAAGCCATTTGCCATTTTTTGCCTGTAAAAATCAAAACCAAGGAAGCAACGTACTGGTCTTGACGTGGTCTCCTACAGACTCCCCGTGCCCCTTCTGGAACGGGCAATATCTGCTTAGGAGCTGACCAGGATGATGATCAAGGAGAGTTCTCTGCGGAGGGACCCAGACTTAGGAGGGGAGCTAGCTTTCCTTGCGAAGGGCTGTGATTTTGTTCTTCCATCTCGATTCAAGAGGAGGCTGAAGTCATTCCAGCAGGCCCAGGTTTGAACGCTTGGCATTTCTTTTTCTTTTTCTGTTGCTTTGTATTTTTTATTGGATCAGAGAATCAAACTGTGTCCCCTCTAGGCGTGTCTATTTGCAGAAAGTTATTTGCAGCTAGATACCAGCAGGTTTAAAAATAAACCTTCCAGGCTTAGATTGCAGAGTTAAAATGTCTTTGTAAACAAGGGGAAAAAATTAACAGCAAGGGCAGTGATTTAATAGGGAGAGGTAGTGTAAGAATATTAAATCTTTTCTGTGTTTTTTGTAAGAAAATCCCTATTTGTGTATGTGAGTGCTTTGAACGGTCCTTGTTGCATGTGGAACAGCCACAACATTCTGCTGTATTTAGTGGGTTGTGCTCTCTACCATACAAATTTGTGCACAGACCAGCGTACCTGGCTTTGGCATTTGTGATTTTTACCATCACAAGGTGCTGCTTTGTGCTATTTCCCCCTATCTCTGGGCTGTGGCTGAAGGAGATAATAGAATCATAGAATCATTTGGTTGGAAAAGACCCTTAAGATGATGGAGATGTAGCCAAAGAAATGGAAATTGTACCATGGCTATATGTCTTGGTAAATCCCAGCTGCCGTACTCACTTTCTGGGACAGCTGGCAAAAGATTGGAGTAATTTATGCTAGGACACCAAATGGGCATGTAGCCATCCCAAATTTACAGGGGGTCACAATATGCTGACATCAGCCCATCTTGAGCTTCATCTATATTTAAATAATCAGTGACCCAGTGAGGAAGCTAAAAAGTTGAAATTATAAGCAGTGCAGCTGTTTCCTAAGAAACAGCTATTAAAATCACTCCAGAGTATATTGTAGCACATTTTGTTTTCATGATTTCTGGTGACAGGTTAAAGTACAAATATGAGGTTAATCTCTGGAACATGTTTTTTCACTCCCTAGAGGAGAATTGCATGAAGTAATGATGTGTAGTAATAGCTTGGGCGGGGACCACGAGCAATTTAGAAGAGACTAACAAGAACCATGCAGCACAGCTAAGTTCACTCTCCAGAGTTAGTCTGATCACCTAAGGATATAATCAGGATATGGTTTGCAGGGAGAGATAAGATCTAGTAGACCAACTGGAAAAATTGACAAGTCTGTGGTACATGAGCCCTCCGCCTGGTCTAAGTAGAAGCAGCGACCTTCACCGCTAAATGCGTCGAGAGTAACTGCTCTGGGGCTGCAGATCCAAGGCAAGTGAACTAATCAGTGGGCAATCGCAGCTGAAAAAAGATGGTCTGTCTTCCTCTTTTCTTTATTCCAGTACTTGTTCCCTCTTGCTGCCTCCTCACTCTGGTCACCCCTGTCTTGCACTGGGTCCCACGGGCCTTTCTGTGAGCTGGCTTAACTCATAACATGCTCTAATATCATCCAGCAACAAAGCTAAGTCCATTTTCTGCCTTTCCAAGTGGGTGAAACTGGTTCACAGAGGGGTCTGGCAGGCTCTGGAACTGGCACTTGGTATGCAGTGACAGGGTACGTTTGGGAGTGGAGGACAGAGATGGGAGTTCTCCCACTTGGCAGCAGTGAGATGTTAATTTTCGTGCCTTATGGGGGCTATACCTTGTGGCTTGGGTGTGTTAGTGTGAGATGACCTGAGAGTAGAGGTAATTGGATTCACTAAGTACAGAAAAAGTGCTAGCAGGAGGAAAGGTAATGAGACAGTGATAGGGAGCAGAGAGATGAGTGATAGGTAGTTTGTGGAACACGGGGATGTTGGCCAGAAAGGCAAGGGAGGAGAAGGTAAAACCTGTATCTCTTAAGAGCTGTAAATTTCAGTTCTCGTGCTCATCTTTTGCAGGACTCTTTATGGAAGTATCAGAGATGCTCCCATAGCAGTGTTGGTAGGAAGGGAGGTAGGGAGGTCTCTAATCCAACATCTCACTTGTAGGAAGACTGTTCCTAACACTAGGTCACGTCAGAGCTGTCTTTCTCCGAGTCTTGAAAACTCCCCAAGGATAAAGATTCCTCCCACGCCCTTCTGGTGACCTCTTGCAGGCTGTACTACCCTCAGCTAAATTCATCCTCCTACTGTCCAGCCTAACCCTCCCAAGCTGCAATTTGTGGCTGTTGCCCCTTTTACACCATGTACCACTACACAGTTTGGCTCTACCATCTCTGTAACTGTGCTTCAAATAGCTGTAGGCTGTGATTAGCCCATCCCTTAGCTTCCTCTTTGCCTGGCTAAACAGGCCCAGCCCCTCAGTCTCTCCTGCCACGTGCTCCTGACCCTGGCTATCTGGTCTGCCTTCAGTAGATCTCTGTCCGGTCTCTCCCCATCCCTGAAGTGAAGGCCCAAAACCGGTCACAGTAATCCAGATGCAGTCTCACTAGTGTCAGGCAGAGATGATAACTTTCCATGTTCTCCTGGCCCTACTCCTAATGCAGTCTAGTGCATCATTTGCCCTGTTTGTAATTAGACAATGCTGCAGGCTCATGTTCAGCCTGGTGTACACCTTCTCCCCCACATCCTTTTCAGCAGGACTGTTGCTCAGCCAGTGGTTTCTCAGCCTGAACTGATGCATGGGGTTGCTGTGTGCAGGTGGAGGACTTGGCACCTTTTCTCGTGGAAGTAGTTGAACAGTTTGTCAAGGTGTCTCACACCTGAGGTTCTGCCTTTCATCATGCCAGCCCTCCCCCTAGGTAAGTGTCATCTACAAATCAGGACAGATGAGAATTGCAGTGGGGGTTCTGTGAGGAGCGGGGGTTTATGCCCGCTGTTGTCCTTCCGTCTGAATTAATTTGGATGCACACTAGTTGTTTTCTCTATGGAGTTTTCAGGGAAGCATTTGGAGTGTGGGCTGAAGCATATCAGTCGTGGGAAGGGCATGTGTAAGATCTATAGGCACATTTGTCAGTGGAGGCATGTGAAGTCTGTGTTTTCAAAACTTAACTGGATAAGGCCATGAGGAACTTGATCTAGCCTTAGAGTTAGCCCTGTGTCCCTTCCCACCTAAATCCTTTTGTGATTCTGTGTTGCTTAGATAGAGTTTGTTTTCATTTGTGTTTTGCTGCAATTGGACTTTGTTTCTGCTGGTGAGTTTACGATTTATAGTAGAAGAGATTCTCTCCAGAAATGCATTTTCTCATAGCCTGTCCTCTTTGTGCTGTTAGGAGCCATGTGCAGATGAACCTTTGCTGTTCTTATTCCCCTTCGAGATGGATAAAAAAAGAGGCAGCAGAAAGATACAATGATGGGAGAAGGCTTCAGGGAAGGAAAGGAAGAGAAAGTCTAGGATGAAAGATAGAAATCACCTCTGGAGAACTGATGATCCTTGAGGATGGCTTGTGTCCAGTTACCATCACACTTCAGTAAGACAGGAACTGTAAAAAATGGAAGGAGACATTAAGTCAGCACTGTGGACTGCAAGAAACCAGGCTGAGTCACTGTACCCTAGAAAAGAGGATTACAGAATCCCATTTGGAAAAAACCAAGAAACTGGTAAATTTAATATCTAGGCTCCTGCTGGAGATTGGGACTAGGAGGGAGTAGAAAGTATTTGAGCATTTGATGTGATAGTACTTCCTTTCGTGGAGTTTTCTGCTGGGGCTGGCAAGCCTCTGAGAGACAGGCCTGGATGGCAGAGGTTTAGTCTCTGTGCTTTGTTTTGTGTAGCTACAATGAGGCTGTAGTTCTGTCTGGTTTATTTATAATGCAGATGTCACTATTTTAGTCTGTCCATAAATAAATTGTATGACTGGCAAAAGGTGATGTAGTTGATAGCCAGATTTTAGTTAAGGTAAATTACACTATGCTATAGAGCAGTATTTAAAAATGGGCTTTAATCTCACCTTCCTCTTTTGCGAAAAAAAAAAAAGTTAGTCTATTAGCTGTTGGCAACAAAGCTAAAAGATTTATTACAGTATTTGTAGTTTCCTTTCTTAGTTGTCCTTTCTGAAAATGCACATC
This sequence comes from Oceanodroma leucorhoa, assembly GCA_030449065.1. Classification (NCBI taxonomy): domain Eukaryota; kingdom Metazoa; phylum Chordata; class Aves; order Procellariiformes; genus Oceanodroma; species Oceanodroma leucorhoa. Next base: position 331,526 of record JASVER010000132.1, on the reverse strand, counting down.
CCTGTTGGAGAAATGTGTTCCACTAAGCAAACAGCATTTAAGGTTAACATTTTGCAATAAGAAACTGTTTTTTCCAAGGAATTCCCACAGAATTTCCCTTCATATCACTTACTTTATTTTTTCACAAATAGTTGTAATTAACTCCCTGCTGTCTCCATAGCAGCTGGCATCTGGTTATACCCGTCCAGGGTATTAACTTGCAAGGTTGTTTTAGGGAACAGGATCCTCAAGAGCTAGTTGCTGCTTGTTGTCTTCTCTTTGTGTTGTTGTAGACAGCTCATTTCTTACACGAGAAGGAAGAAGGCAAAGTTCAAAAATTTTATTTCTATCCCTGAAGTAGAATCTTCTGAAACGAAGCCATCCATGAGCAACGTTTCCACCTTGTTTGCCTTGGACTGAGCAGGAGTTAGTGATTCGGTCTTACTGGGAAGGTCAGCTGCAAACCTATGTCTGAACTGGCTCCCTACTTCAAAGCTTAGCAGCATTCCCTGTATGTCTCTTATAGATGTCTAACCTTCTGGCTTGTGTTGTGGATCAGGAAATTAATGTAGATTCTGGGGTCCTGACTTGTGGCTTATGTGAGCTGGTAGCAAGTGTTGCTGACTTCGGCAGTACCTGGAGGAAAACGAGTTGCTCTGCTTTTGAGAAGGTGGAGGCCAGGGCAAAGTGGATGAGTTGTGTTATAGGATGATCAGCTTGAGTCTTGTGCCATGTTGGGATGTATGTGGTATGCAGAAGAGAAGGAAAATGGCACAGTGCTGTTGGGGTGGTCTGCTTTGGGGATGCCTGTTTGCCTTCCAGGAAACAAAAATCCAATTTTATCATTCTCTTGTACTGTAAGGGAAGGGGATATATTGTTAAAGTGAAGAGTCAGTGTCCTTTGAGAGAACAATATGTTGGTTTGCTTCCTTTTAGTTTGTGGACCTTTTTGTTAAATTTGAGTCATTTCTTCTAGTCCTGACAGCTAGGAGTGCATGCATGCGTTGAAGAGATTAATGAGCAATAAACCTGTTTCTGAGAAGTGGGTCTTCAAGACAAACTGATGCTAAGTCCTATTATAGAAGTCAAGTGGCTGGAGTTGGCACCTCGTTGTCTGTTTCAGTTTTGCATTGTTTGTATGAATATGGTGCTGTGAGAGACCAGCAGGGATTTCCCCTCTGCTGGAATTCAGAAAGTGAAAACTAGAGTAGAGTTGGGTTGTGGCTGGAAAAGTCACTAGCTAGGCAGGGCAGATAGGGTGGGAGGCAGACTGTGGAAGCAAAAGCGTGCATGAGGAGTCCTCCAAGCCAAATTACTAGCTTGACTTGCGCACAAAGGTCCAATTCACTAACCCACTATTTCCCAGTCAGTTGGAGGCTTCTTGAGAAGGCCTGTCTCAGGGACCTCCATTCACTCCTCTTGCTCAGCCTCCCTTACTGAAGCAGGCAGCCATGGGAGTGGGGTAGATCTTTATCTACCTCTAACATGCAGCAGTGGCTGGTCTGGGGCCATGTGCTCCCTTCCCAGACACATTGAGCCTGTTTGGGTTTTGCTTTTGTTACTCTAGCGAGTAAAGAGAAAAAGAAAGCCAGAAGGGTTGTCTTCTGTTAACCCAGTGAGCTGCTGCTTCTAAAGTGAGTGACCAACTTCCCCCCCCAGCTTAACCCCTGCCACCATTTCAGGTCCCCCACCTGCATTGTCATACTATGGGACAGAGTAACCAGGGCTGATGCTTACTCTGTCCTACAGCCCTCTTTAGCCCCAGTAACATTTTGAGCCTCAGACCCTTTGACCCTCTTTCCTGGCCCAGTTTGAGCTCCAGCATCATTCAGAATCAGACACAAAGATGTGCAATATGTGGGAGAGTAGGAAAAGTCAAGGGAGGAAGAACAGCTGGTGGTAATCAGGCTTGTTCTGCAAAGATTGAGAGCTGTATTGAGGACTATACTGACTGAATACTAGTATTGATACACTCAGAAAACCTGAAGGCTGAAAGTGATCTTCAGCTGTTCCTGAGTTGCAAGATGCAGGAGAGGAGGACTTAAATGAACTCAAGCTCTTGGTTAGTGTGTTCTGTACAGAGCAGTTACAGTACAAAAGTATGCTTGGGCTGGCATGTATGTGCAAGCACATGTGTTCCTGCTTCTGAAATGGGACAGCACTTGGAAGAAGGAAGAGGTCCTCCCCATTTAAAGAAAGAGCAGTGAAGTGGAGGATTGAAGAGGAGGAAGATCCTTCCATCTCTCATTTTACAGGACTGTGAAGAATGGGTTATAAAGTATTCTAAAATGCAGAAAAACAGGGCTTAAGGAAGCTTTTACAATTCTCACTTCTTCACCTTCCTGAGAGCAAACCAATGGCAAGTTGGGGTATTCAGTATGTGTTAAGAAAAAAGCTTCAAGTTTCTGGAAAATAATAAGGCAAAGAGTTTAGTCAGTTCATCATATACATTCTTCTGTATCTAGTGAGCTCAAACTTGGCTACTTTATCCTAAACCCATTTTGTTTAGAAATAGTTAGAATAAACAAACTGAAAGTTGCAGCTGTATTTACTTGACTGTTGCCTTATTAGCCTCTTATCACATATGTTGTTATATTAATAACTGTTGCAATCGAACCATTGTGCAATAGGCAAGCCTATCACCTTTTTCCCAAGAAAGTGTGTATTCACGGGGGAGTAGGGAATTCGTCATCCCCCGGCATTCCAACATCTGATTTCTGCTGCTTATGCTGTCACTACTTTTCCAAGTTTGAAAAATATTCCCTCCCATGTCTGAAAAATTACCTATTTTAGGATCTCATTAGGTACTTAAATACAAATGCCGCCTTTTATGAAAAGTATTGATGTATAGCTAGAACTAGAAGATTGCAGAGATCCATTAGAAGGATGATCTAGTGGGGATCACCATATCAGCCATATGTTTATTACAGACAGGAGAGGAGCGATAGGATGGTAGAGCTAATGAAAAAAGAGGCGGCAGGCATGGAAGAAAAGACCAGATTCAAACAGGCATGCAGAAGGCCTAATTTCAATTCCCATTTTTTTTCCTCGTTTTTCAGCAAACGATGTAGGTGCTGATTCAGTGAAACCTTTGGGTGCTTCGCCTGCAAAAGGACTCTTCCAACTGGAGTTGTAAACAGACCTTTTGCATTTTGCACTAACCTTGCGTGCTGTATCATGTGGGTACCCAATGACAAACTGTGCTGGCTGCTCATAATTCCTAATGTAAAAATTGTTTTGACAGTACGTAGTACCTCAAACAAAATCAGTTCTTGGACTGCTCAAGTTGGGCATAGAATAAAAGGCTTCCTGAAATTTAGAAGACAGTCTTGCAAATATTTTCTTAATTTATCTGTGAAGTGATACTTCGGCAAAACTAATTATGTTCCCAAGGGACGGAAAATGTTGATGTAGGAATGTAAGTTTGCTCATACATGAGGCAAGGGTGGGGGGGTGTTCTAGTTCTAAGGGGAAATACTAAAGACCAGATTTCAATGCTTTGCTGTTTATGGGGCAGAATGACAATACAGTGACCAGCATGAGAAGAAATAGCATTGTCCTTGTTCTGTGGTATTGCTGAATTGCAGAGTGTGTTCTCATGTGGTTCAATAGTATATCATGATCCACAGCTACACACATAAAATGCACAGAAACTAGCAGAATGTGATGTATCCTAAATTTGCAATGTCCGATGTTGCAGAATTTTTTTAATCAGCTACTTAAGACATGCATTTTTATCCCTGTGCTATAATTTAATTGTTGGTATCTTTAAATTTTTTCCTAATCACTGGAGGCACAAACTATTTTCTCCTGCTCATTATGCCATGCTGTTAAAAAGTATTTGTTATTCATTATATTTTCAGGTTCAAAGTAAACAAGAGAAGAAACCTGGAACTTCATCCCCAGTCCCTTTGAACTCTGCGGTTAGCCCTCGCACTCTTCTGCCTGTGAATAAAGCCAGCAGCAGTACCCCTTTGTCGATAAACATTCCACGTTTCTACTTCCCTAAAGGACTTCCGAATGTCTGCACTAATCATGAAGAAATCATTGCCAGGATTGAAGAAGCCTTTACAGAGTTTGAAGATGAGAAAGCAAATATCTGTGAAATGGGGAAAATTGCTAAGGTAACTATTGTCTAGGTTTCTTATTTTTTGGAGAGAAAGACTGAATTTAAAAATAATAAAGTATCTCACAGCTGTTCTCATTTTTAGTGAAAAAAGAACCAACATCCTTTTGCTCCGAATGTTTTTGTTTAGATTAAGAAAACAGTAAACAAAAATGAGCTCAGTTTGCTGTTTGTCACATCTGATGTGTATGCTTTTTCTTGCTTTGATTTGCAAAATGATTCTTTTGGATTTCTTACCGGAAACAAATTGCATTTTTGTTTTTCTGTTCCTCCATAGTTATGCTCAGAAGATAGCAGAAACTTAGTCTGTCTCTGGCTTCAGGTAGTGCCAGCTACCTTCTTTGTGGTTAGCTGTCCCACTAATCTGGACATGATCTTTGCAGTGTTGCTTGAGAAAGCAGTTTCCAATCTACGCCTCCTTGGACACAGAAGAGGGAAATGCGTAGTCAACCCTCAGCCACTGAGATGCATATGTTCAATATCCATAATGCAGGTGTCAGCAGACTTGGAGTTGTTACAGTCTGCTAATGAGTTCCTGGCTTCAGGGAACAAAACACAGCACTTGTGTGGGAGCACGATGCAGATGGGTGGTTCTATTTTCCTCTCCTTCAACCATGGTTTTTAGTAATGCTGATCTAAAACTAGCAGTTGTCAGACTCATCTCATATGTTCAGTTTGCCCTGAATGCATCTTTGGCACTGTAGATTGAGCAATGACGTTCTGTCCAAGAGGAGCACTTGTTTTCCATGAAGGAAGATTTTTCTGAAAGGAGAGACTAGGTTGTTTTTTTGTTTGTTTGTTTGTTTTTAGAGGAATTGAGTGGCATTATTTGTAAACCATCTCTGAAAACATAAACAGAAAAACTTCTTTGCTTGACCAAGAAAAGGTTTGAAACTGCTTTTATGACAAGACGGGCAACTGTGTGTGGCCTGTCATGTTCAAACAGGGAAAAGCAGGAGGGTGGTGTAGAAGAGACCTCTGCCTTTGTCTGGTCTCTGCATCTATCTCTACATGGATGTGCTCCGTGCCATTTAGCTGTTGCAAGGCTTGCTTCCATTCCATGGGATTATTGATAATGGTACCAGTTTGGGGGCTCTGAAATAAATGCGAGAGAACCAGCTACACAAAAAACCAGCAGAAAGTAGATGTCATTCTTTCCTCAGAGTAGTTAAACACCTGAAGAAGTACAGTCACCTGACACAGGGATGGCTAAATCCGAAAGCAGTTCTTATGCTGCTTGGGGTTCCCAAAGAAACATGCAGGCCCGGTCAAAAAGTTGAGAATGGACTTGCAGGATAGTCTTGCTTAATAGAAGAGGGGAAGGAGGCTCTGCAGGGAAAGCAGAAGTGATGCCTCAACTACTTCTTCAAAAAATTCCTCCTTCCATTTGGTGTGATATCCTTCTTACCTGTGCCTGGCCTGAATCAGCTGCACTCCCTCCAAGACCTGTGTTTTGCAGATGTTCTGATACCTTGGCTGGAGTCCTGAAGGTGGCTGGAAGGATCTTTGTGGTAAAGAGGAGGTTTCTTGAAGATGTCAGCAGCTGAATATTTGAAGCCATTTTCAAGCCTGCTTTTCTGAGGCATTGGAGAGTACAAAATGCTTGAGCTTTCACTGATTATCGTTCTGAAAGCTAGCAGCCTCCACAGGGGCTAGTTAAAAAGTTGTGTTCAGGGAGTCCTTTTGCTGGAGTCAGCCTCTTTCTGTTTGTGCTTTCATTTTTTTGTCAGCCAGCTGTGATCTGGCAGTGTTGGGAAAATGGGCTGTTCTGGGTGGAAGGCACTGCACTGAAAACTACGGGATGGGAATCATTTCACCTTCAGGCATTTAATCATTAATTGTCTATAATTAGAATTGAAGTTCCCTTGCCTTCAATGAGAAGAAGTCAGCCCATGTAGAGAATGGGTCATCCTTTTCTAAGGTAGGTCAGTGAGGTAGCTGGTTTGAGTGGTCTTCTGGAAGGAGGTGCCTGTCTCTCTCCACTTCACTTTGCAGGGAATCTTGCTAAATAGCTCAATCAAAGACAGAGCTTAAGAGCTTGATAATGTCTGATCCTTTTCCTAGCCTGACAGGACGTATTTCTCACCTATTTAAAAAGGCCTATGACAAAGTAGAAAGTTATTGGTGGATTTTGAACCATGGCACACAGTAAATAGCTTTTTGACTAACCTGTGTGCCGTTACTGCTTTATTTCCCTTATGTAAAAGTCTTGATGGTGAATTTGGTGTGAGCAGGCTCTTCTTGTGACTGCTTTTGTATTCCTCTTTGTTCTGGTGTTTCATTACAGATATGTGGTTGCCCACTCTATTGGAAAGCACCTATGTTCAACGCATCAGGAGGAGAAAGGACAGGATGTGTATCTGTACACTCATTTGTATCTATGTGGAGAAAGTGAGTATAGCAAATGCAAAATTCTCTTTCTGGAAAAAGAGAACAGCCTGCCATAGAGGACTCTCTTCTTTCTCTTTTTTCTTTTTTTCCCTTCCGCCAGACTTTTCAAATCATTGTCCCTTATTTAGAAGAAAATAAATGGCTTAAAACTCTCCATCAGCTTAAGTTTTCTTCCCCAAAACTCCCTGAACACTTGTTTCCATGCTGCATCAACAAACTTTGAAGCAATTGTATAGATGATGAGATGTTTTGGTCTGGCTGGCATATAAAATATATTAACACACTCCCTAGAAATATGTCAGCCTTTCATGAGATAACTGATAGATGTCAGTGGATTTTGGATATATTTATCTGAGGCTTTATTGCTGCTGCACTAGTGCATTAAGTGAGGCCATTCGGGAATGAGGAGAGGAGGCATGTGATAATGTTAGAGGACAGGAAGAAGGAATGTAAAATAAAGAAGCATCATACAAGTGAATACCCTGGGAGCTTTAATAGTTATTCCCTTCCTCAGGCATGCTGTATAATAAATCTGTGGGGCTTGACAGTCACTTCCACATACCATTGTTAAGGCTTCTTTTTGAAATTGAGAGCTCTGGATATATCGTTCTTGGAGTCAGAGGTGTAAGATGGAACAGACTTGCTCTCTTGCCTAATCTTTTTCCCTCCAGGGTGATTCAGGCTTTAGTCTACTTTGTGAAACACCTGAACATCATCTCCATCTCATATCCAGAGAGAGTTCTAATTTTTGACTTAATGGTTGCTCTTCAGATTCTTAAAGTAGCCTTTAACCCTGAGTTCCCAAAGTATTTCCTGCGATAATATTGTCAAAACAGTTACCCTGGCAAAATTGCAAAAATGTTAGGGGTGACTGTGATCAGTAAGCTTTTCTTGACACAGACAACTTTTTTTCGTTCCTTAGGTTCCTCCAATTACTCCTAATTAATCCCTCATGTATGGTACCACATACTTGCACTCCTCTGACTTTCACATCCTTCAGATATTTGCAGACTCTGGTCATGCCCCTCTTCTGTATTCTTTTAAACACACCATTTCCAAGCCAAGTTTTGTATGCTTTTCTCACTTTAATTGCTCTTTTAGAAATATTCTTTTTTTTTTTTTTTCCCCCTCTTCTCCCCCTCTGACAGTTGCAAAAATTTTCTGGAAACATGACAGACAGAAATAAATGTAGTGTTCCTGGTAAAGTTAGACTACAGCTATCTGAACACAGCCATAATTTTAAAACAGTTATCTTTAATTGCTGAAGCCTATTTTTAAGTATCTTAGTAGCTGACCTGACTTTTCAAAGTGCTACATGCTCACTGATCTCATTTGAAGTCAATAGGAATTGCTGGGTATAGAATACTTCTGAAAATCAGACCAACTTAGTGTTTGATATATCCAAATGTTCTCTTCTGTTACAGGTATTCAGCAGCGATTTGGTAAATGTCATGGAGTTTCCATTTTCATGAGTATTTCTGTTTGGAGTGAATTAAGTAATTGTGATACCTTTAACCAGCGTAGTATTTTGTATTAGAAGAAAGCAGAAACAAGAATCGATGTCACAGATGCAAACTGTCAACTGAAGGAATGAGTTTACATACTTTTCTAAATACTCAGTCCTACTAATTCTTTCATTAGGCTGTTCTCCATTGCTTCAGTGCACAGCAGCCAGCTGTGCCATAATTAACAAGGGATGCTCTTTTTTCCCTGCTGGGGAGTGATTTTTCTGGTTGAAAATTTAGTCGCTGTAGTTTGGCAGTATCCTCGAATATTGAAATACAGTAAAGGATTAAATTGGAGAGCATGTCTGTAATGGCATCCCGTTAGGTTGATCCTATTGACTTCAAATGAGATCAGTGAGCATGCAGCATTTTGAAAAGTCAGGTTACTTACTAATATACTGTGGAATCAAAGTGAGAACAGCCTTCAGTAAGAAACCTTGTTTACCACAGCAATGTTAACATGAGAAAAGCTCCACTGGGTGGTAGTACTGTGGTGCTGCTGAAAGATATTGAAGAAAGTGGGTGCTGGTATTCTGAGGTCAATTTTGCACAATTCAGATGAGTAACGTGTGATAAGGCACTTCATAATCCATCTGTAGTTCGTGATTGTCCTGTGAGGTACAAAGTGGTTGGAGTAACTCTCATCTCTCTCGTAGAATCCTATGTAACTGCCATGATGATGCATCCAGATTCACATACCTTTTAGCGAAGCCTAGTTGTGACTACCTAGAACAGGAGGACTTCATCCTGCTGCTTCAGGTACCTGCGACAGCTCAGCAGTGAATGGATGGGGAGAGCGCGCTATGTTTATTTTGTAACTTCTTTATTTTCATGTCTTTAAATGTTTACCAAGGACACGCAGACCTTTGGTTTGAACAGCACCTGGGTGGGGTTTATTTTGGAGTGAAATAGAAAGAAGCATTTTAAGTGGACTATTTTGCATAAGTGCCAACCAGCTACATATTTTGCTAAAGTCGCTGAGGATTTCAAAGCTTTATTTGGCCTTTGTTAGGATTCGTATTTATCAGTGCGTGGTAACCAGGCTGAAATTTGCCCCATCTCTCTCGGTGGTTATTGGGAAAAATGCATGGCTCTGATACTCAAGCACAACATAAAAGCTTGTTAGAAAAGTTGTAAAAGTTGCTTGACAAGGCAGTTATAATTGAATTTGTCTAGCAAGACTACCAGATACAATATCACGTGGAAATCTTTGCAAAAAATTTTGCAGTTCCAGTTGTTCTGTATATGCCTCTAAACCTGCTAGCACACAAGTCTCGCTGCTGATTTTTTTCCTAATATTCAGGCTAAATCTGTGCATCCTGATTTCATTTCTTTCTTTTCCTTTTATTCATATGTGATATTTTTAACAAAGCAAAGTATCATTCTTTAATTATTTGTGGCTATTTGGGCAGGTTCTGGATAGGTTTAGGATTTTTTTATAGTTCCTCTATAAATCAGGTCCATCTGCACCTCTTATCATCTGTTGATACTTTTTCTGAGCTTTTCCACATATCCCTAGATCTCTCACATTGTATTGCCCTCTATGCAAAACCTCTGTGGACATGCTGCTTTGGGGAAAGATTTTGTGTCTGCACTGGATGTTTTTGTGTCTCAAACAAAACTGGGACTGTGATGTGTAAATTTTCTCATGTTCCTTTTCATCTTTTCTCCACTGGGCACGTTGCCTTTCCCGATTGATTGCAGCTGTGCTTTTTAGCTACTGGTGCAATCAAAGGCATGTACGATCTTGTTTGTCAGTCAACCAGAGGCTAGCAATATTACACTGTATTACACCGTCATATTAGACATTGAGTTAGACTGGCCAAAATTTGGTCATATCGCACCCCTAAGGGCACTGTGTCTGCTCTATCCCTTTGCCATGTCATGGTATAGACAAAGCAAAATTTTGAACACTTTTTTAAAGGGTAGAGGAGTCAGACGTAGAAATTACACAGACATTGATTCATACAGGATCTGAACTGATTCATTCAGGATCTGAGCCGTTTCTCCATGTTTTTGGTCATGCATTTCTTGTCAAATTTGGCATCATGAGCCAGTGTTTGGCTTACAAAAAGCTGATCTTGAGAAAGAGGCATCTCCACAGGTAGTTCAAGTACATTTTGGAGAAGCACTGATCATATCTGTATGCGTTCTGAGGCTCACAAGAGCTTTCATTGTTGTGGAGGACATAAAAGGCAACTTTCTCAACCTTTCGAGGAATGTTTATTTCTGACACTTAGCTCTAATAAATGTTGATATCTTCAATGAATGGAGGAAAAAAAAGATCTTGGAGAGGAGATAGTTGCATGGTCCACTAATTAATTTTTTGTCTCATTCAATGAACATGAGTTTTCATCTACTCACTAACCCTCTTCCTTTGTTTTTCTGTCCTTAAGTAAATCAAAATGGCCCAACAGGTGCGTATTGCCCAGAAAATATATTCTACTTATGGTTCTAGAAGGTTCACTTTATAGACAAAAAGATGTCATTTCAGTTTTATTGTTAATGCTGCAAATACAGTTTCAAAAGTAAGCAAAAGTATTGGTTTGTAAACCCAGTAACTTCTAAACGTTAAAAGGAGAAGAAAATCTATTTCACTTTATTTGGTCTTATCTTGCAGGATGTGGTGGAAACACATCCTGGCCTGACGTTCCTGAAGGATGCTCCGGAGTTCCATTCCCGGTATATTACGACGGTAGGCTGGCTCCTTTATCTCCTGTGATACTGCTGTACCAACCCTCCCTCTGTGACTTGTCACTGTTCCCATCAGCAAATCCTTCAGTTATTTCAAAAAATGGGTCTTTTTAATATTACTGGCGATGAGTTATTTTAAGAACTACTACCAAAGGAAAAATGAATCTGCCTGTGTGTACAAGAGGTTATTCAAAAGGCTAATAATGATTCTTTCTGGTCTTAAGCAAATCTATAAAACCAACTTTTTTTGGTCTTTAATCCTGATGAAGGAAAATGAGAGGTCCTTCTTTGGTCTTTGAGAGCTGCTAAGTTATCCCTAATTCTGCTGGGCTGCTGAGACATGGAGGGCTGTGTGTTTGAAGATTTCTGTCACTTAGGCATGGAGAATCTGTGATTGTTCCATGGTACAAAGCATCCATTGCACACAGGGGTCTACTGTCCAACTCCTCTGCCTCTAGATAGGCTTTCTGGCAAGAGCGAGTCTTTCTGAGTCTCTGAGCTTTTGTGACTACTGTTTGTGTTGGGTTTTGTTCTGTAGCTTTGTTCCGATTTTGCAGTCAGCAGTTAGACTGGTGCTTTACCTGAATAAATTTGTGCTTTTTTCAAGCCTTTAGCTTGTTTCATGTTGGGTATGAATCTGGATAAAAGGTATAAATGTTAGGATGTTTTATCTCTGCAGTGGTAACAAATTCAAATAATGACAGACCTGATGGGAGCTGTATCCCAACAGGGCTCAAGGGCTTAAAGTTTCTCCTCTTTGCTTGCCAGGGTCTGCATGGGGGCCAGCTAAACCGCATGCTGGCAACTGGGAGATTACTGGCAGACACAGGCTTGTTCCTTGCCTGTAAGGAACAGATGGCAGAAAGACACTGTTGCTCTGGACAAACCCTGAACTGTCACACTAATGTTTTATGAAAATGTATAAGAAGAATCAATTTTAAATGTTTAGATGCACTAGAACATGAAAGTGAACATCAGTGTATTATCAACATATTTAGTCCCCATGGAGCAAGGCAAGATATGTTAAGCATAGTAATTGGCCAGAATAGGTATAACAATGGCCAGGGAGTTACGGAGGCACATGAATGGGTGAATGTGGAAGGTGCCTGTGGCACATGTACCCTGGTATTTAGTGTTTAAAGTACGTGGAGGGGTGAGAGCTGAAAGATCTAAGGTCACACTAGCATCGGTTTCTGACTGCAATATCAACCAGTTGTTCTTCGCTGGTGAGCGGGTCAAGATACTATGCGTGGTTGTGCTGATGCTGGCTGTTGGGTGGTGACAAAGGCAGTTCTGTGCATCTGCCTTTCCAGGTTCCTCTTCTAAAGTCATGTGCCATTCCTGTATTTTTCAGGATCTAAAGGAGGAATAAAGGCAAGAAACAAATGTCTTTGTGGAGTAATCCCCCAAATGATCACCCTTGGTGTCCCGAAGCAGCAATTGCTGCACTTTCTGGACCTCATCAGGGTGCAATGTATGCTCTGGTCTGAGAGACCAGCTGTATGAAGCTGAGGTTCTGCTTCAAGATAACTGAAGTGCAGGCTGCTACTAAAAAGGGCAACACCTTTTCCTTCCTCTCTCCTTTTCCACAACTTCCCTTGTTGCCTGGGCAAGGACCACCGTAAAGCAGTAACAGAACCGGACCCTTCATGCGTACATGAAGCTCCTCAGTGCTTCTTCATTCTGCTTGTGCCTCCACTGTGCTTTCCTACTTCAGTCCGAGCCTTTAGGCACCCTTACCCACAATACTGTGACAGAGGTGGCTTCCTAGGCTTGCCCCCGGGCAGCCCGGAAACAGTGGTGCTTGTGGTTGAGGCGAATGGTGTGTAGCGGCGGATCTTACAAAGCTGTGCTGTCCTTCACAGACTCCTCACGCTGGCAGGACAATGCTGTTCTGGGTGTCTGTGCCGACAGACAGATTCCTTCTGAGCTCAGCGTGTTTGGCCTTGGCCAGATCACCGAGTTGGAGCAGAGTCAAGACCTCGGGAGACAGACAGTCTGTTGGGTCAGGTTGTTCCCATCTGGAGTGGCAGTACTTGGCCCACTGCAGCAGTGGCTCTCCGCTCTGATACCAGGAGTTCCTATTTCTCACATTTGGCACTTCTCTCTCTTTAATGTTACCAAATTCAGTATTTCCACCAGGAGGTAATAAGGAAACAGCTTTGTCCTTGGATTTTGGGACTACTTGGATCCTTTTGATCCCTTCAAGGTAGAGTGCTTTATACCTACTTACAGTGACAGAATGCTGTATTTGCTGCAAGTGCAAGAATTACATTTTATTTTTGTGTTACAGATGAGGGCCGTAAGGAGACACTGGCTTTTATGTTTATTGCTGGATACAGCACCATTTGGTTGAAATCACCTGGAGAGTAAGCTAACAGTCTAGTATGGGTAAGATGTGTATGCATGTTTCAGATTATTTTTTTTTGCCTACCTCAGCACCTTTTAGAGGTGCCTTTTGGATACAATAGGCTGTAATTTAATCTGTGTCAGTATCTGTGAGCTGTTGTATTGCCAGTATACTAAACTACTTGTGTATGTTTCAACAGAGACCGACTCCTGAAGCTTGGTGAAGATGATGCAGAATACCACGTAGCATTTCTTGTAAAAGCTTTAAAATGTGACTTCTCTGAGTGTTCAAACAGGGCTCAGAGTTAGCACTGCATGCTGTTGTTGAAAAGCTGAGTCAACTAAAAACAACTTGGCAAAACTTACTGCTTGTTGAAAAATGCCTCAGCTTATGCAGTATTACCAATGCGAATGTGTAAGGGGAGGATGGCCTACAAGGTTTAATAAAGCTTTGCGGGTTTTTCCAGAACTGGTATTGCTTTTGTTCTTCTATGGGAAGACTGGGGAAAGGTCTAGAACTGACCCATCAGTAGTTTGGGTCCTGGAGGTAGATTACGTGAGGATAATGGGCAAATAGGAAGGGGCTCCCCCTTACAAAGGCTTATGCATTGAATTCAGAATAAATCTTCCATGCTGGGAAAAATGAAGCCAGTTACAGCTTTCAGTGAGGCACAACTGACGAGGGTGGCTTGAATGTTGCAAATCATCTCAGGCTGTGTAATTATCTTCTAGGATGTTTCCAAAATGCTTTTTTTGACAGCTTGGTTTTCACAACCTGGAAAAGAGAGAGAAGTATTGACATTTTATACTGATATATACACTATGTACTATCCATTATTTGAATAATAAAGGCTGCATTGAGTGACTGGACACGGTAAAAGAGATGAAAAGAGATCCCATTTCACCTCTGAACGCCTTATTTTTACAGCTAGGTGAGGAGAGAGCAGATGGAACATCTTTATCAATATGGTCTGATAGAGGAACAGTTTCTTACATGTCACAAACGGGGATATTTTGTTGCCTTTTATTACCCTGCAGGCAGAGGAAAAGAAACAGATTGCTGGTTAGGGGTCCTTTTTCTGATTCTTGGGATTGTTATTTTTGAGTCATTGGAATGGTGTGAAAACCCTGTATCTTTAAGAATTGCTACGGAGTTGTCAGGTGTGATAATGGGTTATGTATGAGGTGAGACCCGCTTCAGTCTCTGAGCTGTTGTGCAATCTGCAAGCAAAGGCCAAATAAAATCCAAAAATAGAGTCCAGAATGGCAGCGGCTGCCAGAGGTATTAAAGAAGAAACAAACATACAGCTTTTTCATTGTGCTTAAGACCAGAAAAGATCGTTGTGATTACCTAGTCTGACCTCTTGCATTACACAGGCCATAGAACGTTGCTCAGTGATTGCTACAGTTAGGATAGACTTTTTTGTTTGTTTGTTTTTAATTGAATTGACACCCAACTTCAGAAGGACATCCATCTTTGAAGTCTGGAGTGATAAAGAGCCTGCAGTGTTTCTTTGGGAGTCAGCCCAGTGGTTAATCAATGGCAGTGTAAAAGAAGTGCATTGTCATCTGTCTGAATTAGGCTGATTTCAGCTTCTAACTATGTATTTCATGAGACAAAAAGTCCTCCTGCTGTCCCACATCTCCCCGTGTAGGCTTTTAAGGACCGGGATAGCTGGTCCTTAGGTGTCATGTTCAGCTAAGTTGAATATATTAGTTCTCTCTTCAGGGTACATTTTGAGTCCTCAAATCATTCTTGTTGCTCTGAAAATTATTTGTGCTCATCAGCATTTACTGTCTCACTAATCTATGTATCTCAAAGCAGACTGTTAGCAACAATCCCGTACTTGGTTCCAGATTTGTTCTGGACTAAGAAGCAGTGCTTGTGTGACTGAGTCAAAGCATGGCCCTTAAATGGTGATTGCCCACTCGAAGCTGGTTCTAGCTAAGAAGCAAACCCATCCCATTTAATCTGTTTTCCGGATTAATCTCTATAATGTCCATATTGTGTAAAGTTAATTTTCATGTTGGAATAGCATGCACTATTAAGGTTTGCCAAAATTCTAGGATAATATGTCAACATAATGTCAGAGACATCAAAGGTTTGTTTGTATTAGGTTTGGTCGACAAGAATTATATTCCATAGATTTCAGTGCTGATAGTCTAATTAATTATATTCCTAATTTGTCTTGTTGAAGATGTTTATTTGCCGTTGTTTCTCCTGTTAAGTTTATTCTTGCACGTGCTTGATCACACATTTGCGTTTTCCCCACTTTGTGATGATGTTTGACAAGCTAACAAGGAGTGGACTAGGGAGGGTTCAGCTTGCTTTTTTAGGTACTTGGGAGTATACTCAGTCTCATACTGTGAACTGTTTCTCTTGGGTTCTCAGAAGTCTGTGCATTCCCCCCCCATGCTTTTTACTCACTTTCACCAGAGGCAGATAAGTAAAGGAGACAAATGAGTTTAACACCTACCTAAGATAAATGCAGGCAGATAATCTCTATTGCTTTACTTTCAGTGGAGCCACCAAGAGGATGAGGCATTGTTATAGACACAATAGGTCAGACATCAGTTGTGGCTTTCATTTACATGTCCTGTTTCCTCTTCAAAAGTCCTGATTTTTTTTTTTTTTTCCTGGTGCAGAACACTATTGCACTTGAGATCTATGCAAGCTACAGTGCCTAAAACCTGAAAAACTCAGTTTCAAAATGATTCGTCAGCACTGTGAACATATTCCCTGACATAAATAATGCATCTGCATGCTTAAAGATGTGAATTAAGAGCACTGAAAATATTTGCAGAGTGGAAATGGATAATACTGTTTCAGAAACAAATGTTACTTTCAGACTGCATAGTGAATTAAGGATAGGAATATCTACAAAAAAAGATCACAAAACAGTTTTCAAAAAGAAGTCCCCTTAGGATGAGTGAAGAAACAAAGTTACTGCATTTAAATTCCCAAATTGGTATATTTCAGGAGTTGATTTCAAGAGCACTGTTCATGTGTTGCAGGTTATACAGAGAATATTCTACACAGTCAATCGATCCTGGTCTGGGAAGATCACTCTAACGGAGCTGAGGAAAAGCAACTTCTTGCAAGTATGTTGGTTTCTGCCTGAACAAGATACAGAACGCATCATACCTTTGTTCCTATAGCTGTATACTACATAGCAAGGGAGCTGCGCCCGGGCTGTAGTGAGGTAGGCCAAATGCTCAGTGCCAGGGCTACTGGAGGAGTTGTGTCTGAGCTGAGATGAGGGAAGACCAGGGACTGGAGCAGCCAAGAGTGCATTGATAAAGGGTCAAGGGGCGACTGTGCATCTGCTCTGAAGCTACGTCAGGCAGATTGGCTCTTGGCTTCTGATCTAGCCAAAGAGGAAAGGAAGCAAGATGCAGCAGTGCACCTATGTTAAGTGGCTCACCGAGCAGCCAAGAATAGCTGCTGGATCGCCTACAATACGCGGTGGGTAGGACAGCCAATTTCCTGACTTCCAACCGGTCATCAGCCCACTGACAGTTGGTCAGGCACGTTGTGCTGTGCAACTGCAAGACTGTGCATCTTAAGAGCTGATTTCCATTTCTGTAGCAGCCTTCTTCAGAAAGGTTAATGAATGAAGCTTAGTTCTTGTTACAATCCCTGTGATGTATCCATATGTTGGGCAGAGGTTTCGGGATTTGGATCTCTGTTCTCTGTATATTTTGTCCAAAAGAGCACGAGGTTAAAACTGTCTAAGGCTGCTCAGCTCCAGCCCAACCTAAAAAGCCAGGAAGTTTTTAGGCTGAAAGGTTAAGGACTCTGCTAAAGCAGTGAGACTTCCCTACGGCATCCTGTTCTCCCTTCCAGATGTAGTGTGCTGCCTTCCTCAAAAGCCTCAAGCATGAATTCATGTTCCTCCTTTCAGACATCTTCTGCCCCACTGATCACATCAGCTAATGAAAAAATCAGTGTTCCCTTGGACTGTCTCATCCCAGTTCCTTCGTAACCTCTGTTATAAACAAATCCTCCCAACTTGTCCTGCATCTTTCTTCACTCATTTTCTCCCTTTATACACTTTTTCCCCTTTTTCTCTGTAAATATCTACTCTGCCTTTCATCTTCTGCAGCAGGGAAGTTCAGCTCTGGGACCATAACTTTGCTTGGGCAGCTTTGCTGCATGTGTAAATGGCATATTTTGGCATGAGCTGTAAAAGAAAAAAATGAGTTATTGAAAAACTTCCCCAAGTGATTATCATCTGCAAAGAAATGGAGAGACCCACGAAGAATCTGAAGAGGCTAGTGAGTGATTGATCAGAAGTTTTGAAGACTTGAGTGTCAGCAAGTCAGAATAGTGCAGGTCTGGCAGTGCTATCATGTTGTCCCTGCCTGAAACTTCACTGAACCTGGTGGATAGCAGGATGTGAAAGTTTTGTTGAGACTCAGTTGGGTTCCTTGGATGTGGAGATGACTGAAAGTTGATGTTGAACTATCAGTGCCTATGGGTAGCACACATCTGGTTTTATGGTTATGGATAGAAGGGCCACTAAGCCTGCCTGCTTAGAGACACAACTCCCTGGGATAGCTGTTAGACTGTGTTTCACCTCCTCCCTTCTGAGAGGCTGTGAGGGCAGGGGAGGACAGACCTATAGCTCACTTGAGTCTGTTAGCCTTTTCACATTCCTGCAGCCATAATTTATTAGACTGTAAAGGCTGTCTGGTGTCCTGTGCCTCAGTACTAGGAGAAAGGCAAGCAGGAAGATGCAACACCCTCCTGTCGATGGGAAGGTGGAGTGGAGGGAAGGAGAGAGGTAAGTGTGAAGTGGGAATGAAACAAGGACCTTGTCACTAAATGTTTTCTAAGGAGACATGTTAACAGATGTCACAGTTGGAAATCTGTCTAAGCCTCCCAGTTAAACCAGACTAATTCCTGTCAGCGACAGCGACAGGAAAATCAGTGTGACTGGTTTGATCTGCTTGGGATTCATCCTTCCTTCCCCAGTCCAGGTACGAGTCTGGAGCAAGACTTGATTTTTGCCCTTCGGGAGCCAGGCAAGGATGTGTAATGTGTAAAGATATACCTCAGTTCCTGCGGAGAACTGTGGACTTGCTCTTGCAAATGGCTCTAAGAGTCTCTGGTGCAGGTCAGAAATGTTTCACAAATAACGGATCCCAGCTGAGACAGCAGTTGTGTTCTTATTTCTCTGCCTCACTCTTTACTATAGCTGAAAATTAGCAGAAATTGTTCACAGGAGTGGCAGAAATATTGTGCATACATATGCTAACCAGGATAGCCAAGCCAGATGCTCTGTAAGTGCCTGTTAAGGAATGCAGCAACAAAATCTCCTACAGGGGAGAAAGGCTGCATTTTGGATTAGCGCTCTCAGAGCTGTGTTCACCCAGCTTCCACAGAGGTTGGAGGACTTCAGCTGCTGAACTGCCTCTTTGTCTAGGTTTAACTTCCCACTTTATTTGTACTCTTTCAGACTCTTGCTCTTTTGGAAGAAGAGGATGACATAAATCAGATCACAGATTATTTCTCCTACGAGCACTTTTATGTTATATACTGTAAATTCTGGGAGCTGGACACTGACCATGATCTTTACATCAGCCAGAAGGATCTGGCTAGATACAGTGATCAAGGTATGCTGCCTGCAAGCTGTGGTGGGACAAAGGGGATTGCTGAAAATAGAATGTTCCTACTAATGAGTAAAGTCTAGCTTTAATTTGGTTAATTTGATGCCTCAAGGAAATTTAAATGGAGCCATCCATCTCTTACACAAATGCTGATTTACAGAGCCAGTTGTAGGGTCTTAGACACAGAGAAATGCAATACACACTATTTTCTGCATGAGTAGCTAGAGAGAGAGCTTCTGTTCACGTGTGGGTCACTGCCAGAAGGACAAGCTAAAATAATGTCTTGAAACTTGCTTATTATTTACTAAGGGTTTTGCAGGAACTTGGAAGTAGGGACAAGAAGGACAAGCCCATGTGAACTTCAAAGGTTGCTGAAGTGCAATCTCATTATGTGTGAGAGAAATTCTAGAATCCAGTAAAGCTTGGTGAATTTCAGTCTGCGGGTGCACTCTGGCGAATCTGTCTTGAGCTCAGTGTGGAACTCCTTTCCACAAGTTGGGCAGGTGCTATGAGTTTTCAAAGGTTCAAGGGGCACGAATAAGTTAATGGAATACAAATCCACAAAGGGGTAAAAAATCCAAAGGCACTTGTTCTGTGTAGGTTGTGCTAGATGGAGGCACTCAGGTCCGCTGTTTCTAGGATTATCCATGTTCTGAGAGCATGATATGCCCATGTGCTTACCTGTTAGGACTCATGATGTAATGTCTTGGACAAGAGCTTGAGCTATTGACCAGCATGTTTAATCCTGAAGACAAAGCCTTCTTGGATTCTTCCGTGTGGTTGCTGCACTTTTTGGGAAAGTAGGTCTGGGACAGAGAATCAGATTGGGGGAAATGGGATGTTTGGACACAAGGTGTGACTGGAGGTGACAGGAAAGGTGAAATATGTGGTAAGGTGGTGTAGTGCGTAGGGCTACAGGGATCTGGAGGTGTGACAAGTTGTCAGGCATTGCTGGAGCTCTGGGAATGGGGACAACATTTTGTAGGAGCCAAGATCCTAGTGGGCTGAAGTAAGAAAGAAGGAAAGGGGTGTGAGAATGACAATGCTGTAGGGGTGTGTGTGTGTCAGAGTAGCGTGGTGGCCCACGTGTTCCGAGTGCAGGCGTTTATGGGAAGGCCGTGGGGGTTCTGGGTGCGTGTGGCAGTCACAGGGGTCAGGAGCACTGATAATGGGGCTGGATGGGGTGAGGATGGAGAAGTGCCTGACTTGGGATAGGCGATATGGGAGACTTGGTCCCTGCTGGGAGGCTGGAGTGTGGCGATGGAGTATTTGTTGCACAGGAGGCTTGAGAGCACTGGGTGCTGGGAGCTAAAGAGAGAAGGGGTGGTGTGGGCAGGGTGAAGGGGAGAAGCCATCAGTGCAGTGGGACAGCAGCCTGTCCGCACTGTGCCAGGGGGATTTGAGGGGTGGTGCAGGTTGGGTCTGCCTGGCTGCTGTGTCGGAAGAGTGCCAGGACTACAGAAGTGATGGAGAACATGTCGAAGGAGCTAAGGTGGGGGCCTGACGGAGTGTGTCAGCAGTCTGGGAGGGTGAGGTCAGTGTGCAAATCCTGCTCAAGACTGGTACTTGCTGCTTGGCTGGTGTCTCTGCCATAACAATCTATCCCACACATTTCCTGGCTGGGAAAGCCCTCCCACTCACTGAAAATGATGCTTGTTTTTCATTGTCCTTCCCTGCAGCAGGATTGCCACAGCTTGTGCTCTGCTAAGAAGTGTTTTGTAGGGATTTGATGTGTGATTTTTGTTTGATAACTGAACTTCTTTTGCAATACACACTGAAATAGTCACCTTCTATCAGCAGGATTTGCTTATGTGACAAATCCTACTGCAACAAAGTAGGAGTAACACTGTCCATGTCCAAGAATCCAGATAACACACGGTTGCCAAATTTGTGGGGAAATACGGTGTTTGGGAGGCTACAAAGGCAGACACACTGGGAGAATCATCTTTGCTTTTTA
Organism: Oceanodroma leucorhoa; assembly: GCA_030449065.1. NCBI lineage: Eukaryota > Metazoa > Chordata > Aves > Procellariiformes > Oceanodroma > Oceanodroma leucorhoa. The sequence goes on along the minus strand of JASVER010000132.1, from coordinate 310,912 downwards.
CAAAATGCTGCTAAACAGAGACCAATAAAGTGGTTAGACAGGCAATGTAGGTAGAGCATTCTTTTAGCAATGGGAAATGGCTTTATGTGTATTCAGCATAAAAAAATGATTGTAGTTATTCCTGTGACCTGTAGCTTCATTTGCTCTATGTTTTCTTTGTTTCCAGCTTTATCAAACAGGATTATTGAGCGAATATTCAGCGGTGCTGTGGTGAGGTGAGGAATAGCATACTGGTTGGGGATAAAAGTGAAGGGAATTTCTGTCAGACTGATTAGAAATGCAAGGTACTCTCAAAAATCCCCACTGATCAGAACGGTTTCCAACATGGTGCTCCAGTTGGAGCTGCCTGAAAATGGAGTGAGACTTCTGGGTATCTTAAGAAAACAAATTAAAAAATCCCATAGGATGACCATGTATAGGCCTCACTGTAGAATAAGGTGGGCATAGCCGGAGGGAACGTGCTAGCACTATGTGTTTGTGCCCCACAGTGGCACAGGGATAGCTGGGGAGCACTGTTTTAAAGTCTCTGAAAAGTAAAACAGCCCAACACATGTTGTGGAAGGGGATGTGGTAGGTGAGCCTCAGCTCTGCAGTGGCAGCAAGGCAGCAAATGCTGTGCCTGTGGGGAAGGGCACAAGGACTGGTGCTGGGAAGTGCAGGGAATACAGGCTAAATGGGTGACGATGCCCCATTTCCTCTCACCAATGATTTGGGGCTTTCGAAAAATATATTTGATAATATTCTGAGTATTTAGGAGCCTGGTGGTTTTTGGTTTTGTTTTGTTTTTTTCTCATGTGTCTTCCAGAGGCAATGAAGTTCAAAAGGAAGGCCGCATGAGTTACGCCGACTTTGTGTGGCTTCTGATTTCGGAGGAAGACAAAAGGAGTGCTACAAGGTCTGACTGACTTCTGTCTCTTAGTAAAAGTATTGAGAAGAGCAGATAAGATTATAGAAACTTCTGTGACCTACCGCTTTCTACAAGAGATGGCAGCTTGGGTTCCAGTGATTATTAGGAAGAAAGCAACTTACTGTCAACGTGTGGTCAAATCATTTGCCTTTCTTGAGGAGAAATTATGTAGAAGCAGAGTTTTCTTGTAATCTTAAATGTCTTGGTAGTCATCAATGCCTTTGGTTACCCCATGCCACGGAGCACTGGCTCTGGGGGTAAACCCATGAGATGTTTGCAGCAGATAGGCATGTTCCCTTCATGTGTGTGGCAAGTGCATAAGAAGGGTTCGTAGGGAAACTTCACTGTGTCACTTTGTAAAACCTGCCCATGTGTCTGGTTTGTACAGCCAGTGGGAGACTATTGTGCAGAGCTGAACTAGATCTGTATGCAATTATTAGGACGAGGAACCTTATCAGTAAAAACAAGAAGAGTAATTCATAAATCCAGGGTTGGACTATCCAGAGGTGAAGGGATGATGGAGAGTGTAACTGCCTGAAAGCATTGCCTTCTGTATAAAGGAGTAGAGGAAATCAGTGCATACCATGTCTGCCTCATCGCTCACCAGGGTGACTCAGGAATAGCCAGCGTGCTGGGTTCAAAGTTGGTTGTATTTGGCCAACTTTGGCTGCTGAATCAGACAGGGCCACTCTAATCTACATGAGCCCTTTGAGCTGCAGCACAGCGGACACTTGCTACAGCTACCGGGTGAAACAGGTCATGAGCGTGGCTGTGCTCACAAGCCACCTAGGAGACTCAGGGGAGGTGCTCTTGATTGCTAGCCTGTGCCCTGATCCTTCCCAAAAGGTATTCTTATCCCTGCTTTTATGACAGCCTTTGGGCAGAAGAGCATTAGAGGCTGGGGGAAGGGGAACGTGCATTGCTGCAATCTCTGCTGTATGGATTTCCTAGCGCAGTGCTGTGCTTTCACTAGTCCTGTCTGTTCTTCCTAGCATTGAATACTGGTTTCGGTGCATGGACCTGGATGGGGATGGAGTACTCTCCATGTATGAGCTGGAGTACTTTTATGAGGAGCAGTGTGAGCGGATGGAAGTGATGGGCATAGAACCACTGCCATTTCATGACTTGCTGTGTCAGATGCTTGATCTCGTTAAGCCAGAGAGGGAAGGTAAGTCCTGTTTAATGGGAGTTTCCATCCTCTTTGATCTATGGTGGATTGAGAAAGTAATGTCACTGTGAAACCCATCTATAGGTAGAGCCTTGTGTTAGAATCACAGGGCTGAAGTTAGGAGTCTGAACAGTGGCTATTGTGCCGTAATGTTATGCATCAGGAGGTTTGAAATACTAAAACAAGAGACCTTGTGATTTAACTTGCTGGAACTGAGGCAACAAGTCTTGTATATTCAAGCTGTGGGATGTGCTGACAGTCTAGATTATGAAACTGGACCATCCCCATTCACATTCTTTCATATTTCACATGAATGTGAAAGACCTCCGTATGTATATGAGATTTAAGCCTAATAAACGTACCCATTTATTGAATAATGTTAAAATCCTTGACTGACTTGGGAAGAAATTTTGTAATATTGTAGCATACCGGTGTTTTAATTAAAACTTTGATAAGACTAACAAGAAACAGGTCCAGTCTCTCACTAAGAACTCAGCACAATACTTGGGTTTTTTTTCTGCAGGAAGAGTAACCCTGCGAGACCTGAAGAGGTGCAGAATGGCTCATGTTTTCTACAACACCTTCTTTAATTTAGAGAAATATCTGGACAATGAACAGAGGGATCCCTTTGCAGTGCAAAAGGTATAAATCACCTTTATTTCTACATACAAGCCTTCTCAAACCCATCTTTGGAATGCAACTGCATGTAGGGAAAATCCAACTGAATATAAGAAAACCTTTTTCACAAGTAGGGTGCTCAAACACTGGAACAGGTTGCCCAGACAGGTTGTGCAGCTTCTATTCTTGGAGGTTTTCAAGATGTGACTGGGACAAAACCTTGAGCCCCATGATCTGACCTCATAACAAACCCTGGTTTGAGCAGAGGCTTGGATAAGAGACCTCCTGGGTCTCTTCCAATACAAATTATACTGTTATTTTATGATTTGGTTGCCATCACTGATCCTACTACACCAGCACTGGCAGTGCAGTGTGTGATTCTAGAGAGCCTGATTCAGCAGGCTGAAAGAGCGGGGGGCTCAGCTGCACTAGAAGGGAACCTGGTTTGCTCAGTTTAGAAAGGAGCTGTGAGATTCAAAACTTGAGATCCCATTTGTCTCTTCCTGTCTCCTACACAGCTGCAGTCATAAATAAGTAGGCTACATGTGAAGATTTATTAAACATCCGGGTTGGAGTCTGATCCTTAAAACAACACTAGCAATTTTCCCAGAGCCTAAACAGAACCAAAGGGACAGACCTTTTTCACAACACGGGGGCCAAGGCAGATGAGATGCCAACCCCGTGATCAGGCCACACATGCGGTGGACTAGAGGGAAGGTTTGGATATTGCAGATTGTGCTGGTTATCAGCCTGGCTGCACTGTCATTCACCATCCTCTCTTCCCAAGCAGAGAAAATACAGGAGGAGATTGTGGCTTTTGTATTTTGCAGTTGTTGCTCACCACTAACCGTGGGATGTTCAGAGACTTGAGTTTTGTCAGCTGTTGGTGTAAAGTCCCTCACCTCTGGCTCCCCTTGCACATCCAGTGAAACCAGATGTGTCTACAGCTTAAAGACTATCTCCCAGAAGCATCTTATCTGGTCAAAGTACAGTAAAGTGCTGGGCATGCCAAAACCAACTCTGGTTCCCTCCCAGCTGTTCCCACATAAATTGTAAGAGGAACTTTGTGGTTCCATGATTCAAGGCTTAAATATATCCCAATCCAGAACCACCCTACTTCTTTTTGTTTGTTTGTTTAAACTGGATCATGGTAAGAGCAGTCAGGTGGGGCCAGGGGAGATAACTTATTTTCCCTGTCTTATAGTAAATGGCAGAGGGCCAAATGTTTGTAAAGATGTTATTCTGTAATCTTCTCTCAAACTTGCCCAAACTTAGCAAACTGTGAAGAGTTTCTCAAAAGATCAGTTACAATTAGGATGTAATGAAAGATTTTAAATCATTAAGTTCTTTAACCAAAGTGCACGGATGCAGGGCTTGCTGAGCTGGAGCAAAGAAAATGTGCAGTTATTTATGTTCAGCATTTCTGAAATGAAGCAGGCCCAGTTTGGTAGCTCAGGTCACACACTGAGCTTTATAGACTAAGGGATGTATTTTTTCATAGTAATTTATGTGCAGGTGTTAAAATAGTTTAAGATAATTGTGAATCTTTCAGTTAACTGTTGTAAACAGCTGTAGAGAGGTAAGGACATAGCGTGCCTGATTGTCTGATCTCTTTAGGACATTGAAAATGATAGCCCTGAACCCTCTGACTGGGACAGATACGCTGCTGAAGAGTACGAGATTCTTGTGGCTGAGGAGTCTGGGAACGAACAGTTACAAGAAGGGTAAGCATAGGCATTGCACTGCCCTGGGGACACACTGTTTGGCTCCAGCTGAGGTTTAGGAGCATGGAGATGCCACTTTTAACAGAGGTAGTGGATTAGTGGACTCACCGTTTGGACTCGACAATTGGAGCATGTGAAGCCTGAATCAGTTGCTCCAAAAGGCAGTATTGGTGTATTTGTCACAATGGGCTTCTTTGCGGGCAGCCATCTGAACCAGCTACACACACTGCAGTAATGAAGATAGCTAGGAAAAAGGACAAAGCCTTTTTCTTTTGGCAACCATACAAAAAAAAGAGATCAAATGACTTTTGCTAGTCTTGGCCATGTATTGACCATGTCACACTGTCATAGACTAGAAGCTTGTAGCTCTGTTACATTTATTGTACGTAGTGGAGGCTTTCTTTAGTCAAATAATTTTACTTTCTGCCAAATTTTATGCCTATTAGTCTGTGCTCTTCATAAACTGTGTTTCAGTGTTTTCCTTCATTTACTAATTTTGTTGAGACTTTTTCTTTAAAACACTGTTGGTTTCTGCAATACGTACACTCATTTTTGCAGCCCTCTATAAAATTATGGACAGACACTCTAGCTATCCTTAGAGTCAATGAATTTAGGCAGAGCAGTTGCTCCAGAACCTCTCTGTGTGCAAGGGCTTCCTACAGAGGCTCCTAATGGAGACTCAGTATAATTATCTTTTAGATTTGTGTCTGTGTTAGTATCTTCTTGAGAATATTTCTCTGGAAGTCTCCGGGTTAATATAAAAAACATCCAAAGAATGCTTACCCCATGTTAATCTTGCATGATTCAGGATTTCATCTGTTCTTGAACAGTATTTGTAGAGCCATTAAAGTAAGATTACTGAGAAGATTGCATAATTTTCAAAACTTCCCACACTGGAAATTGCTTGGGATAACAGTAGTACCTACTAATTAGCCACAGAGATTTGCAAAGCTATTGAGAGCTATGTTTCCCTCTCTCCCTGTGATGTGCATCCAAACAGCTATGGGCTGTTCCCTCCTCTCCTTTGAGCTGCCTTGCCTTTTTGTGGCCTTCACAATGGAAGATGAGGTAACACAGGATGGAAGATAAAATTGCTGTATTCCATGCAGCTGCTTTGCAGTACCTATGTCCTCAGCACAGAAAAGAAATAGGAGTCTGCCATAAAAGCTTTGCAGGACCATGACTCTCCAAACTCACCAAAAACAGAGGAAAAGTGGCAGGTGATGTCAGATTTTGAAGTCTGTCTGAAACAGCTCTGTGTCTTCCTGTAAAGACCATGTCAGCAACCTTGCTGCTTGCTTTTAAGAGCCCCTGAAAAGCTCTGTAGTCATGGCAGCAGGATTAGATCTCATTTGTGGAGCATAGCAACAGACCACGCAGGGAAAAAGAAAAACAAAGAGCTGGATGCCCAGACAAATTTGCCAGAAACAGGCATTGAGTTTTTGCACATACATTATATCTGCTGTCCTTTGAGGGTGACGGAAATGGGGAGCGGGGACAAAACCAAGACAATTTATGAGCACTATGAGAAACCGGAAGATTTTTGGCTAAGTGAGCTGGCAGAATCTGAAATCTGATATTTGTCTTATTAATACATTTGAAAATAACCATCATTGAGCAATCGCAGATGAATTAGTAAGTGTGTACCACATTTGTGACTTAGCCCTGTCCATAGCTTCTCTGGATGGAAGGTTTCTAAAACCAGTCAGTGTCTGGCTGGCTGTCTGCAGGCTTGCCCATGAGAGAGCACTGCTCCTGGAAGAGGAATCTCATCAAGACATAGTGGATACTCAGTGACTTCAAGGATGCTGTGACCCTGTTGAGAGCTACAGTCACCAAAAAGAAGTTGAAAGAAAGGTGTCGTCTTGCTCAAGACAACAATGAAGCATCATGTTTCACTGGAAGCATAAGCTGAACACTTCTCAGCCATGCTCTCCTTTATACATCTGTGTAGGAGATCCAGTGAAGAGAGTCTGTTCCCTGGTGAATGTATACACACGTTGTTGTTTGAAGGCAGAACCAAGAGTTGAACCTGACCAACACAAGCTCTTAATGCAGATATAAGCATTGGGTTTGCAGAAATCCTTTCTTGCAGCCCAGGCTATGGCCTGCCTGGCAGAAGTGGGCACCGGTTTGTTCACTGTTCCAGAAACCGCTTTCAGCCAGCTGATGTACATGGAAGCCACAACTGCCTTCATGGAAAGAGATCTTTCTCCCTAGGAAGGGAAATAAGGAGGAAGAGGCCATCTTTTATCGGCTGCTGATAGGAAAGAATCCCCTTCACCTGAGCGACAAGGAATAAGGGCACAATGCAGAGCAGTCCTGCTCGGAGGTGGATATATGGGACAAAGACACAGGATCAGATGATGTTGATTTAGGCAGCTTAGACCATTTTTCTTGTCTCCCTCAAGTTGGCTGATGGCTCAGTTGCTCACTTTCATGAACCCAGCAGCATAAGGAAGGAAAAGGGGGAAGAAGTACATCACTGAACCACCCAGTGACAAAATGTGTGTGCTTGCCAGAAAGAAGGATAAAGAATTTCCTGGAGTAATTTGCCTTCTATGAACAAGCTAGAGTAGCCATGGTTGAGTCTTGAGGAATGGGTGTTTAATCTACATGAGCCCATAGGTGTATTTATGGGACTGTGAAGTTTTGAAACTGGCCTGCAAGGAGAGAAGGTGATTATCCTTAGTGCTAATCTTGTGGAAAAGCTGTCCCTTGGATGCTTCCTAGTCATAAAGGTGGAAAGCTTCTTTTCCAAGATGGGAAGGTCAGGCACTGTTGAGCCTTAAGGAGCAAAAGAGTGAAGTGGAAAAGTAACTCACATGGGAAAGGACAATGGGAAGCCCCTTTTGAAGAAGACATGACGAGGTTTAGTCCAGAAGCAAAAGGCACCGGAAAAAAAATTATAATGGAGCTCCAAGTGCTGGTGAGTATGCAAAATAAACAATAGAGGAAAAAGGTCGCATTCCACGTATAGGGAAAAAAAAAGAAGAAAGCTAACAGAAATTGGTAAAATTGAAGGAAAAGGGGACACAAAAGGAACATTCCTAAGAACAGCACTCAAATGGGAATAAGAAGTTTTCCTCAGCTGCATCATTAGAGAAACTGAGGCATGTACATTCCCCAGGTGGGGAATGCAGGGGAGGCAGGGCCAGGCAGACTGCTGACCGGCTTAAGCAAAAAGTGTGCATATTGCGTACTTTTTGGTATCCTTGCGTGCATGATCAGAACAGTTATTGGTATAGGATCCAGACCATTGTTTCCCTTCTCCCACTTATGCAAGGATCCAGAAGGCGGCAGAATTACTAAGCAGGTGCTTTCCTTTATGGAAGAGAAGATGAAAATGTTGTCCAGGAAGATCTCTATGCTGTTTGTCTCTTTTTCACACAGGGATCACCAGACTATAGCATAGAATCCTCCCCACAGCAGGACATACGTACTGACAGGCTCCCAAGGATTTGCTGTGCCTGCAAATGGGTTAGTGAAGGAAAAAACAGCACAAGAAGTGGTAGACGATTCTTTCTTGGTACCATCCGTGCTGGGGTATCATTAACCTTTTCACAGCACACTTTATCACTGAACAAACTAGAGCTATTCCTGTGCTTGGCATTGGAACACCTGCTGCAACATTTCCTTCATAAGCAGCATTGCTTTCAGAACAAAAGGAAGAATTTGAATTTCTTGGGAGCCCTGAGAAACTAACCTGTAGTATGCTGAGACTGGAAGGAAAGCATCTTAAAAACATCATTTCCTGGGAATAGGAATGGGATGAAAGCCCCAAAGTGATATTGTCCGCTGCAGAGCACAGAACCCAACCAGCTCCAACTGGCTGGAGCTGAGAATTCACAGCCAAACCTCTCCAGGCCATAAATGCTAAGACCTGGATATTAAACTTCAAACCAAGTGAGAGAGGAACATGACAGCATGGCCACAATTGTTGTTCTGTGGATGTCAAAACATACCCTAAGCCAGAAGATGCTTTGGAAACCAGGTGTGTCTGAGCAAGCCAGATCTCCTCTAGGGCCTGGATGACTTTATTTCTACACTGAACTATTAAGGCTACTGTGAGCTACTGACAATCGTTACTGAAACTGGATTCAAACTCATAATGCTGAACAGCAGTGAAAAGTTGTTTCGGAACTTACAAATGAGGATGGATGGGAGCACAGTCATGTCAGCTGTCAGAATACTGATTACTACAGCACTGTTTTCAATGCCTTATAAGTATCCTCCTCGAGGTTAACATCTTGCATGCTACTGTATTTTAGCCAGCTGCTTTAGTAGCCACTGAAATTACTTACCTGAAAATGCTCTCATCAAAATATGGCTTTTATCTTTGCAGATCATTTGAAGATGACTATGACACAGATGAAGTCTTATCTCCCCCTGAAACTGGAGACAAGTCAGACAAACTAGTTATCTCAGATCTCTCAGCATAGAGAAATGGAAGACATTTAATCAATCTTTCAAACTGGATAGCATTCAGTCCCAAGACACTTAGGGATTTTTCTTAAATCCATCATTGGAGCAATGTGCTTTATTTTGTACACTGTAACTTGAGAAACCTTTTTCTTTTCCTGTGTAATTGCAATAAGGTAATTTCTATAAAAAGGCTTTTTACAATGTGTTATCGTGCACGCTCATTAAAAATGGTGATTGCACCTTGTTTCGTTTATATATAAATTCTGTTGTGTCCCCAGAAGTGCAATAAATGCCAGCATCTAATGATTAACTGTAACAACTGCATGCAACATCTACAGTGGTCGTTTCTCAGTCAGTTCAGTCCTGTGCCATTCTGTCCCCTTGACTTTATACCAGGAGCGATGAAAGAGCTGCCAAATTAATTTAAATGTATGTCTAGAAATCTTTTAAAACAGAAGTCACAATGAAGGTTTGGTTTGGTTTGGTTTTTTTTTTCCCCGTCAGTGTCCTGGAAGCTAAGGCAACATGCCTGCACGCGGGGCGAGTGAAGTCCCCTTTTGCGCTTTAAACCATGAGCTCTTACAGTTGATACTGGACACATTTTACTTGTATGAATCTGTGGACAGTTAAAGCACCACATGATGTAATGTTTCTCTAAGAACTTGAGATAAGTTAACATTTCTACATATTCTCCTGTGCGTAAGAAGATCTTCCTCAGGCTAGCATTTTGTCTCTATAAAAGTATTTTCTAGCATATTTACAAGAAAAGACATATGCTGTTCGGCTGGTGTGTTGAAACTGCTGTGTCTTGTGCGCACCAGTTCTGTCCTTTCCCTGTGTTCTTCCCCTCTATTGTATTGCTAACCTGTAGCCTTCTCCAAGAGACTAAGCTGAGATAATGGAGCAAAAACCCCACCCTAACCTAGCGTGCTCAATTTCTGTTACCGGAGGGCTCCTTTAACTGGTAAAGGAATTAGTCTGTAATATTGCCAAAAATTTATTTTCCACCCATCAACTAGGCCCCAGTCTCAGAGAGAAAACGTTGTAACTAATGAATTCTTGCTTTAAGTGCAAAATTAAACTGACTTTCCCCGTAGAATCACAACTGGTGTCTCTAGTAATAGCACATGTTCTGCTAATAGAGCTGTTTCTCCTTGCCTAGTGGCTGTCTGTGATTCAGCACAGAGGTGATCATAACATATTCTTACCAGTCCGCAATTTTAGCCATCATAGATACACAAACAGATCTGGTACTCACCTTCTCCAGCCTGGGACAGGTTTCAGCTGTCATATTTTATTTCAACTATTGTAATTGTGCCCAAATATGTAATGCTTGGTTGGCATGGATACACTGTATTTCCTCTTGCCTCACTGTAAGAATATCAAACCATGCCTCCTCAGGACGTCCCTGCGTGAATCCCTGCCAGAATACTTGAGACAACTGCCACTGCCAGGATCACATCTCCAAGCAGGCATCTCCTTGCCTGCGCTAAAGGCAGAACCCACCCAGCTAATAGATAACTTGTATATACACACACACAGAGTTAGCCTGGTGTATTTTGTACATATAGATGCTAGCACAATGGAACATTAATCCCTAGATAATACCTCTAAGTGCTACTGTTAATAACCAAATAAGTAATTGGCTGATCACTACAATGCAGCTTCAACTTTTCCAGGAGCCTTTGAAGCGTAATGCCTGCCTCCCGATGCCCAGGTGGGATATACTGCTGCCTTGTTGAGGTTAGTAACTCTCTCATCAGGATGAAAATCTGGAAGAGAGGAACTTTTCAGTTATACTGGCCTTGGAGATATTCTCTTTTTCTTGAACAAAGCTGCTATTTTATTCAGATGCATATACATGCCCCGGGATCCTGGATTTGATATTCGGGAAACTTCTGGATGCCCTGGTTATTAGCAAAGGCACTGCAAGGTGACTTCTATTCCATAATGATAGATGTAAGCAGGGAGCACTCTAACCAAACCAGGCTAAGCCTCTTTGAATGCAACAAGCACACAGGAGCAACTCTATTCAACACCAGGGTGTTTGAATCACATCTGTCATCGCTATAACTCTGAGGGGAAAAGCTTTACTGGGGATGGATGATTCCACAAAGGCCCAAATGCAGAAGAAACGAGGAAGTGATTGCAGAAATGAACATAGGAAGGAAGTCATGTAACCACTAATTGTAACCCGCTCTGTCCACTTTTTACCTGAAAGAACATAGGCAAAGCAGTTCACCTCTTCACTATCCAGAGTGGTCTTTTAGTTTGATAAAATTTTACATCTCTCCAAAGACAAAGATTCCTCAAAGGAACAAGGAGGACCTGACCCCAGTCTAGGCTGAAATTGAACCTTCACGTTACTTCAGCATTGCTAGCTTTTAACTCCATAAGCAGCAGTACTGGAATGTCCAGTTTGCCAATTATGTGAAGTCTCATTCCAGAATAACGTAGTGATTTAACGTAGTCTTTTTAAGGTTTTAACCTGGGATAGCCCTGGCACCTGCAAGAAAAGAAGCTTTCCTAGCACTGTACAGAATAATATAATAATTCAGGTTGGAAGGGACCTCTGTAGGTCTCTCTTCCACCTCCTCACTCAAAGGCAGGCCAGCTTCAAAGTTAGAGCAAGTTTCTCAGGACCTCATCCAGCTGAGTTTTGAATCACCACAGATAGTGATTCTACAACCTCTACATATTACATTCTTCCTCCTCCTCCTCCTCCCAATGGGAGTTCAGAGCAACATCCTTTTCCAGGAAGGATGTATATTCCTGGGAATGCACAATTTCTTTTTCCTGCACGGAGGGAGTTAGATGAAGGACTCAAGGACTCGCCAGTTGAGCAAGTGACACCCTGTTCTCAGGCACCACCACGTCTGAGCCCACGATGGACTGTGAAGAGCTGGTACTCCAGCAACCCTTGCTGCATCGCTCTTTTGGTTTGGCATTTCTGTTCTTGCTGGGTTGTACCGTGAGCCTACTTCTACTGTTCCTGCTCTCCCTACCACTTCAGGATCTTTCATCTTTCTCCTCATATGCCTTTTGCAGAGGGGCTTTAACTCAGCCCATCAAATCAGTTCAGACTTCCATCTCACGCCACATCAGTCTGCCTGAACTGGTGCCTTTTTTTGAAGAAGTCAGTATCCTGAGCCTGGTAAAAATCACCCACTACCTTTCCAAGGTTTGGCTTCAATAAATTGAGACAGAAGCTTGTAGCTGCTCTGCTGAGCCCTTTGGCCCCCATACCCAAGGCCCTCTCGTCTACAAACAGAAGTTCACTGCTGCTATGACACAGTAGATTCATGCTTTCCAGTAGGTCAACACAACAAGCTAATCAAAGGAAAAAAAACCAACCTACAGCAAATGTTTTGCCTTGTATGTGAATATAAGGACAAGCTACAGAAGCCACTGTTAGCACGGTATCAGTGCAAAGCTTGCAGTAATTTATATTATTTACTCCAGGAGTAGGAATCCATCCCTTCTCATTAATACATTTGAAAAGAATCATAATTCAACAGCCACAGCTGAATTAGTAAAGGAGGTATTCCACACCCCATTTGTGACTTACCCCTGTCCACAGGTTCTCTGGATGGAAGGTTTCTAAGTCTGCAGTATATAAGCAAGGTAAATTTGGGAACTCCTGTCCTACTTCTTAGCTTTTCTTTCTGGGATAGTCAAAACGTAAGAAGAGAAGGATGTTTGTGAATACAGACGCCAGAACCCGCTCAGCTGCAACACACACCAGCTCCAGAGGTCAGCAAGCTCTCTAGAATGAAGCCACCCAAGAATCGCAGCACAGAAAACTTGTAGGAGTCCACTTCACTCTGACTTTGCCTCCCATCTCCAACTGTCAATGCCACTTTAGATGTTGCATACCTTTAAAGACAGAGCATGCATTTTTCATTGTAAATCCAGCTCAGACTGAAGTCTATTATGAGCTGGATTCCTTTTTCCTTACGAGTAGTCAGAAAAGTGAGTAAAATTCAGTTTTGCATGAGAAAAAAAAATGCATTTGTGTTTATTTTGTGTTCTCTCTAGTCTGCTTTTGTCTAGCAAAATTAAGTCTTGTGTCCTTACAAAACCCTTGCTTTTTATTTTTATATTCACAAATATTCTCTCTGCAGTACTAAGATTGGAGATATGGCTCGATACAGCCACATGCAATTACTGCTGGAATGGTACTAGCTTGATTTTTTTCTTCTTCTTCCAAAATCTCAGTAGTAATTGCTACATTACAGTTTTCGTCAGCAAAACCCAGGCACTGCCGTAGTTCCCCTTCCGCCGGCCTGCCACCAAGCGGCAGTGTTGCAAAACAGACACGGACGGCCAAAAAGAAATTCCAGTCAGTCTCAGCTTTACAGAAAACATTGCGGAAAACCTTCCTGCTCTCCTGAACTAAGGATTTAAGAAAGCTGACTCGAGATACTCTAGCCAAGGTACCGCGCTTCGTTTCTGAAACAAAATATGCCTGAAAGGCCAAAAAAAAAGAGGTCACTGAAGTGTCATTTTGATGGTATGTATTTTTGGAGTACGGTGTTTCTAAATCACAGCATCTTAGGTCTATGCAATCAAAACTGAACCTCAATAAAGAGCATGAGCTGCTGTAAGAAAAACATGTCAACAGTGCTTACCCTTTTGTTCTAATCTTTCCTCTGTATCACTGGGTGATGGTCTTAGAAACTGAATATTTAATAATAAAGGTTCTCATACTTTGTAAAAGTAGTTTGGAGACATTTTGTGCTGGCATGGTTTTATCTTTGTATTTTTACTTTGTATTTTCTTCTTTTTTGGCAAATAAAGGACTTTCGAATTTAAAAAGTAAAACCTGTCTCATAGTGGTGGGGTAGAGTGTTATTGTTCACTTCATCTCCGGCTGCTGTCCCAAAATCGCCTTTCCTGCTGCTGCTAAGCTCACGCCTTCCAGTCACCTGTCAACAAGCCTGCCAAAGCCAAAATTCTAGGCTTGCTTCTCAAAAATACCAGGGAAAAGAAGCAATCCTACCACTTACCTTCCTCACATCTTCATCTCTCAACACGGAGCACTATCTGGGTGCTGACTTACGAAAATGCCAAGCTCCATCATTTTAACCTGTCCTGAAACAGACATCTCCTGGATCTTCTGCAAGTGGAATGAATTAAAAAAAAAATATATAAATAAATAAAAGGAAAAAAAGTAATGTCTTTTCTAATTTCATTATATGCAAATGCTCAAGCAGAATCACTGCATTATCTTATTACTTCACCTGTGATACTGACGGGTCAGTGTTCCCGTGTGCCTACATCTGTATGTAGCACAGTCGCTTTTTGGTGGGGACCTCTGGCTTTCTGTAGAATACCAGAGGCACGTAAATTTGAAAAATTACATAGTTAAGACCAGACAAACAAGATGTGCTTGTGACGTTATCAGTACTACTTTAAATACATTATATAGCTTTCAGAGTGAATTTCATCAGCTATGCCACATACCTGGAATGATTCTAACATAACAAAGCTCCTCTTTTTTGTCGTTTCACTTCTCAGAAGGTTAGTTAGCAATCAAAAGCTTATTTATAAACGTAATTTGTATGAAAATTTAATACATAAAAAATGTCTGGGGGTGTGTGCTTCTTGCGTTCAGTAAAAAGATGCTTTTATTCTGGATCACACCAGAATCTTTGCACTATTTATGTGCCACATCTGTATGATCTTTTTCTTGAAAGTCTATCAAGAGTTTCACTGAACGAGCAGCTCCTTGCTGTGCCCGCAGTACCTGCCTTGGGAAGCAGGCTTTTCAGGTTCTATTTCAGACTGCTGGTGCATTGTAACTCTACAGGTTTTTTCTGACAATACAGAATTTTATGGTGCTTGCAGGGGGGTGGCCTCTAAGATGTAATGATGACACAAGTGGAAGCAGCTGCAGAAGAAGACATCTGTTACCTGCCTCCTCAGTTTGTGATGACGTTTTAAAACTCATATGCACGTACAAGAACATCTGCAGGGAGTTCAACGGGAGCAGGAGTCTTGTTGTGAGCCCATCGTTCACAGGCGCCATACCGGAGGGTTAGACAAGCCAGAGAGCGAGAACATCACCTGCATGAATGAACTGCTGGAAGAGCAGCAAGCTTAACGCAATCCCAGTGTTCATTTCCAGTTTTGTTTCCCTGTCCCTCCTCCCTCTGGGATTTAATCCCAACCAGTGATTTCACTGATGTATGACACGTGGAAAGAGCCTTTCCGCTCAAAATGAAAGTTTAGATGTCTTCTCTTTCTTGAAAGAGCATCCTGCACATGTTCAGATCTGGATGGTCAAAAGCACTAGACTAATTTTGTACCACTACACGTGATCAGAAGTCCACCCCTTCCAGAAGGAGCTCTGTTCTTTCCAACACCTTTTCAGGCAGAAAGACTCCCACAGCAAAACACCTGATGAACTGCTGCTTTTTCTTTCTGATGCAGCTCTACAAATTACAGGATTTTAGTAAAGTTTGCAAGTTAATCACTGTCTTCAAGAGGATTGGGAAGAAAGCTGCAATGTCACACACTTCCTATATGAAAAGAAATCCCCAAGCAGGTTCCTCCGTGCTAACGCCGAGAACGGTTCCCCAAATCCACAGCTCCGCAGGGGGAACGCCTGGTCGACGGCAGCTGGGGGACACCCGCCAGCCCGGGGCTAAGCTGGAGCATCAGTGATCCTTGGGATTGGTCTCCGTCAGCGGCTCCCCACTGCCTCCCCGCACACGGCCAGCGGGGAGCAAGCCCTCGCTGCGGGACGGAGTTCTCACCCAGCTCTCCCTGACCACAACCAACGCTGGAAGGTGCCAGAACAGTATGCTGCTCCTACTGCTATAAAGTGGAACCTGATGCTTTTCAAACTAGAACCACTGCAATTATGTTCAGCAACATTATGATCCTTTCCATTGCTCAGCTTATTCAAGAACAACTAGCCAGGAGGTTAGGAAAACCAAACCAAGCCAACCCTAATTTAAACAATTACAGAATTAGTCATCAACGGACTAAGTAGTATTTAGACAGTAAGTTAGTTCAACATATGCCACACTGATGCCCTTAGCAGTTGCAAAATAGAATTAGAAAACTAACATTTATTAAATCAATTTGATTTTTAATATACATTTCAAGAACGTGGCAGCATAAAAGGAAATGTTTTTAGAAACAACCTGAATCTACCATTTGCAATTTTACATTAATGATCAGGGCTCTCCTGTCGACGGTTCCAACACACACTTGACCTAAATTCTCCAACTTTTGGTACCATATTTAATGCAGCAGTGAGATAGTAAAGATTCCAAGTACTCCCACATTTCTGGAGCAAAGGTACTATGTATTTAATTTAATGAAAGTCCTAATAAATGTACCATCAACAATCTCAGCAAAACTTAACAGCTCTGCAAAAGCATTCAGAAACAACCCATGCTGTGCAGTTTACTCCCCTTAAATCAGACTCTGGTTTGGCTACTTTTCTTACACGTAGTGGACTAATAAACAGATTTACATTAGTAGGTCACGATCAAACCACCAAATTAGAAAATGGTAGGATCCTTTTGGGTCAACACAAAAATCACATACAAGTTTAACTAAATACATTTTAATAGGACATCGTTAAATCTCATGAGGGCTAAAAAACACAGATCTTAGGTACTTGGGTTGGCAAATAAAGACAAGAATACTAAGAAGCATTTTCCACCATTTACTCATTATCAAAAATATTTTTCAACTCTTCTTGCAAAACAAAAACAAAAAAGTACAGACTGGACACGTACATCACATTTTTCTTCCTATGGCTTTAACCCCCCACCCTACCCACCCCACAAAAAAGACGGGGGGAGAAACAAACCAAAACCAACAAAAAGATCTGACCACATTCACAGAAAATGACACCATGGTACACTACAAAACAAAAGGAGGTGCCATTTGTGTCCAAAGGTTTTTGCTTATTTCTTAGGTGAGGAACCATCATTGTACATGCTTTGTGCCAAATCAAAATACACCTAACGTTAGGTCAGAAAGCACTGCGGGGTTCATTGGATGAATAAAAGGAAAGATGGAAGCAGTAAAGTAACTCAAAAAATCCACATACTATTTAACACGCTGTTGAAACAGGAATTGCCTTTTAAATTAGAAGGTAACGTTTTGTGTTCTAGTCAGCCCATGTTTAATTTGTGCTGTATCATTCAAAGAGGAGAAATTTCTGCTTTCACAAAGTAATCTGACTTTTTAGGCTGCCAATGAAGCCCTAAATGCAACACTAAATTCTTCCGCTTGTACTCTTATTTAGGGATTACGCTGAAATAAACCATTTTTACATAAAGCTGAATTGCTACAAAGGCGCTTTCATTTTAACTTTCTGAGATAAGCTCTTTGACAACTTTGTGTTATGTTTATTTTAGAGCCCTTCAGCCCAGGTTGAAAAGCACTGACCTTCGAAAGCTACTTTCAACATATTTGCGAAAAATGAGATAGATTCTGGGTGAGTGAGTTATATAGCTTATTCTGTCTAACAAACATCCGAAATATTTGACCTTAGATAGCAATCGATCCTCTGCCCCACCTGAAAGATGCCTGTCATTGAAGAACTACCCTCAAGAGGATCGGTCCCAGGTCTGTTGTGGTACAAACTTAATACTACAAACAAAAAACCCCAATGGTGGTGACTGCTGTGGAAGTCTCTGTGTATCCCAGGCACTGATCAGCAGCAGGGGGGGTAAAATCAGCCAAGGAGTCTCTCTGTAACCCACAAAATCCCCTCTCTTTTCTAGAAGCAACGGCAGTAAAATCAGCAGGAACTCCAAAAAAAAGGGGGGGAGGGGGGGAGGAGAGAATGGGCTAGTAAAACTTGGGCTTCTTTGTGTACAATAATTTTCTCACCCCAGCCAAAACAGTCAGTAACATGTCAAACAAACAGAGTTGGCAGGGAGGGCATAACTGATCAGGAACGTGACCTGCAGAATTGTCAAGAAAACAAAAAAATGGGTGATGTTGTTAACAGGGACAGTGTATCCGAGTCAGCAGTTTGACCTTCATATCTAACCAACTGATCCTCCTGACCCTTGTCTGGAGACTGAGCTGCTTTTTGGGCTATTAGCTTTCTCAATATGTTACTAAACTTTTTTAGTTTTAAACTGTTCCATAAATTAGATAGCCAATTCTCACAATTGGAAATTATCTACCCTTTTCAGACTGTATTCTCCAGCTCAATGCTGCATTTCCTACAGGAGTATTAGATGATTTTTCTAGTAACGGTGACTGTAAGTAATCGATAATTACTTTTCTACACCATAATCTAGCACAGTTTAGATGGACTAACTAGATACCACTTTTCTACATTTCAGCAGAAGCTTTGACTGAGCACAAAGCATGACCAAGTACAATGAGGTTAATATATTCCTTGCCAAAGATCTTGTGATAAAATCATTTACATCAGCAATTGATCTCAAACTATGAGGTGCTGTAAGAACTAAAAACAGTTTTAGGGTAACTCCTCCATTATCTGCAACTATTTCCCAGACACTAATACACATAACATAGCAATGAAAAACACTTGATACAAGTGATCTAAACGCAGGAGCTCCAGCAAGTTAAACAGAACCATAGCTGCCTTAAAACTGTAGCAGTTCCCCTACTGATGGCAGGGAAAAGAAAGAAAGATTCAACAGTCATATCTCATGTCTATAGCTTCATCCAAACTTTTATCATCGTGTGTACTGGCAGCTAAAAACGTAGTTACTGGTGACCCTGTCACATTGATTACACTGGTGCTTGTGCTGGCATTGCGCACCGCAATGCTTGTCACATTAATGCCCAAAGTAAGCCTAGTCTGCTCCAAGGCCTTTTCTGGCACTGCAAATGCCTCCAGCTTCTTCTCCCCATTAGCCATGTACGAGTTTTGGCAGCCACGGCATATACAGTCAAGGCAGGCTTTGCGGTTAGAATAGCAAGGGCAGCGTTGGCCACGGCATGTAAGAACACTTGGATTTTGGGTGGCACGACCACATTTACACCCTTTCTTTTCTTGTGGCTTTTTATACACAGTTTTTGTTGGGCTTCCTGGCATAACGTTACTGCTAGGAACTTTCTCCTTTGCTTTGTCTTTTGTTTTCAGCACCCCTGGTTTGGCTTTTGGGTGAGATTTCTTAGGGGCATGTTCTAAATTCTTTTTCATGCTTTTGTTAGACAGGAGCACAGTTTTACTTATTTTGGGAGTAGTGCCTCCGTTAGGTACAGTTGCAATAGGCTGCAAAGACATTTTGTTTTCCTGTTTCACTGTTACAGGAGCTGATGCTCCCAATGTTGGGCCACAGATGATGCTGGAAATGGGTAGAGGTTGAACCTTTTCACTGTCGCTTTCTGATCGAGATCGCTTTCTGTTTAACTTAACCACCTTAGGCGTCGCCGCTGTACAGGAGATTCCGTGAGGAGAAGCATCTGTGGACATGAAAATGTTATGGCTAAGAGGTGGGGGAGAAAGCTGCAGGAAGGGGCCGTTAGTCATGTTTGCTTCCAAGCTGGGCTGCAAATTAGAATCACAGACTTCTGTATTTGAAACGGTCTCTAAGCTCCGGAGAACTTCCTCAACGCTAAGGAGAAGCGAGCCACCTGGTTTTATATCTTCACTGAAACTGCAGATGTCAATGCCTGTCGTACACAAGTCACTAGTAGAAACTGTATCACACACAGGCTGCAGGCTGCTAGAGATATCTTCAGTTTTTATATACTCTCCAGTACTACAGACATCAATTGTGTTTGCGTGTTCAGGAGAAGGAATATTCACTCCGAGTTTATCTACCGAAAGCCCATTACAATTGGGCAACCCGTTGATAACAGAACCTCTAATATCAATGTTGTGTGTGCTTTCAGGTATTGACGTAAAACTAGCTGGAGGATCAGTTGTGAGTTCTGAGGTTGAAGGTACTGGGGAATGTGTCAAACACAAAGCCAAGGCTGCATCGGAAGATTTTTCTGTCTCTTCATGGAGTGGTGATCCATCCTTGAGCAAAGCCAAAAGATCTGCAGAACAGTCAACTGCTTGGATAATATCTCGTGCCAGTGGAGTTTGCGTTATGTATTCGCAGAGTTTCTTATAGCAGTTCACTAAGATGCTTAGCTGCTTATTCTCCTCAAACTGTTCGTAGTCCTTGCACCAGCTACATGATGGTTTCATCATCATCTTCTTGCCTTTACAAGTTTTGCAGACATAGTGCTGACATGTGGAGTTGGTAGGAGCAATAGGGTCTTGTAGCAAATTTCCTAAGGAAAAGAGGAAGAGAAAGATTACAATGGACTCAAGGCAGGTTTCCAGGATAGTACGGGATGAATGTTTTGTACTATCAAAAAGAATTGCCTGAAAAAAGTTCAGTAAGTCACAAGAAAACGTACCATCCAGACAACAGTCTGTAAAAATGTTCACAGCTGCCATACCTGATTTTAAAACAGCATTAAAGTAAAAAAAAAAAATTAGGAGAAAACCATCACACCATAACTACTTGTGCTGCTGCAGCCTTTGGAAACACTCTCAACTAGAACACTACCAATCCCCCTGCCCGCTGCAGCAGTTTCTTCCATCGAAACTTATAAAACAGGCAAGGTTTCTATGAATTTACCAAAAGGGCAACAATAAACTCCCATGAAGAGCTACTGTAGAGATTTTAATGAAATTACTGAAAACAAATGGCAACAGAGCAGAGGAAAACTCTAAAAGGAATGTAAAAATTATGAAATATCAACCCCAAAAGGAAAGAAGACACAGCAGACTTTTACTTTTTGTTTAGCTGGGACTAAAAATAGAGCCTAACTTTTTGACAGTCACTGCCAATAAAGCACAAAGTTTTAACTTTGCAAGCAACAAAAACAGTTAAATGGATCCCATGAATTCTTAAAAACACTGAATAAACCACCTAGTAATATATCTGGGGGGGGGAGGACTATATTGCTCTCTAATAGATTCCTCTTGTGCCAAACCAGAAGGTGCAACAAGGTGACTATTAACATATCCTGTGGAGTGGTGGCTCCTGGTTTCCCAATTCACACACACCTATCAGTGAAATAATACTTAAAATAGTGGTAATGTCATAGCCATGATGCTTAAATACTTTAAAGTGTCAACAACAGTTCATGTCCTGGGCAGGAGTGAAGAAAGAAGAAAGGATTTTCTCCGAGATCTTACTGTTAAGAATAAAAAACTAATAAAAATCAGTTGCTAAAGGAATCAACACACCTGACAGCACAGAAGGTTTCAGACACCCAGTACTGACAATCTGGAAGGTTATGTCTCCAGATCTCTGAAACTGTAAAACCCTGGAAGAATGTTTGGTTTTGTTGTGGGTTTTTTGGTTGTTTTTTGTTTGGTTGGTTGTTTGGTTTTTTTTTAAGAACAAACTAAATAACACGTAAGGATAAAATATGAAAGAACAGAGATAATTGAAATTCTGCATAGAAATAATCCAACTAGTAACTAGATCCAGAAAATGACAGTATTGCTTTGCTATTTCTAGCCAGCTCTAGCCCAGAAAGATATTCTAACACCTAAATTAAGTTTCAGAGTATCTATAGTAATCTACAGCAACAGGTTTCCCCTCCTTTCCAAGCAGATTTGCAGCTTTGATCAGACCTTTCTCCCCATAAGGAGCCTTTTTTGGATAAGTTACAACCATCAGTGAATTCTCACCCAGATTTTCCAAAGTGAAAACATGCTGTTGCGAACAAATGAAACAATTTGGGATGAGAAAGCAAAGTGCATATATTAAAACAGACTGAGATTTAAAAAAAAAAATCTTATCAAATATGAAGATACTTTCTCTCATCACTCACTTGCCAAGGAAATTTTAATCACACAGACCTTCCATAACAGATTCTCGTGATAGCGCTTTGAATGGATACAATTAACTGGACCTAGTCGAGTGGACTGAGTTATCAACCAAGTAATAAAACCCAACTTTTCTACCTTGTATTACCTTAGTCGAGAACCCGAAGCCTCAAGCAGAAGAACAAGACATACTATACTAACCCTCAGCTCTAGTGGCGCTTAAAATATGAAACTTGTCCCTCAGTCTGTAGCTTTTGTCAAAATGTTCCACCCCCCTTTCTAACCTAACCCTCCGTACTTTTCACTGTTCAAACTACTTTCGAAAATTCAACTTTTTGTGTGTGATTAAATAGGAAATTTGCATTAACACAGTAATTCTGCAACACTGTTGAATTCCATGAGTGAGTAGACTATCCCCTTTTCCTTTTGAAATCTGAATCCCTTGGTACCTCTTTGGGAAAGGGCCGCTCCAGCCCTCCGTCTGAGCTGTCTTTCAGTAAAATTAGCGTGATGTAAACTGGTTTTTGAGTAACAAACAACAAGAGTCAGTGCTGAAGTCATCATTATGTAGTATTTTTTTTTTAATAAATTGAGAGAAAATATAATTGTTTAGAAAGCTGGCAGGTGGCATACATCTACACAATGTCAAATAACGAGAACTGTCATTACAGCGCAACTGGGAAATGCGCAGTATTTACACAAGCTAACTGAAAGCAATGCAGGACGAACATTGAATAGCAGAAGCTGTAGAACAGAGAAAGGTTCGAAGCACAATTACAGCAATACTTGATGGGAAATGCACTTCATGATCAGAGACTAGGTGTTTAACTTTTCTTTGCTAATCTAAGGAAGAAGGGCTGACCGAGGAAGAGTGACTCCACAAGACCCCGCCATGAGAAGACAGTAGCAAAACACTCTTCAAGTTAAGCAGTGAAGATTTAAAGCCAACAGGTGAAACATGAAGTCACACAATCCAACCTCCAGTGGAAATTTTTTTTTTTTAAAGTTCCCTTTAAATGACATTATATAAACAGCAATGCAGACAGACGTGTCCGTCGTGGTCCTAAGATTGGATTTGATTTTGTGAGAAAAGTCCCTAACTCCTATGGGGAAAACCAAAAAGAAAGCTTTAAATCACGTCAGCTAGTCTCAGGTGTCGTGTCCTTCAGCAGAAAGAGTTCACAAACAACTGTCCGCCCCTTCTGGATCTTGAGTCTTTCCAACAGGACATGCAGAAAGCCATGCCCTGACCAGTGCAGGAGGCAAACACACCAACATTCCTTCATTTAATGCTTTGAGACTTCAGAAGCCATCGTACAGGTACACGCATCCACAGCACTTTTGGTACCAAAAGCCCACCAGCATTAATACCCAGCAAAACAAAGCAGTTGGGTGTGCTCCTTGGTCCATCTTTAGCCTCTTTTCGCTACTTATGATGGTAAGTATGAGTTATGATGATCAATGCTTTACAGATTATGAAGCACTAAAATACTTCAGAGATGGGACCAAATAAGCAATATAGTCACAACTTTAATTTAAAACAAAAAGTCATCACCAATTGTGCATTTCTCCCAAAATAAATTTGGCTGAAACTGTTAAATGGGTACAAATGCTAAAAGAGGATACTGAAAAATTTAAATTTCCAGAAGCTCTGAGGAAAAAAACAGATGGACAGACAAGACAAAACACTTCACATGCTCTCACTGAAGGAAAGAACAGAGCAAGTTCTACCCTCAGTAAGTGCCAGGCAACCTACATGAGAGAGACATTAGGAATGCCTGAGCTGTGGGAATATTTTCAGCTTGAGCTTGTATCTCATTGAATATTCATTCTTAAAAGTTTCTTTCTCATATGGATTCTGTGGCACCTATCAGTCTTTTCAGCTTTAGTATCATTAAGCTAAAAAAGAGTCAGCCATGAGATGCAAATTCACAGAAAATTAAGTTTCATTACTTCAATACTCAGGGAATGGTATTAAGTCAGCAACACTGTCCCAGAAGGACAAGACCTGAGCTGCTACCCAGAATCTGAAGTTACTGAGCTCTGGGACGTTCCCAACTGTTGGACTGTACAGGCTCCCAAGGCATAACATTCATTCCATGCTGCGAATTATCAAATCTTCCCAGATTAAGATTATGAACTCCACCAAGAGAATAAAGCCGGGAAGGATTCCAAGATGTTATCTAGCCCATCCTCAAACTCCTAAGAATAACCATACTGAGTTAGACCAAAGATCCATCTAGCCTAGTAGGCCGTCTCACTAGTGGCCAAAAGCAGGTGCCTGGCATAGGGTAAGAACAAGGCAAGCAAACTCTTAATACTTGCCCAGCTTTTAACCACTATTAGCTGAAATACTTCTCATGGGAGATGGGGTTTCCATGTACTTGGTAACCCTCAGATTCTCTCCTTAGGCTTGCCTCATCTCCTCTTCAACTATTTCAAATGTAATCAGTCACAACAGGCTTTGACAAGAAGTTCCCTGGTCAACTATCTGTTGTGCTGAGAATGACCTTTTTGTTTTGAACGTTACTCTTACTAGTTTAACTTTACAATCTCTGCTTCTTCTGTTGGATGAGGCAACAGTCAATCCCCATTCTCTTCCACACTACTCATGGTTTTAGAGATCTACCACATAACCCTCCAAGATGTCTCCTTTCCAGACTGTACAGAAGTTGTTCCTTACATTGGATCACCCTTCTCCTAACATTTCCACAATTCTTTTTTGAGATGGATGGACCACAACTGCAACACCATAATATACAAGTGAACCACAGCTTTCTACAGTGCCATAATAAAGTTCTCGACTTTATTCTCGATTCCAGTCCTGATTTTTAGCATTTGCTTTGCTTTTTTGATTGATACTCATACTGAGTTGATATTCTCATGGAGTTTTTTATTGCAAGGCCAAGATCTCGCTTTTGGCTGGTAGCCATCAGTGCTACCACTTTCTATAAATTTACAAATTTATATAGATCTGCAAGATACAGAAATGGTGGGCTCTGAGAAGTTAAAATTTTTCCATGTTTATAATTTAATATTTATCTAAGCTAAATCTAATTTGTCATTTTATTGCGCAGTCATTCATCCACATAAGATCCTTCCATGATTACTCAATGCAGGCCTTCATTTTTACTACCCTGAATAGCTTGGTATTACTAAAGTTTGCCTCGTCTTTTCTCACCCTCTTTTGCAAGGGGTGTATTAATACACCAAAAGCAAAATCATGTTCTTACAAAACCTCCAGTAAGAGGCTTTCCCTAAACAACATCAGTTCTTAACTATCCTACTTTCAGAAAGGTTTACTAAACATCTACATTAATACGAGCACTTACATTTAATAAGCTTCATATACAGAGGAAATACTTCTAATATATTATTTACAAAATATCACAGCTGTCCTGGAAAGGCTGCTACCAGGAGGGAGGTCATTTAAACCACAAGGAATACTTCCTATTGTGTTCCTTAATGAGCATAACTTCACAGCTGCAGGAAGAGGGGAAGCATCTGCAAATTGTATCTTGGAGACCAAAGGAGGAGAAGAATTGGGAATCAAAGCAATTGTTAGGTGTATATATCCAGCAAATGCGCTCCAAACGGATGAAATTCACTGAGAAGACAGACTTGAAACAGGTCACCTCCTTCCATTCTCATCTATCCTCAGCAAAGGCAAAAATATAATGCCCTAGAAAAGGGGCTAAACACAAGTAACTAATTTAGCGCCCTTGCAAAAGCCTACTGAAACATAATATACTGCCTTTTTCAACAACTCAGTCTTAAGAATGATGTACCTATTAAATCTTAATTTGATGAAGTAAGCTAGAAAAAATTATGATGTCAAATTTTGTTACAAGTAGAAATAAATGTATCACTGGGGTTAATCTCCAACATCTGTCTGCCAAAACAGAGTCTTTAATCCTTGGTTGCATTCATATCTCCAGAAATCACCCTCCTTTTATAGTGCGCAGCAAGCAAGTGGAAAGTTCAACAGCCCAGCCCTCTACTCCTTTCACTCTCTACCTGACTGAAGTGGCATATCTGCTACACAACCCAAAAGT
Source organism: Oceanodroma leucorhoa (assembly GCA_030449065.1). Classification (NCBI taxonomy): domain Eukaryota; kingdom Metazoa; phylum Chordata; class Aves; order Procellariiformes; genus Oceanodroma; species Oceanodroma leucorhoa. The sequence continues at coordinate 285,219 of JASVER010000132.1, read as the reverse complement.
CGGATTGGCATCTATGAAGAAGGGAAGAAGATGGTAAGAAGGAAGCTCACCCGCACTGGTTAATCTGTTAACATCAAACATTACGATGACCATGATGTCATTTTTAAACCAAGATTATAAAAAGCTTCTGTGAACTTTGGATTAGTCAGATAGAAATTCTACAGCTCTGTGAATCTAGCAAGTTTTAAAAACCAGGAAGCTATAATCAATCTGATGGAGCACACATATGTTACACTTTAAATTAATATACGGCAAGCACCTCAAAGTAATAACCAGAAGCTGGAGATTTAACAGTTGGACTGCTACGCTTTCATATTTTCATTTCTGAATTAAACACGATCTGATTGTTTCTACTAAAATAATTAGCAACAGGCAGTAAGCTCGAACGAATTGCTACATTCAAGCTTCAGAGTTAACCAGCTCCTGAAGGATGGGAGCTGGTTCTCAGCGACTGGCGACACCACTTGATAGGCTTTTTGAGGTTCAGCGATCCATCCACCTGTAGCTCAAGCACTTCGGCTGAAGCAGCCTCTGAAAGGAAAAGGCTTGGTCCCCCCTCCACCTTCCCTGCACTGCTCCCTTCTTCAACCCCACACAGCATCTTTTCATCTATGAAATTATCAGCTAGATCTGACTGAAGAATAAGTAGCTCAATGAGGTTTCAAAGCAAAACATGCAAAAGAAAAATATGATCATAAAAGCAGTAGCAGTTTCAGAGTTCGATAAAAAAACCTAAAAGCACTATTTTCAAAACTATATGATGATAGACAGGCTGGCATATGATAACTAGTGACAAGGTTTGTTAACCATCTGCAGAAAAATGAAACAAATGTGTATATGGGTAAAAGATCTGGATACTTGTTAGAAAAGAAGATAACTACACTCAAAACCAGAGAAACTTCAAGAGAGGTTAGTGCAAGGGACAACTGCCAAGGACAAGACAACAGTAAAAGGTCTCCTTCGACAGATCTCCAGCCCTACCATAAATCCCTTCCAAACCATACACTCAAGATGGTGGGCTTGACCCATGGTCTGCTTGATACATTTCACAAATACTGCACGCAAGTCAAGAGGCAGATTCACCAGATGGAGGTTTGTCCTATCCCTGCCCTGACGAACTGTCCCAGTTAGAAAAACGTTTGGCAACTTTTCTCATCATGCAGAAACCTACTGGATCACCTGGCAGAGGTGCCGCCAATCACCCAGACATCCTACACCCACTTCCCAGCGCTCAGAAAACAAATCAGCGTTTGTAGCAACCATGCTCTTGGTTGAGAGGCATGAAGACGCAAGACACATTTGCAATATTATTAGCACAAAACTTTGAACCTATGTCTACAAAACAGGGATTGTAAGTAAGAGTTCACAATGACAACAAGAGAAATGTACTTATCCATTAATTTTTTTGAGAGACAAGGTTTCGTAGACAGAAATAGTTTTATTCAGCCAAAAACTAGAAATAGAAAAAATTGCCCATCACTTTCAGCACACAACCCTTTTTCAGACCTGAAACAGTAAGAGTTTACCTGTGACCTAAATGATAGTATTTCTTCCTGAAAATACCATCTTGCTCTTAGATCACCACCACCGCAACAGTGCCACTAGAATTTGTCCAAAGACATTCACAAGCAGTGACAGATTCCCCGTCAGGTGAAATGGAAACATGAGGGACACACAAAGAAGTATTTAAAAAAAAAAAAAAACAGCTCACAACCATATTTCAAAATTTTACCAGAGAAAACATTCTGCTGGCTGCTGAATATTTCTGAGCATCCTCCACCAACAAACGAACTATGAAGAATTAGCTACAGAAATTACTGCCCTCGTATAGGGATGGTCATGACTAAAGAATTAATGATTGTATAACTCTCTGGAAAAATAAAAACTGCACTATTTTTTGTCTGAACACCATGGGAACCCAAATTAACCATGATAAGAATACAGTTAGACTATTTTGCTGCATATTTGGAGAAATACAGTCAACCTCTTTAGCTGAAGTTCAAGCAAAAAAAAAAAAAAACAAAAAACAAAAAACAGAAATATGACAACAAATTGCATTTTAACTGTAGAAAGGACTGCTTTGTTCTCTGACTCCACACCCTGCATAATAAACAACTGAACATATTTTACCAAGTCCTATGTCAAAGTTATATTTCTGTTTGAAAGTCTTTGTGTTTACAAAATCACTGACTGGAAAAATTCTAAATGTATTTTTAACAAACTTAGGTGGCAAAGTTCAAACTTTGTAATGAACAGGCTTTAAAAAGATAGATAAATTCATCTTTTTCACCATCCAATGTAGAATTTTTCTGTAGTGATGTTTTCCAAAAGTCAAGGTTGCTGTATTTTAACAGGTTTTAAACGGCAAAGTTAACATTTCTCCTATGGGTATAAGATTAATTTAACATGTTTCTATGCAGCATAAACACTCATAAGAGTTAAAACTTGCTTTGAAAATTATAAATCAAGTTGATCACATTCTCTGAGCAAACAAAAAAGTAACGAAAACTGTCTTTTTCCCACCAAACAAAAATGCTTGCACCATCAAGATTAATCACGCAATCTTAAAGCAAACTGTGCTTTTCAAGGCCACTGGAGAAGGAGCAAACCCTGTGCTGTGACTGCAAGGATCAGGAGACAGAGAATAACAAATTACATCATTGAAGGACTTCTGAGTGAATTCCTCCGTAAGAGCGGGGAAATCTTTACTATCTGGAAAGCTCAAGAAAGGCTGTGCTGTGCATTATTTATCAAGTCATATACTAGACACAAAGAATCTTTTCTGGCCTCACAAAGAACTCCAACACAACATCCAGCAACTACTTACTCCAAATTTAGTCAACCTAATCTGTAAATCATAACATAGTAAGAAAACAAAACCAAAGAAATCTGTGTTTGAACGCACTATGTCCATAGACGCGGACAACTAAGTTGTCCCAATAAAGATGCCTCTTGGCAACACATTAACTTTTTGTTAAACATTCTGAAACGCAATCGGTTTAATCAATATCCTCAGGCAACCATCAAAACCCGTCCATCATCTCCCATTGCTTCAATAAGAAACATACACTCAAATCACATCAGAAGACAATACTGCAACCTCCGCTTTGCAACCTGCTTTTGAAGGCCGGTATCAACCAGCTGTTAAGGTGGAAACCACAGTTACTTCTCTTCCTACTCCTCAATTTTGTTGTAAGACAGGGAAGTATTTTTAGTTTAGAAACCAACTTAAATTCAACAGGTAGAACTTTATGTTATCAAAATGTATGCAGTACAACGCAGACAACCTTGACAAAGCCGTTCTCTCAGGAGTCACACACAAGATTTAAAAACAAGAAAGGGAAACAGTGAATTTAAGTAAGGAGATTTTAAGAGAAAGAGAAATCATACAACATGTTCTTGGCTAAAAATTGGTGTATTCAGAGATGCGCGAGTGGACATTTTATAGGCAACTGCCTGTGCTGGTTATCTCCAAAACAAGAAGAAAAAGAATACCTGCAGCAGAAGGTATTTGATAGGTACTTAGTCCCGTAGTCCATGCTCCCCGGTGGTTGTTTCAGAGATCCCGGTTGTTTTGCACATTCTTGAGAAATTCAGAACTATTTTGGCAACCATTCATGTAATTTTTAAGGGGAAAATAACATACTTTTAAAAACTACTAATATGTGATAGCTGGACAGTATTTTTCATCATTGAAAATGAAGGAAAGAAGAAAATGTCAATGAAAAATACCTAAAAAAAGGCACCAATCCAGATAACTTTTCAAACATAAAAGATAACTCTGATGTGGCAGCACAGATCATGAATCAGCCTTCACTCTCCTTAACCTAAGGAGAACGGACAAGGAATGAGAGTTCTAAACTAAACTTTTCCATCACAACGTAAATACGCTTTTTCACTTTAAAACTTTGATATCCAGGCTTAACTCACTTGGTCATGGCTCACATCCCAAACAGAAAATCCAGTTATCATGCATGTAATTTAAGTTTTATTAGTACTGGGAATTGTTTCTTCTGCCTTCTTCCATACCTGTGACTGGAAATCCAATTTTCTAGAAAGTTTAAATCTATTTAGGTGTCACCCAACCATCTTCTCTTCTCTGAAGGACCTCACGTAACTGCTGCGTGCCTCAGATTGCCTCAATACCATCAGTGAAAAAAAGACTGCTTACTCTAGAGCCATAATTTGCTTGCAATGCACTTGCTTGTGGTGCTTTTTCCCTTAGATATTTGTAGAAATTTTCATATGAAAGTTTAATGAAACTGTACAGGTCTAATCCATAATTTCCCAATGACAAAGTATAGCCTAAAGTAATAAGCTCTACTTGTGATCCATAACAACGCCACTAAGAGCTACAGACAAGCGGTCTGGAGGAGGTCACAGCACTCGCTGGCGTAGGGGGAGAAGCAGTCAGAACTGCAGAAGCTATGGAGAATTAGCTCAGTGAGGGGCAGGGAAAAAGAGGAGGAGCCTTCACAGGTCCAACAACCCGGACAAGATGGCACAAAGATGGAAATTTTACAAAATTCAATATACCACCAACTATGGCGAAATTTCAAACCTAGCTAGCAGAATGAGTTCTGTAAGACTCAACTTGTATTAACAGTATAAAACTTCCAAAAAATAGGCTAATACTTTTACACAAGAGCAGGATGGAAATAACATCCCTATATGAATCTTTAAATAGGAAAACAAGAAGTCACCAATTTTTATTTTCTTTTTTCGGTAATCTATGCCATTCCCCATGCTTGGGGCTTGCTTCCATAATGCTGCTTTACCATTCAGCCTTCAACCCCCTAACTAAAATTATCAAGAGCTATCTCAAAACACTTGACAGGAGCTGTATAAGGTACCGCTCAAGACCATCATGTTGTTTCTTTGTTCCTCCCCACCCCTTAATCTCCCCTAAGCCACATGTTGTCTCACATCCCCTTACTTAGATTACAGAACGTTTAAGGCAAGAACTATATTCTTATCCTGTATTTCTACAGCACAAGCTACAGCTGGGTTCCTGGCCAAATGTAAAGTCTTGTCCTAAAGCCAGGCAACCTTTCAAGCACCTTCACATTCTAAATCAGCAATAACAATCTTTCAAACACTTTTAAAATATCTTTCAGAGGTTCCAGGATGAAGTTTTCCATGGATAAAAAGCTAAGCTGATCTGACTGGCAATCTGTCTCTTATAAGCATTTCAACTGAATCTCAAAAAAGGCTGTTAATGCTGAAAAGCCAGCTGAACCTTTGAATGACTTGCAGTAACCTACACGGTATTTGAAACAGAGAAAGGCACTTTTAAGATTTTTATCCCAATAAGCAATACTTTTAAAACATAGAAGTTTGTTGCGTAAATCCTACTAAGCTATTTTTAAATTAAATGTGGTATTAACGTGCAATTTTATAATAATCACTTTAGTCCAGAGACTGACACTCAGATTTCACATCCTCAAAACACATAAGGCACATACCTTCTGTCTAATGCACACTCAGGAGTAGTTATTTTTAAGTTTTAAACGCTCTAGGAAATATCTTCTTATACATCCCTATGAAAGGATGATGCATTACCTACAACACCATCTAGGAACTATCACATGATCACACTTAAATCCTAGAAACATACACTGCCGTACCATCATCATAATTTAACCTTTATAACCCATTAGGTAAGACAGAGACCTCAAATCCACCTAGAACAGATTTAGTTGACTAATTTACAATGGCATACTGTATTTACATTATGACTTTCTACTGGTGGAACTTCATGTGTGCCAATTTGAATCTAAAATCAGAGCTTCAATCAGAAGTTCATAATTTCCAAAAACTTCTGCCACCCCTACTATGTGAGCTGGTTTAAAAGACTATCAGATCAAAAGAAAATGAATTGTCTTATGTCTAGTGCACTGAGAAAAGAGTGAAAGCACAATAATGTTAGTTGATTTATATAGCTGTCACTAATTTCTTCCAAAAACAATTCTCTAAAATTAAAGGGCCTTGACTGCGGAATTAATACCTACAGCATAACAAAGCATTACAGAATGCATTCAGTGAGATTAAATACTGAGGAAAGGCTGATGACACAAGGAGCACTAATTTGGGAAGTAATTTCCCAAGGGAAGTCCTAGAAGTCCAACACTTGGGACCTTAACGAAGCGTAGGGGTTTTATGCATTACTGATAATTCACACAGCATTTCTCCAACAAAGCATGATTTTTAAACATTTACAGTCAAAACCGCATTCTACTAAGATCTGTGCAAGGAAAGTAGCAGACACTCAAAGTTCCATGTAGATGAACCCATACTCAGACATGTCTAAACAGACAAATAGGGTAGAAAGAAATGAGCATCTGAAAAGCTTTTAGATATTAAAAAAAAAAAAAACCACAGTGAAGTTTTGGGTGGTCACAGCACTCATTCTGATCATGACATCTCACAAAGTAATCTTTACTTCAGTACTTAAACTTTACCTTTTAAAACTCTGAAGTTAAAAAGGTTTTGATAGTTGGATAGGCTTTAAATGCAGAAGGTATAACAGCTCTTAGCACTAACGTGTACAAGAGGAAAAAAGTATTTTAAAAATATTATAGCAAGATCAGAGGGCCAAAGAGCGAAAGAGGCACCAATATTCACCCACGACAGAAGTGGGAGAAAAGGAACACAAAAAGCAAACAAGAAAAAGAAGGTCAATTTGCCTTTACCATTCTGAGCTGAAGATTTATGACTGCTGGTCAACACCAGAGTGGACAGTTTTGTACTGGGCAGGACCACTCTCCCATGACTAACTGCCTGCAGGTTCAAGAAAGACACTTTACTAACTCTGAAGGACAGAAACTGTATTTTACTGTACAGCTTCACAAAGAGCCTGGTATTTACTGAGGCCTCTGTATGATACCATGCCGCAAACAGGAGCCCAAGACACAGAGAGGTAATACTGGGGAATCACATGTAGACAAAATATTTGAAACAAACAGCAGCTACGGTTATCTGAAAGCTAGCCACAGTAGAAAAAAATATAAGCTAAAGCAGTAACCTTAAAATTCAAAGAAAATACGGGATAAAGAGAGAAAGTGGAACCATCAAGAAGTAGTTTGTAAGTAGGAATATCCATGGAAGGACAAGTCAATAGAGAAAACAAACTAAAAAGCATGGTCTGCTCTACCAAACTGAGTGTGACAGAAAAGCCAAGCAAGAAAAGCTGAAGAGGGGGAAAACAGCTCAGGAATTTGGGCAGGGACAAATTAAAGATAGACGATTTCACTAGCACAGAGTGTAAAAATAAGATTGCAAAAGGCCAAGAAGGGAAGAAGTCAAGGCAAGGAGAACAAAGAACACATTTCAGAAGACCAGTCTTAAAATGGAGAGACCAGATAGGACAGTAGTTAGAAACATGTAGTCCCTATGTAAATATCTTTTTAAAAAAAATCAGGAAAATATTAGCATATTTTTAGGCAAAAGCAGTCTGATGATTGACCAAAAGCAAGAAGGATTTATGGAAAAAAAGCAGTTAGGGATTGGAATGAACAGGGCCTAAGATAATAAGCAAGAGATAAAGAGCAGAGGTGCATCAATATTGACATCAGGGTTAACGTGAGGGGAAAAAAAAAAAAACCTTAGGCAAATTATTTCAGGAAATGACGATGCAGTGATCCTGGGAACAGGCTCCCTCTTTCCCAGTACAAACAGATCTCTATTTTCTAAGACTTTAAGTGGGAGGAGCCAATAGCTACAGGATAGGAAGCATCCAACACGAGTTTACTAGCCTCAACAGTTGAAATCCTGATCCTGTAAATAAATAAAATATTTAACTTTATAAACCCCAGTAATTCAATTAAATCATAGTGAGACCACACACATTAGTAAAAATAAACACATGCAAACATAGTGGACGTAAGTCCACTCTGTTAAGAGAATACAACCACACGTGGGGCCAGGACTTAAAACTACCAGAGGAAAAAAAGGAGAATTAACAAAATTAATCAACTGAGAGGTCTAACAGTTCGGACTCCCTCTCCCAACACTGACCATGGCTTCAAAGTTCAAGAAAGGTTGACAGCTTATTCCAGAGCTTCCTACCAGGAACGGACACGTGCCCCCACTTCATTAATACAGCAGAATGCAATTCCTTCCCAACGTTCCCCAGACTGTAATACTGAAATTCCGGATGTCTGCCTTTGCCCACAAAATGCAGAATGCTCTTTTTTTTGGGGGAGGGGGGGGAGAGGGAGCAGGGAAATCCTAGCATACTTTCAGCCTATTTGCTTTTTATGATAATTATTGTTACTGGACAACTACCTGCTATGCACAAAAAAAAAATAATCCAAACATTGTTTCTGTGCGCTTAAAATTCCTGGCGTTCAATCTGAATTACTTTTTGTTCTTTACATTTCAAGGAGGGAAAAAAAAGTTCTTATTGCCCTGCCTCTATGGTCTGTATATTGTTTTGAGTATCTTTTACCACAGATGCTCTTAGTCTTCACTTTTTTAAAGCAATTAACTCCACTATATCAGGGTAGTCCAATAACCACTAATAACTAGCATACCCTTTATGAAATAAAGGGACCATAATGAAGTGTTGCGTTTTGGGCAAAACACACTCTCTCAACAAAAACAACAGAGTTGTTTTCTTTACAGCTTGCCAGGCTATTAAATGTGCAGACCCCTAACACCCCTCTCTCTTTTTGACCAATATTGCCCGCAGATTTCCCCCTCACTTCGGCTTGTTTTTTGCGGGTGGGGGGCGGGTCTACGTCTAAGAATATTTTCACTCCACCTTTCCCAACTTGCAAAACAACCCCGCCGCGACCCGCGCCCCCCGCCCGCCGAGCCCCCGGGCCGCTGCCCCCCGGCGCCGCGCCGCCCCCCGCGGGAGAAGCGCGGCCCGCCCACGTGGGCTCCGCCGCCGCCCCCCCCCCGGCTGCGGGAGGCTCCGCGGGAGCGCGGGCTCCGCGGTGAAAGGCTGAGGAAAAGTTTCCCGGGCCGCCTCCGTGCGTGAGCCCGGCTCTCGGGGCCGGGGGGGGGAAGAGCCCCACCGCGGCGTTTCCTCCGGCGGCGGTGCCGGGGCGAAGCCAGCCCGGCGGGGCAGCGCGGCCCAGGGCCGCCCCGCAGCGCCGTGCAGGGAACAAAAGAAAGATCCTCACCGCAAACGCAGCAGGAGAGGGACTGCCTGAAGTAGGGCAGGAGCTTGTTAATCTCTGTAAAGGACTGGGGATCCCCAGGGTCGTAGTTGAGCACCAGGCGGCTCGCTGAAACGTAGAGAGCAGTGGCATTCACCGGGTTCATCGCAGCCGCTCGCACGCCGCCGGCTCCGGGGTGAGAAGAAAGCGCGGCGCCGAGTCCGTGCCGGCCGAGGGGGCAGGTGGCCCCGGGGCGGGGGCAGGCCGGGTGTCACCTTGGTCCGGGGCCACCTGGAGCCGCGCGGCGGCGGCAGCGCGGAGGCCGCGGCGGCCCGGCGGCCCTGTCAGAGGGGCCGCGCTGGCTCCTCCTCCGCCTCCAGCGGGGCCTCGCTCCCGAGCAGCGGCCTCGGCCCGCCCGCAGCCACACAGCGCAGGGAGGCGGCGGCGGCGGCGCTACTCCAGGCTGCGGGCCATGCCGGGCCGCCCTCCCCCGGGCCCTGCTCCTCTCCGAGCGGACGCTTCCTCGGCCGCTGCGGGCCGCGCCTCAGCGGCGGCCCGGCATGGCGGCGGCCGCAGGGAGGAACCGCGAAGCCAGCTCAGGGCGGCGGCGGGCCGGGCCGCGCTGCCCGATCCGGCGGCGGGGGAGGGAGGCGGATGCACCTGGGCCTCAGCGCGGCCGCATCACCGCGGCGTGGCCGCGGCCTCCTCCGCGGGGCCGGTGGCTGCTGGCTGCGCGGCCGCGGGGCGGGCGCCGCTCGCGGGGCAGGATCCGCCGCCCGATCCGCGCCGCAATGTCAATAGCAACCGTTAGATCCAACCGTCACTGCGGAGCCATCGCCGCTGCCGTCTAGCGCCCGGCACTGCGCATGCGCGCCCGGGCCGCTTCCCTCCCCGCAGCGGGGGCCCATCCCGCGGCGCGGGGCGGGGGAGCGCAGCGCCCTCTGGGGCTGCCCTGCCGCCCTCGGGCTGGGCGCGGCGCCGGCCTGAGGGCGAGGGCGAGCGCGCGCCGCAACCGTCGCCTCAACGGTCGCCGCAGCGGTCGCCTCGCCTCAGTGCAGCCGCCACGCCGGCAGCGCCGCGCCTGCTCCGCGGAGGGCGGGCCGCCGCCGCCGCCGCTCCCTCGCCAGGCGGGCGGAGTCGGTTGCCGGCAGGGCCCCTTCGGCCCCGTGCCCTGGGTGCTTAGGCTTTCCCCGCGCTCGGGGCCTCCACCTCACGGGCGGCCGTGCCTCTAGAGTGGCTGGGCACGGCCGCTGCTTCGTGCTCCTGTCATGGCGAGCGCTCCCGCTCAGCTCTCGGGCTGAGGAATCGGACCCCGCCTCTGCCTTAAGCCATCCTGGAACCTGCAGCCAGGCCTGTCAAATACTTCAGGCTTCCGTCAGGGTTCGAGACTCCGGGGTACCAGCTGGCCCCCCCTTCCACCCAGCGTGGAGCAAGTCCGGTGTGTCTACCTTCAAAGTGAGAGAGCTGCAGGGCCTATGAGGTTCTTAGAAGATTTGGCACCGGAGCTGCAGAGCACACCCTTCTCCGATGTGGTTTGGATGCCCCCGTGGACACAAGCTGCCCACACATGGCTGCATAGACGGAAGTTTGTCACAAGTGTTCTTGCTGCCCATACCTGTGCTCTGGAGACCACAATGTGTAACACAGCAGTGGATCTACAGGCTTGGGGCAGGTATGACCAAGACATGGGCGCAGGAGGGATTTTTTTACCTTCTCCAGGTTTTAGGTCACTGGGGACATATGGCGGGAACTTCTCATATTTCCACTGTAAGCACCACTGAGGGAAATCGCCATTCCACACATTTCCAGATTCTGTGTGGCAGCGGTGCCAGTGCTATCAAGGTAGCCCTCTCCCTGCTTATCTGTGGCCTTTTGGGGAACTGTCTGATAGAACCACTCCTTTTTCCCACTTGTCCCTCTCTATGTTCACCTAGAGTTGCCCATGTTAAACTAATCAAGGAGTTCCACCTGTATCTTTCTGTTCCTTGTTTTCTTCATGAAACCCCGCAGCTTTCCAGCCCAACTCAAAATGAGCGTGCATACAAAATACAGGAACTTGGGTCTTGAATACACATTTAGCACTTCTGGTCCTCACCAGGCTCTACAGTTCATTCCCCACCTGACACTGTTTTCACACACCCCACGTACAGCCCCTGTGTGCTCACTCGATGCATCTCCCATATTAACATGCATACCTACAACACCCCCACCTCCCTTCTGACTTCCCAGCAAACACTCAGTATGCCATCTCTGGACCATAACTCCTTGCACACATTCAATCCCTAACCTGACTTCATTTCATGACACAGCATCTTCATTCTCACTCTCAGCCTACATGTATATTGCTTGCAAAACGCCCAATTCCTTCTCCAGCTTACTGCCATAAACATCTCATGTGCTGAACCAAACCAACAAACTGAAATAACGTTCAAGCAATTTCCCACCAAGTACACATTCTCATATACACTTCCCTGTATCACATCCTCTGCCAAACTCCAAGGAAAGAGTGTCCTGAACTGTATCTCACACTGCTCTGGCTGTTATGCAAGGAACTAACTTGACACCTGACATCCAAAGAGTTTTACCAGTCTTGTCTAATTTCTGGGATATACGCCTTTGGGGTATTGTGCATGATCTGGATTCAGCAGTTGCGATCTGTAGCGTTCCAGGACCAAACCTCAATATCCCCATCCACAGCATAAACCTGCACTATTCTTACATTCCCTGATAGAGTTAAATAAGTAGTTTGGGATTTCATTTAAGAACAACTACAATCCTAGCAGGACAGATAATATAAGCTCTCTGGAACTGCAAGTAAATCTTACTCTTGAAAATAATTTAATATGAAATGGCAAGAGTAGCAAGACTGACTAGGTCATACCCTTTTGACCAGAGGAAGCCCATAGTGCTTTTTTTCACTATTGCTGGCTGACTGTCTGAATTTGACTTTTCTTCTAGTCAGACGCTTGAGTTGAGGGTCAACATTTCTAACAGTGCAGTCCAAGAAGCAGATACAATTTTTTCTACCTCTGTTGATTGTTTCTTCTAGTTTATCAGCATCACTGTTCTGGAGAATGAGTCCTGCTATCCAAACAGATTGGTTTAGGTCCTCAGCTGTTTGTGATCACTACGACAAATAGAGTGGTAAGACTAAGTATTAGGGTCTTGAGTGCACCAACAGGCTCTGCAGCCTCTTCCCCCTGCCCTCAGGGGTTTGGCTGCCTGCCTGTGCATCAGGCCAGCCCTGATGTGGTGCAGCTGTGTGACCTTGGGTCAGGCTGCTGAGAAATAGCCAAGCTGTGAGAAGTTTCATCTAGGCCCTCTCTGCTGTGCCTTAGGAGCTGCCTTTAAGCACAAGACCTTGCTGTTTCCTGAAATACACTACGCCTGGCCTGCTGACTTCCTGCTTTGCCCTTGGACCTGCCTCATTGCTGTGGATGTCTGGCAATCACTGGGTTCACCCTTGTTACTGCTGCTGGACCTGCTCTGCTCTTTTTGTTCAGGTACTGTGGGACTGTGTTTCTTGTCAGTGACAAATGCTGCTCCAGGCTCACTTTCCCCTGTGCAGTAGCCACTTTTGCTGCCCCCTGATACTAAAAGCCTTGCAGCACAAGTGTTCTCACTGCTCATTTACCTCTCCAGCTAGTGATGTGTGCTTAATATTGAACAAGCCCTGAAACACTCAATAAACTATTTCATATGCCAGTGGAAGTAACCTTCAGTAGCCATCCCCTCTCCTCTGCTGGGTGAGTGGCAGAAAGAAGGGCTTAACGTGTGATTCACATTCCAACTGCCATGTCTTTCACCTCCCTGAACCCACCTGCCTTGGGAGACCATTTTAAGAGACATGTGTAGAAAGCAAAGACTCTACTTCAAATTGGTGAAGAAGAACTAGTATTTCCAGAGATCTAGAAGGGGAAGGGGAGAGTACAAAAGAGGACAGATGCGACATTTATTTAGAAAACTGAATGCAAATAGTACTTAGAAAAAAAAACACAAACAAAAAAACCCCAGTTTTTATGTTTTGCTTATGCCTCAAAATCAGTTCAACATTTCGAACTTGGTGCTGTTTCAACATACCAAATTTCTTGGTGTTGGACAGCAAACAAGTGCCTTCTCTTCACTCTGGAGGTTACAGACTACTTTTAAGTTAACTCCACAATTGCAGACCTATCCCTGCCCTTCAGTAGAGTTGTCTGTCTGTCTGACCCTCAGATGATTGCGGTCATGGATCAGTTCAGTCCCTTACAGTCTGAGATTGCATGCTAATCTTTTTATTTACATCCCTTTATATTTTCAGTGGAAAATGAATCTGAATAAGGGTAGAATAGGGATGTTATTTCATTTTTGAGTTCCTATCAACATTCTGCCCATGGCTGCATTTGGGAAGAACTAGACATTTCATTTAGATTAGGCTAGAATATGGCCTATGAACTCCGCTAAACACAAATACCTGCACTAATGTCCTAAGTCCTTGGGTGGTAGTTTTAAGTTTTTGATTCTTTACTACAGCGCTTGAACAGAATAACCATGTAGATCTCAGTGGATGGTTCTTTATATTATATAGAACATGAGGTGATGAAGGAGCTCCCTGTGTCAGGAGAGCCTTCTACAACGGAAGTGGTGCATCCTAAAGCATGTAATTCCTATAGTGGTGCGTCTTTAAGGGAAAGTTATCAACTGAGAAGAAAAAATACTGGTCACCGCATATACTGCCTCTAAAAGCTTGGACATGAAGAAACTGGTGGGTTTTTGTTGTTGTTTTGCTGTGGGGTTTGCTTGGTTTTTTCCCCCTCATACAAATAGAAGACAAATGCCAATGGCAAACTTGCTTCTAATTGCTTGCTTGTTTGATTTGATGTATGTTTCCCTCTGTGTCATTACATTTTGAATATCATGAAAAGAGGGGCAGGATAAGACTGGAGTGATTGTAACAGTTCTAACACAGTCAGGGGTGCTTGTGTTTTCTGGGCTGATGTTATTAATGAATTAACAAAACAAATCAAACACTAATAAATACGAAATCACAGTAGCTGCAGAAGAAAGGAAAAACAACAAATCTCCCCACAGCTTCTGAGAAAGACGAAGACTGAATTTTGCCACAAAGCAATCAGAAGGAAGTGAAGATTGTTAGCATTACTCTGCAAAGCCTGTGGGCCTTTCTGTTAAGTGATCCATGGCTACCTGCTCACCCTTGTTACCATCCCAACCAGACACAGCTGCAGGGACCTCTCCTGCAATACAAGCCGCATCAATTAACTTGTCTGTGCCTTTTTTATTTTTAATTCTCCCTGCATTTTGTCTCATAGGATTGTCCTTTTTGTTTTGTAACCCCCAAATGTCCAAGGGGGGGTCCAGCTGTGACATGGCTTCAGAATCCTGGTAAAACAGAGCATACTGGCACCCCCCAGTCCATTGTTTTTGCCTCATTTTATATTCATGAATGGACTTTTCCATTATAACAATTTTTTCCCCTCCGCGTTCAAAAGTATTCTCATATGTTATTCCAGAGTGGCCATGTTTTCTAAAAGGTATTCCAGTTGCTTAATAATGTCATATCAGGATCTCTCTCTGAGAATTGTAATCTTAGATTTGAGAAGTTTATGCCTACAATACCACGTGTAGGGACATCCTATTTTTACAGATTGTAGGTGTGGCTGCGATGACCCTTTCATTCAAGTATGCATCCACATATGAAGATGCCAACTCCTGCTTTTTTACTTGGGTCTGTTTTTGCAAGTAGCCCTTTTTTTGGGGGAAAAAAGGCATCTATATTATCAAGCTTGAGAAGTGGAGTAGTGCAGCACAATTTGTATCTTTACTGGTGCAGAGGAATTCCTAGTTCTAAGCCAGAAAGTTTCTTACACTGTTGTTGAACATTCAAATATACAATGTTTGTTAGGTCTACCAGTTCTTCGCAACTGTGTGGGGTTTTTTGTTTGGTTAGTTGTGTTTTGGTTTTTTTTTAACTATCTGCTGCTTTTCAGAAACACCAGAAAATAAATAAGAATCTATTTCTCTTTTGGATTCCCAAGGACTTGAGAATGAATATTCCCCAACAATTTTAAGGTCCCTGGGATCTCAATATAAAAACCACCCACTAAGTCACTATTGTTATAGGTTTTGCTTATTGTTCTCTAAAAGCCAGTCACCCACAATTCACTTATTTCATTTGGGTGATATGTTTAAAGGGAATTTTCATAAGCTGAATTTGTAGGACACGTTCCCCAGCATTTATTATTCAGCACAGCTTTCTCCTTTAGTTCTCCCAGCACTTCACCAATTTGAAACAGGCTAGTGGGTGTAGCTACAATAGCTTTTCTCCAGCTGTGCAAGCATGCCTGGCCTAATAATTGTTCTATTTGAATCAGCATCAAGTACGGTCATGCATTTTGCATATCATATTAGATCTTTGGTAATCAAGTTCCTCCTGTTGTTATTAAATTGTGTAGGTATAAGCAGAAGTCATGGGGTTGATCTGTGCCACTCTTAAGTTCTGTCAGATGAGATGGATTCCTCCTTTTTTCCAGAACTGGACCTGAGGGCTTTTACCAGATGCTAGACATGTTCTATGTTGATCTACTTTGTATTTACGGAATTACCCTTTTCAGTTATTTTTTCCCTTGTAGTGGTATTTACATGAACTGTGTAAGTAGACTTTATGTTGTGGCTAATGTAAAAAATCTGTTTACCTCACCTTTCAAAAGTGTCACAGAACAGATTTCCAGCATGCAAGTCAGAAGCAGAAGGGTGTTGATAGAGCTCACAGCAGTCCATCTCCACACTGAAGCTGTTTCTTTTTTTATGGTGTTGCCAAACAAAGAAATTAAAGCTCTTCCAGCCTTTCCCCCAGCACACCGCCCCTGGATATAGTACCATACATCCAAAATCAACCGTTGCTTGTTTAGGCTGGGGGTTCTTATTTTCTGTGCATGCCAGGAAAATCTCAGGTCCTCTATCAATTCAGATGTAGTACCACTTTACTGCTGTTCTAGCTCTTATATGTGCTAGCCAGCTCAGGATGATGACTCTTTCCAAATCACATAGCAAGAGCACAAAATTAATTTGGACAGCTTATTAAATTGTAATGATTGTGGGGGGTGGTGGTGGTGAGCAAATTCTGCATTTGCATAAGAGCTGGCCATTGAATTTTGCTTCCAGGAGCATCGTTCCCTTCCTCTTTGGTCATCTTCCCAACTGCCCACTGAGCTGTGAGGTTGAGAAGTACTAAAGAAGCTCACACAGGAAGACCCTCTTTCAAAAAATAGATTGTTTTTAGCTTGGTAGTTTGTTTTATTATTATTATTTAAGCAGGGATATTCTGACCTCTCTTCTTTGGGTCTTAGTTGTAAATGGGATAGAAAAACTGCTGGAAAACACTGGTCTTACTTGTTTCCCAACTGCCTCATTTGCCATCCAGGCAAATAAGTATTACTGTGACTTCCTAAAGGTGAATTCTTAGATCCATATGTCCTCTGTGCAGCTTTTCTCTGACCAAAGCATTTCCGGCGTTCTGCAGTGAAAAATCTTTTGCCTGATGACAGATAGATTGTTAATCCCCTTGCTGCTTGTTCTTGTTTTGAAGCTGGAAGACTACAACTGCCTTCTTCAATGGATACTTTGTAGTTACTCCCCTGAAAAACACTAACTTCACTCAGAGGTCTTCTGACAGGCTTTTTTGAGAAACCAGTACACTATTTCACTATATCAGACAAAGAATATAAAGTTATCTTTTTGCTTTTTTTTTTAAACAATGTAATACCAGTATTCAATAGTTGATTAAAATATGCAATTCAGAGAATATCTTACTGAGACAATCTCATGTTGTACAGCATGTCTGACGTGATCACAGCAGTCACTTCTGGCTTTAGTATCTCTGAATCCAGTTTTGGCTTTGTATCTTGTCTGAGGTCTGCTTATTTTTTGTGAGTCCCCAGCTCATCTCTGGTGTGAGTTGTGAGTCGGTTCAGCACCTGGGCTTCTAGGAGTGCAGTAGTTTTGTCAGAACAGGACTTTCACTTCAGTTTAGTTTGGAACAGCATGATCTGGGATTACCACTAAATATTCAAGCTGATTCTGAGCCAAACTGCTAATGTAGAAATACTGGTTCAGCTCTGCATGTATTCCAGTTTAATTTGGGTTTAGTGAGAATGCTGCTGTACATATTTTTCTGGGAACAAGAATCTGCTGCTTACACACCTGAGTTACCCCTCTGACTTAACAAATCAACCGACATTGATGACCTTGGGCTGTTTCTTACAGGAATACAAATTGATGATGGAATTAGTTTTTACTGACTACTTCTGTTTACCGAAAACACACACAAATTACTATTTGACTGAACCTGGAAAAATTGAATAGCAGGAGACTGTTTTCTCATGGTTTAAAGTCCTCTTGTAACTGGATTTGGCCTCAAAATCCTTTCTCCTCTTTTACTGAATTGCATTGTGGGGGCTTCTTGAGAAACTGTCTGGAGAATTTTTGCTTTCTGTTGCATCTCTGAGACAATATCTACCTTAACAATTCTAACAATATAGGACTGTAAGAATGACTGTGTCAGAACTAAGTCCAGTATCCTGCTTCCAAAAGCAGGCAATGACAAATATGTAGGGAACACTAATATTGTAAGCATATAGTGTTATTTTCCTAGCATAGTCTCCCAGCTTCCACCAATTTGTGTCTCGGGGACCTCCAAAGATGGCAGCGACACCTTTGCATTTTATATGGATTGATTTCTCTTCCATTGATTTGTCCAGGTGCTTTCCAAACCCTTTTGGCACACAGGGTACCCTGTGGTAAGTAGTTCCTTAGTTCAGCTGTGTGGTATGGAGAAGTACCTCTTTGTAACAGATCACCCATCTGCCTGTTCCAGCTGAAGCCTATAATGCTTTTGTTCGTATAGCTGGTGAACAGTCAAGTCCCAGCCGCCCCTTTCGTGCTACTCCTGATTTTGCAGGTGTCCATCATTCCACCTCAGCTGCCCCTTTTCCAGGCTGAGGACTATTCATTTGCTGCTTTTATAGAAGTCACTTCATACACTCAATCAACTCTGTTCTTTTCTTTCTGTCTTTCTGGATGTATATATATATATGTATGTATATACACTAGAGAATATATAAAATCATATATGCATATCTCATTTTCAAGAGTGGGGCACAAAGTGCAGTGGAAGACCAGAACTGCACACAGTATTAGAGAGGTATATTTACCATAGAGGTATTCTGTGGCATAATGTGTTTTTTGTTTCGTTCACTTTTGTAATCATTACAAATATTCAGTTTGCTTTTTGACCGCTATTGAAAATTGAGCTGATGTTTTTGCAGAGGTATTGTGAACTCATCCCTTTTGGTAACAGACAGTTCAAGGGTCCAACATGTATGTATTCTTGTTTTTACTAAGTTCCTTTTCCAGATCTTTCACAGTCGTGATGAACACAATAGGTCCCAACTCAAGGAACAGAAGATGTCCCAGCTCAAGAGTCCTATGGAAACTTGCTGATAAAATTGTCTCACTGTGAAAATTCACTTTTTACTCCTTATTTCCTAAAAAATGGTTCATTCATGACAGGACCTTTCTTTTCATCCAATGACAACTTAGTTTCAAGAGCTTCTGATAAGTGACATTCTCAAAGGCCTCTGGAAATCCTAGTAATTATATGAACTGAATCTCCCTTGCGTATGTTTGACTTTATTGAATAATGCCACTAGATCTGCATGGCATGAGTTTCTGTACAAAACCTGTGTCAACTCTTCCCCAGTACATCCTATTTATTTATATGTTCACTAATACTGTTTTTTGGTCGGGTGTGGGTTTTTGGTGTAGTGTGGCGGGTGGGTTGGTTTGTTTGTTTTTGCTATTTTGCTTCATAATTCATATTGGATTTACAGGTTTATCGTTGTATTAAATCCCTTAATGCCTGCCTTAAAATTGGCACTGCAATAGCCACCTGCCATATGAGTTTTTAGTAAGAGACTTGATATTTAAGCTAGTTCATCTCTGAATTATCTTATAACACTGAAGTGAAAACAGTTTGGTCCTGGAGACTTGTAAGTATTAGTGTTAATGATTTGTTCTATAACTTAATCTCCTACTCTTCAGGGTGAAACAGAACCTCCAAAGTATCCCTTCATCAAATAACAAATAATTTTTTTGGCACAGAAATCTTCTCAAGTTCCTCTGCACTGAATTAAGATGTAAAACAAAACAAAAAAATATTTTTTTTCCCCCGCAATGGCTGTATAGTCTCTGAGTAATCCCTTTAATCTTGATTAGTACCATTGCCAGATTCTCTGGCATGCTTCCTTTTCCCCATGTATTTGAAAAAGAATTTACTAGTTTTCATACTTCTAGCAAGTTGTTCCTAAAAGTATTTTTCAGCCTCTTCACTCTGTTTTTTACATGTAACCTGCAACAGTTTACAATTTTGTTTTCCCTTATACTCCCCTATCGGGCAGAACTTCAACTATTTGAAGAATGCCTTTTTGCTTCTAGGAACCCCCATTGCTGTTCTCTTGAGGCATGCCAACTTTCTCTTCCAGGATGGTGTCTCTTTGAAACCTCTCTGTTCCCAGAATGCAGACTTCTAACCTTTTTGCATGAGACCCATGTTCTGAATAGTGGTCATCTTAATTTCTAAAGTTGTAGAATTGCTCTTCACATTTATTTTTAATGAAGAAGCTATTGTAGCCAGCCTGAATGATACTTAACCAACCTGCAGCATACAAGTATTTCCCAGTGAGGGACAGTGGAGGCTTTTCCTTCAAACATCTCCTGCTGTCTGTTTCCTACCTGGGCTGTTTCATGATCAGGGAGAACCTACGCTTCCTGGTTTTTGACTGAGCCTGACTGGGGAGTGTCAAGTGCCTATTTAGCTGCTGCAGCGGAGCAGCTATCTCACAGATAGGCAGGAATGCAGCTAACATCTTGCAGTTACCCTGGCTGGGGGCTGGAAACTTTACAGGCTGAAACAGTCTCATGCTAGGTGGGGTGTGGGCTGGGATACTCAATGCCTTCCCTGTTTTGGTCTTCACTGACAACATGTCCCCAGGCCCTCGTGCCTAGAGGCAGGGTTCAAGGAGAGGGGCTACTGGTAGTGGAGGATGATTGAGTCAGCAGTTACTGAGAAAGTTTGACACACATAGGACCAGACAGGATGACCCAAGTGTGCTGAGAGAGCTGGTAGGTGTCATAGCAAGGCCACTATCGTCTTTGAAAGGTCATGGAGACCAGGGGAGATCCCTGATGACTGGGGAAAGGCTGGTGGTACATCCATCTACAAAAAGAGTGGGGAGGATGATTTGCGGAACTGTAAGGCAGTCAGCCTCTATTAGGTCTCTGAGGAAAACTGTGGAGCAAGTCTTCTTGGATGCCTTTTTTGAGCACATGAAGGAGAAGGTGATTGGGAATAGCCAGCATAGATTAACCAAGGATAAATCATGCGTGACCGACCTCAGTGCCTTCTAATGATGAGATGACTAGTTCTGTGGATGAGGGAAGAGCAGCAGATGTCATCTACGTTGACTTAGGCAAGGTTTTTGACAGGATCTCTTACCGTACAGTTGTATCCAGGTTGGGACATCATGGTGAGGAGGGATAGCACGATGGCGAGGGGTTGGAGCACTTGCCCCAGGAGGAGAGGCTGAGGGACTGGCCTTTATCATAGTTAGCCTGGAGAAGACAGTGGGGACACCCCTAATAGCTGCTTTCTGGTACTGAAGAGCCTGTCTGTCTCCTCATTAACCTTTCTTTATTTAAGCGCATAGTCAGAGAACAAGAGACAAGTTGTCCTAAACTGAAACAGGGCAGATTGCTGCTTAATAGAAGGGGTGGGAGGGGAATTACTTTCCCCGAGGCCAGTCAAGCACTGAAACGGGGGCTGAGAAAGGTGTGTCAGTCTCTGTCTTTGCAGACTTCTATGATCCAACTGACAAAGCCCTGAGAAAACTGGTACGAATTCAGCGTTGACTCTGTTCTGAGTAGGAGGCCGGACTGGAGCCTGAGAGCCCTTCCAAAATGAATTGTTATACGACAGCTAGTATATGCTATGTAATCCAAGAATTTCCATTCTTGGAGATTCTTCTTCAGACTTACCTTTGTGATATCTACAGGGCCATGCTCGTGTCCTTCTTCGTGCTTAGAATATGAACATGTAAGGCAATATTCACCTAGCACTACTTCAGTTCTTGCCAACTGACGGGTTATTTCTTGGTGGTCAGCGTCTGAGGTGGGCTACAGAGGTAACATCGTCTGGTATACAGATGGCTGCTTTTGCAAACCAGAGAACTGCCTGGGAACTGATGACATCAAATCTCTGGATTGCGGATACGCTGCAGCTAGGTCACTTGGTCTGTGCAATGTGTATTCTCCAAACACCCTAATCCACTCCCTTTTTACGGGGTCTTTATTTTCTTCATCCTTATGAAAGTGTGCTGTGACAAGAGCCAGATTGCCTATTAATACGAGGAGGCAGAGAATCAGTGCCAGTATATCACAAGGACAGTGTTTTCATAATAAATACCTTCTAGCACTCAGAAGAAAGAGAGGGCAGCCAATTTTCAGAGTTGAACACTTTGCTTGCCGCCCTCACTTCTGAAGTGCAAGTTTTCCCAAGTCCCAGATGCTTTTCCAAAGCCAAACAGTATCTCAACTGAACAGGAAATGGAGATTGGGAAGAGCTGATGCATTTTCACGTTGGTCTGTCAGAGAGCTTCCCTGCGCAAAGACAAAAGTGATTAACAACGGGGCTGAGGAAATCTCGGGCTGCGTGTCAGGCAGCGGCGGGTCTGTGTGCAGGGCCCGAGGGCGAGGCAGGCGCCGAGGCAACCCGAAGATGGCAGCGCCCAGCCGGCTGCCCCCCCGTTCTCGGGCCTCCCGGCCAGGAGGGCAGCCTGTTCAGCCGGACCGCTGAGCCGCCAGCGGGCTGGGCCGCCCCCGAGGCCTGTCATCCGCGGCAGCCCCTGCCGCGGTCTCCCGGAAACCGAGCTCCGCCTCGCCCCGGGGCTCCGGTCCAAGGCCGCCGGGCCGCGCGCAGGCGCCGTTGCCGCCGCCGGTGCCGGCGGCTGGCTCGCGACATGGCGGCGCTGCGCGTGCTGCGGCGGGCGGCGGGGGCGCCGCTGTGCCGGGCCGCCTCGGGGGGCCGCCCGCCCTCCGTGCCCGAGCGCATCGAGGAGAAGCGCCGCGCCGCCCTGCTCGGCGGCGGCCAGGGCCGCATCGACGCGCAGCACAAGCGGGTGAGCCGCGGGGAGAAGAGCCCCTTCCCGGTTCCCCCACGGCGGGGCCCCGGCCCGGCCGTCCCGCCGCCGCCGGGCTCCGTAGCGGGGCTCTTCCGCTTCGCGACAGGCGCGGCGGGGAGAGGAGGGGTAGTCACAGCGGCCCCCAGACTCCGGCCCGGGACCCGCTTTCTGCAGGGCAGGCCCGGAGCGGTGCCGCGCCGCAGGCACGGCTCAGACGGCCTCCCGCTGGAGTACTGGAGCCCCGGGCGGCTCTGCGTCTCCGTGGCAGAGGCCCTTTTGCGGGGGAGCTTTGCTGAAGCGGCATTAAAGACTGCGTTACTTGTTACTCCAGGCAGAAAAAAGAACAGTTCATTTACATCAGCTTTGTCACCAGATTGGCTATAATGCACGTGTATGCGGGGTAGCATAGACAAAAGTTGCAGCTTGTGCTTATCATGTGATGGTAAATTCTAGGTTGCTTAACGCTTCGATGGGCTTGGAGGCATACTGTCCAGCACAGCTTCATCTTTTACACTGCTGTTGCAAATCAAAGCTGATCTAAGAGATGGGAGCAAAGAGCTAGAAGAGTGGGAATAAGGCAGAGGAAAAGACAGATGGGAAGGATGACCACAGCTGGATTTTTAGTCTCTTGCCTCTATTGTTCAGAATTTAGGCAATGCTGAGGGGGGTGACAACGTAGTTTTCCTATTTCTGCTTATTGTATCTTGCTGGGTGTCTTTCCAGTTTAGTGCAAGGACCCAATGATACCACGATGGCTTGTAGGCATCAAGGAGGTAGTGAAGACTACATGAATGATCGGTTTGCCCATCAGCAGTTTCCTGCCCTCAGTTATACAACATCTGAAAAGAGTTACAGGCTCACTGGGTTGCATTTAGGACACTGACATACTAATATGCAAGCATTTCTGAATGTCTAGGGGCCCCAAACATCTTATGTCATGTTTTACATAAATTAAATCTATGGCTTCCTGCATTTGTTGATTTTCATGAACTTTTTGACTGATTGGTCAGAAGTTTTGTAGAGAAGCAGAGCTGTGTTTTAATGTCATGTTGAGGTGGGGTCACACCATCCCCTAAAGAGGATAACCCAGGTGCCCTGACCTTTGTAGACAGATGCTTACCTGGGTTGGAAATAACAAATTTGTTTGGAAGATTAAGATAGAAAGAACTTTTCAATCATTTATTGCTGCATGGCGTCATTAGTGCTTAGCAAGGGACATGCATATCTGGTCAATTTATTATGTTCTTGGCCGTTACTCTGCTTTTGCCTATACCAGTGTCCAACAGAAAAAAGAACAAAAGGATTTTGTCAGAAGATCACTGCAGGCTGTCATATTTCCTTTTTCCTCTCATTTGCTGAACCCAAATATCGAGCGTGGTGAATAGAGCCTTGAACTGTTGGTGAGGACTGGTTTAGCTGTGGAAGGGTTCCATGTTTAAGAATAGAACAAAGGCCTTAATAGCATCATTTAAATGTGTAGGCAAAAATAACTGTGGTGCTATTATAACTTGTTGAAAAGACTCTGAGAATGTTTCCTTTATCTTGTGGTAGTGCTGCTCCAATAGTCAGCCTTCTTTTCAAAGTCTGGCTTGCATTATGTTTGATTTTTAGGGAGGATAATCACTTTATAGGCTATTTCCAGCTTTGGGGGCATGCAGTTGCTTAATGGGCCAAATGTAGCGATCAAGTGAGGCTATGTTTGATTAAACTACATCCGCTGGTGGTCAGTAAACAGAGCCAGAACCACCTGATGGCTGTATTAATTGTTGCTCTGTTTCAGGGAAAGCTGACAGCAAGAGAACGAATTCTTCTGCTATTGGACCCCGACAGTTTTGATGAATATGACATGTTTGTGGAACACAGATGTTCTGACTTTGGGATGGACGCTAATAAGAATAAGGTATTTTTATTTCATATAACTTCTGTTTCTTTGTTCTCGGCTGTTTACCCAGCCAGCTGGTTGAAAATAAGCTGTTCTGTTCACATGTAGTTTCTTTTATTTGTTTTGTTTTCTTTGTTTTTTGTTTTGCAAATTTCCTTTTATTACTCCCAGTTTCCATTTAACAGCTTACATGGTTTACTCTTCCATTGTCTAAACTTCATACCTTTTTTTCTAAGGTCATCTATTTGGTTCAAATACATCGCTGGATATTGTCTTAAATCTGTATTTTAAATAATAGAGGAGGCTGCAGAGCTTTGTTGTTACAACTTTGTCAATCCAGTCAGATATGAAGAACAAATATGGGTAGATACTACTGCCTCCCTACAGGTAACATTAGAGTTACAGGATGAAATAACTCAGATCCATATTTATGCCTGCCAAACTATAGAGTCATAAAATCCTGTAGAGCCTTAAAATCGGATGTGTTTGGAAATTCAAGCATTCATACTGGTCTGTTAGCAAGTTGCAATCTGCTTGCTTATGCAGTTTTCAGATACACGGCCATGTATCCTAAACCAACATGGTACATGAGGTTCATCACGTAGAAGGAAAATCTGTGGCTCCCCAAAGTCTCTCACCACAACATTGATGCCTGATAAATTACTACACGGGAAAAGTAGTTTGTTGCGATTTAGTACAGAAAGGACCAACAAACATGCTGGGATGTGTAGGTGGCTAGTGCAGATGTGCCTGTTCAATGTGAATCTTCCTATAGCAAAAGGCCCTATTTGCTGTGGAGTGTTCTGGTTTGGGGTGTGGTGAGAAGCTGTTCTGCATGCCACTGCCCCATGCTGCGTACGACGACTACAACTTCTGTTTATGTGATTATTAAACCAGTTCATCAGTTTTCAGTCCTTCAAGTTGCAGGACTGAATGGATGAGGGAGGGATCAGCAGGCTTCCACCATGAGCAGCTGGGGCATTGGGAACTGGCAGAGGTGAAGGATTTGTTTTCGTTCTAGTAGCCCGGAGACTGATGGGACTTGGTGCCGGGAAGGGTGTCATGGTAGACCTTCTCCCCTCTCAATGAGTGTAGGAGCAAATGTCTTTTCTTCTCTAAGTAATTTTTTTACTCTGTTCCCCAGCAAACTCAAATAACTGCTGTGTTGCCTCTCAGCATGCTACTCAACGCTGCATCCCACAGTGCTGATAACAAATTGCTGTTTCTGAAGATATGAGGAGCAGCAAGGTCTTGAGAGTGACAAGAGGGTTAATTTTTTCCTTGTCCTTCAGAATTCACCTTTCAGTGAGCTGCAGACTGTGTTTACAGAGCACAGTTTCACAACAGATGACCTAACTGTGGCCAGTGAGCTGGAATATTAGTTTACCATTGAATTTCTCTGAGTTCCTGGAACTTTCTGAAGATAGGGTAAGACTTGTACCCACATCCAGGCCACTCTGTGGGCTGCTTGGGCTTTTAGGAATTATCTGCGTGAGACAGTGGCTGGAACTACAGGTGTGTTTCCTGCTGTTCTGTGTGCCAAGAACCATGGGTTGGTAGCAGTGCTGTCTGTGCAGCCTGAGAAAAGTCCCCAGACCAGTATGACCTTCCTGAGAACAGATCACCTTGAGCATAAATGGCCCTTAGAGTGGGCCCTGCACAATATACTCTTTTTTTTTTTTTTTTTTTTTTTTTTTTTAATACCAAACAGAAAAAGGCATTTGAATGCTTGGAATTCTTTTATGATAGCCCAGTAAAGTTCCTTTTCTACTGTTGTCTTGAAAGACTGCTACATATTTCCTGTACTAAAAAGTGAGAAAACATAGATAAGCAGGTTTTAAGATTCACAGGCTACATTCCCTCTTCTAGCTCTTTCTTCTTCCCTTATTTACAGGGTGAAAAATGGAACAGGTCAAGTTGAAGTATTTGAGGTGACTATAATTATATTTTTTGACCTTTCTGGGGTGTTTTTTTTCCCTTGTATCAACACCTCAAGGAAGGTCTGTGCGCTGTGTCCGTTCTTTCAAAAACATCAGGTGGTCCTGATAAAAGGTACGTCCTGTCTCTAAGGACATGATTTGCCTTAACTCCAAATGTGCTGAAATTTGAAGGGAAACTGCAAAATTCACTAATCTTTACACTAATACACAACTAATACGTGATATTACCTCTAGTTTTCATTTCCAGGGCTGGGGGAAATCTTTGTGGAGCCCCCACTGCAAACATGAAAGACCAGTCGTCTTGGAGAATCAGTCTTTGCTTTGACTTAGTACTCAGTATAAGTTTGTGTTTTTTTTAGTGGACCTCGTTGCTGCTTTGTTTTTTTTAATTATTATTTTTAATGAATTTATTTGTTTTTCAATGTAGTATCCTGGAGACAGTGTGGTGACTGGCCGCGGGCGGATTAATGGGAGACTGGCTTATGTTTTCAGTCAGGTATGGTTTTGCTTGTTGTTTTTTAAATAGCATGAACTTATCCTTTGAAATAAATTCACAGTAGTTCAGTGTGGCCATGTAGTAACGTACCTGTTGACCTTCCACCAGTAAGCATAAGATAGACTTAACATCCTGTGGGAAGAAGCAGGGCACCTTCAGACAAGAAGCAGCAAAAAAAGCATTTGTAAAAACTTTGTTGGGTGATAGATGCAGTTGTGACAAGGGTGAGATGAAAAGAGTGAAGAATGCAGAGCCAGTGGGAACATTTTGAAAAAACAAACTGTTACTACTTCAGTGTAGTATTGTTGGATATTGATATGCTGAGAGACTGGAGGAGTCCCCCCCAAAACACCTTTTGTGGTAACGCAGAAGTGAATTAATGGAGAAGTCACTGAGCACTGTGTGCTTGAAGCAATTGCAAGCTTTGACTCTGTCCCTGCAGTTGGATGTGGGTGGATGAGCTCCGGCAGGCACGTGGAGGCCTGCAAGTGTCAGTGGAGGGCTTTGCGAGTTCTGAGGACCATCTTCTGGGTTTCGAGCTGCAGAATGGGGGCTGTTTGCTGGAGATGTCAACTGGAATTGCAATGAGTGGAATTCATGATAGAGGGCACTTGAGCAACCTTGAATTGTTTCTGAGGTTCGAACTCTCTGATTAGTTGAAGGGATTGTGATAGCATAAAAATAGATTGATAAAATATATTTTTTATCTTAAAATATACTTCTTATATTAAAATAAAAATATTTTAGAGGAAACACTATAGGTAGAGATTTATCTTGGTTAGTCTTAACACAGTGAAAGAAAGGCTTTCTTTCAGATCACTGGTAACTGCTTCTCTGTTCTGGGCCACAAAGTAGCCTTTGTTCAATTTGCTACCATGGCCAAAATGATTGTTGCTGTGACATTGGAGCAAGTTGTACATCCTGCCTTTTTGTCTTGGATATGTAGTTCTTCCAAGGATGGGCACTGTTGTGTGGGCCTGAACATAAGGTAGGAGCCGAACACAGACCTTAATTTTAGAAGAACACAAGTAGAGGGCAGTTTTTATATTAAAAGAATTTAAATGTGCTCCTTCATGATACACGTCTTTTTTTATATATATATATGTTTGTATTTAAAGACCTTTTTCCCCTCCAAATTGATCTGCCACCTGAGATGTTCCTTCCTTTTTGGTTCAACTGCTAGTCATAGTCATGCCGTTCTCTGTCCACACAGTTTTTAGGACTTCTTTGAGAGTAAGACTCAGTGGGAATGCATCAGTGAAGCTCACCAGAAGTTGGCTCTGGGCTCTGTTGGTGCCAGTAGGTGTCAATATCCCCTTTCTCTTCTGGATCAGTCCCAGGGCCTCGTATTGCTTGTTCAAGATCTTACTGCTCGGGCCCAGGGGTAGCACCAACAGTCAGTTTTGGCTGACAGTCCCTATAGCACTCATAAAAGAATAATCAACTCTTGGAGCATAACTCATGAATATATAACAATGGCATATTTTCATTTTTTTATTTCTGCCTGTTTGCAGGCATATCTTACTGCTGCCCCTTGCAGTGGGACCCTCCTCACAGGTGAAATTTCTCCAGATTACTCCAGTATTGATAATGTCCATGAAAGAGGAACATTTGTAGAAAGAGAGAATGTGAAGGAAAAAAAAAAAGCAAATATAGTAAGTTTGTGATTTCAACATAGAATCCACTGGCAAATGCATATAAAAGATCTTTTTACTTGTAAAGAAGGCTTGCATTGAACAGGATTGATCTGCAGGCTGCACCGAGGGAGTCAGACTGTTTTGGAGAAGCATACCAAATATACAGCATTGTGGGATGTTTACTTGCAACATTTTACAACATTTTACTGAAATGATTCTTTCCCTAATATGAAAATTTGTTTTCCCTTCAGGATTTTACTGTATTTGGAGGTAGTTTATCTGGAGCTCATGCCCAGAAGATCTGCAAGGTAATATTTCACAGGAGAAAATAAACCAAAAAATTGTCAGCATCCTTTTTTTTCTCAATCTGTTGTGTTAATGACTTTGGAGAAAATGATTTGTGACTGACTTTAGTGGACCCTGGCCTATGTCATGGAAACCTGAAAATGCCTGCCTCCTCATGTCAGTTAAGATGTGAAAGCACAGGTGAGCAGAGAGGTACCCTTTGGAAGTTTTTCAAATATAAGAGAGTTTTTCCAAGTAATACACACTTTGTTTAAATTAAGTTGCCTTTTCTACTGTGCTACAAAAGACAAGAGAGACTTGCAAAGTACAAATATAAATTAACTAGCCATTGTCTACTGGAGAAATGTGAAATTATTTGGGAGAAACCTTCTTCCTATAAACAGTGCTATGTTGAAATGTGTAATATTTATAAAAAGCAAATGTGACAAGTAAACAATCTGAAGATAAACAGTTTTACAACTTGGAGGTCACCTTGATATTCAGAGCTTCTGTTATCAGGCACTTGTGGCTATTTATTCTCATTTGTCTGCTTGTCTTACTGGAAAAGCTGGTGTTTGAATCTCAGGGGTTGGGGAAGACAAGAACTTTTTCATGCAGGAGTGTTCTGTGGTGTGGACTGGTGAAAACTTCCTGAATTTTCTTGCTATGGAATCAGAAACAAGGTTTTTGGTGCGCAAGGCCTTTTCTCCTGATGGAAATAACTACTTTTTGGCATAGGCTCCTCAGCAGTGAGAAGGTATAAAACTAGAAAACATGAAGATAATAACTACTTGGCTTTACCAAGTCTTGATATTGGGAAAGACTTGATATTACCCTTTCAAATAGGAGCTTTGCAGTGTCTCTTTGTGTTGTGGAGGGATGTAATGGTACTGGAATATTGGGATGCTCTCTACTGATTTTTTGAGTTCTTATTTCTGAAGAAGGAGGGAGAGTGCTGGTAGCAGAACTAGAAAAAAATGTGAGTCCTTCCTAGTTGGTACTGTTCGTGGTTGGCATCAATGTCAGTGGTAGGCTCCAAAGTTTGAAGGCTCTGGATGCATCAGTTGCTTTGGGGCTCGGAGTCTTTGAGGCTGCAGCCTGGGCAGTGGAGAGCTCAAAAAAGACTGGCTGGGTAGTGTGGTATCTGTCTCACTTCTCTTAATTCTTCTTAATGGGCTGAATTCTGGGAAGCAGAAGTGTGTTCTAAGAGAGACAGTCTTGGCTCCTGCAAACCTTATCAGTGGCTTAAGGGATGTAGAATGTCATGGAACATGGAGGTGAAGTTGCTTTCCCTTAGCTGGAGTTCCCTGAAGATCTGCCCCTTTGGTGGTAATCATTTCCCATTTGGGATTTTTTCCTGGAGTTGCAGAGAGGTAGCAAGATTTGGCATCTTGCAGCAAAGCTCCAAGCTAGGTAGGTCTGGGCTACAGATTGCCTGTTCCTTTTGCAGAAGAGCCTCGTGGTCTTTCAGACCACATTAAATGCCTGTAATGGTTTCCCTGAAGCAGTAGAGATTCAGTGTGACTCTTCTGAGAGTAATATGTGCCCACTTGTGGTGGGGAACACTTTAAAGCCTGTGTGTGCATCTATGATGTCATGTTTCAGGACAATTATTGAGTCCATGAGATGAAGAAGAGTGTTTTTGAGAATGAATCCTGGAATGTTCCCTACAAATACTGGTATGGGAAAAAAATGTCTGATCTCAAATATATGAACACATTTTCAGTAGTCTGAATGTGCATATTGATGTGTGTTTTAGGAAGAACTTCAGTGTCTGGAAAAGCCTTGAAATAAATAATTATTCTGTATATAAGGCCCTGGAAAATAGCAAAATGTGTCAGTGAAATTGTTTCACTAACCTGTCCTGATAGGATGACAGGCCTTCTAGGAAGAAGTAATAAATGTCAACTCAACTAATTTTTAATAAGGCATCTGATAATGCCTTGAGTAACATTCACATAAGCAAGCGAGGCCACTCCTGGCTCACAGAGCCTCTGCTTGCAATCCACACAGATGCTTTTTAAATGTGAGATTGTATTTAAATTGTAAAGTCATTCTGTGTCTGCCACTGTGGTATTTCACCTTTTAAATGGACTTCCAGACACAAAGCATGAAGAACCCCTGTTTTACATTGAATGACTGCAAGTAGGAACAAGCCACTTCAGAACTCTACAGAGAGAGTTATCACTGATTCATGTTCAGGCTGGAATTTTGGTACTGCTGGGATACTATTGATTTGAATGGGACTGAGTATGCTTACTGTGTTTCTAGGCAATACAAAATTCAAGGTTGACGCGGCAAGCTTAGTAAGTTAAAGATTGTCTGAAATAAGATATAATTCTGTAACAATGGTTGAAAGGGCTAATACCAGGCAGGGAAAAGTAACTTTGAAATTCAAAATGGGGATTGACTGACAATATGTAGTTCTACAGAAAATTATTTAGGAGCTAAAGCAGATCGTAATGTTAAAGCAGATCTTAATGTAATATGCCAGTGCTGTAGCGTTATGAAAATGGCAAATATTTTACTGGGGTCTAATAAGCAGGAATATTTTATGTAAGGAATGTAAGGAATTCAATCCTCCCACTTAAGCATCTGCTGGAGTATTGCGTATGATCTTGAGGCAAGTAACCAAAACGATCAGAGGGCTAAAAAATAGGGTGTAGAAAGAACAGTGTGACTGAATTGATGGTGCTTAGTCTAGAAACACGAAGGGAAATATGAAGATTGAAGGGAGATTTGAGGTACTTGAATGTTTATAAAGTCAGAGGCAAAGAAGTAGTTAATTGCTCTCCCTGTCTACTATATATCAAGAAAGAAGTAACGTTTCTAAATTTCCAGAGGAAAGATTTAGTTTAGTCTTTTCAGAGAACTTCTAAGAAGGATAATCAAGCATTAGAATATACTGCTTAGGGAGATTACACAATCACCACTTCAATAAACTTTTAAGATCAAATTAGGCATATATGAGGGAGTGTTTAAGGTGCAATTGAGACCTCTTATGAACAGAGAGAGATTGGACCTCTCTGGTCCGAACGCCTGTGATTGTGTCATTTAGCACAGGGTTTGGATAATGCAGTGTGAGTATGGAGATGCACAGCTAGTAAGGCAGGTAACTATTAAAGGTCACGAGAGGGATTTAAATGTGTATCTTTTAGCCTCCAGTCTGAATGAGTCAAAACACGATACCCCAGTAAGCAGTTAGTGACTGTGACAGTTAATACAAATAAAGGAGAATCTGAGCGCTATGTAGGCAGTTCAAGTTCTGGCACATACAGATTTTTTTTCTAGGGGGTGTACATTTTGGGAGTTGGTTGCTTTGGGATTTTAGCTTAGCTAGGTCAATAATGAGGAGTTTGTATTCCTTACCAGGTCATGGATCAGGCTGCCATGGTTGGAGCACCCGTGATTGGGCTGAATGACTCTGGAGGAGCCCGTATCCAGGAGGGAGTGGAGTCCTTGGCTGGCTATGCAGATATATTTTTGGTAAGTAGGCTGCTGGATGACCAGGAAGCTTGGCATCCACAAAGATAGACAAGGTCTGTCTTTACTTAATTCGGTGTTTGTAAGTAAACTTTTAGGTTATTGTCATCCTATTTCAGCCAGTGTTACCTGGTGGATAAAGCACCATATATGAGGGCTCATGACACCTGGACTGTCCTCTTGGTTCTCTTCTTGGCTTTGGGCAAATTACTGTACCTTTTAGTTCCACTTACCCATCTATTAAACAAGGGTAATGCTGAGCCTTGTAAAACACACTGATCCAATGAAAAGCTCTGTAGGAGTTGCACTATATAGTGAGCTTTGTCATAAGAATGAAAGAATAGGCAATTTACTTAAACAGTTGTTTTAGGGTTTTCTTTCAATTAACTTTCTGATTCATACTAATGTATAGATTGCCTGTGTTGGGATGTAATTTGTCTCGAGTGTTTATCTGTTTGTCTGAGACAGGTGGGCATGCTGTAGTTCAGCGGGTGTTTTCTTAGGTGACTGGTGGTTGTGGTCCACCACCAGCTGTCCCCATGTCTCCTCTGAAATACAGACATGTTAAGAACTTCACACAGCAGATTTGTTTTCAATAGGGCTGATAAAAGGTGAAAGATTTCCACTTCAGAGGGACTTAAAGTAAATCGAACACTATGCACTTGAAGAAAACTTGAGAAACTTGGATCAGAAGCACAAAGTGCCTGTTCTGTCAAGATGGTAGGTCAGTGGGGAAAAAAAGTTTGAGGAAAAAAAAAGGTAAAGAAAAGAAGATGCAAATCAGAGGTTTCTGTTCAAAGAACACTATGCAGTACAATGGAACCTGTTAACCTTACCATTTGGGGACTTGTAGTACTGATTGGACTGGTGAAAGTTTTATATTTCTACAATATTTTTGTGGCTAATGCAAGATTTTTTCCTCTAGACACACTACTGATCTTTTTTTTGTTTGTTTTTTTGTTTTTTTTTTTTTTTTTCACTGAAATGACATTATTTTATATGCCTACAAAACACACAGTTTGAAAGTAAGTGCACAGAACATAAACATGATTGTGCTTTCAGTAGGAATGTGAGCGGGTGGGATGACAAGTTGGATGCTAACAGTCTTTTGGATTAGTGTGATCTGGGATGATGCAGTTGAACAGTTACAGAAGTCAATTGTAATCCAGTTGAGCAATGAGCAATGAAAACATTTTTTTGGACAACATGCCATCCATATTGGTGGACACCAGTAATTCACCATTGTGTAAAACTCAAGCCAGTGCAGGAATCTGATTTTTAAATGAATCTCTGCCACAACTGTTTAGTAAAGCTTACTCCTACCTCTGAGCGATAGCGTACCTATATGTTCAAATTTCAGGTACATACACTTCTAACCACTCCAGGTTCGGTGAAGTTTTTGCCCCTGCAGCATCTGTTGAGGTCACACATTCCATCTTGCTTTGCAGCCATTGCATGGTATATGAAATCAAATGTATGGGAACAGAAAGAAGCAAAACAGTAGCAGCAAAACTATTTTGGTTCTATTTGCTTCAAGACATTCTGTCCAGATATTTGTCTCCCAGTAAATAAAGCAAGCTGTCCTCTCCCGTTTGTGATTGCGAATTCTTGCAGAATCCGTGCACAGACCCTAAAGATGCACTTTTTTGGTAAAACTAGATGTCTGTCTGTTCTGTTGCAGAGAAATGTTCTGTGTTCTGGGGTAGTTCCACAGATCTCCCTCATTATGGGTCCTTGTGCTGGTGGAGCCGTGTATTCGCCTGCTTTAACTGATTTCACATTCATGGTGAAGGTAAGGGTGGAGTATATCCTGACCTGCTGCTGGTAACATTGATCAGACACAAACTGACCCCACATGAAGGGGTTTTTTTTTTTTTGAGATGGTCTCCTGCTTTGGATTAAGCTTATTTTTAATGAAAAGTCAAGAAAAATTTTCCCAAATAACTTGTGGATAGTTGCATTTTCTGTGGATTTTTAACATGCATTAAGGATTTTTAAGAAATTTGTCCCTATGTTCTGCTGTTTTCTGATTTTGGGGAAAGTCTCTAGAGACTGTGGCTTTTCCTTAGGTGCTTTTGCAGCTTGGGTCTAGCATTTACTGTGTGTTTTTGCTTTTTTCCCTCCCCCAGGATACCTCCTATCTATTCATCACTGGCCCAGATGTAGTTAAGTCTGTTACCAATGAAGATGTCACCCAAGAGCAGCTTGGGGGTGCGAAGACGCACACTGCTGTATCCGGTGAGAGCTGGATACTCTTTAGTTTACTTAACATACTAATCATTCTTCGAAGTAAATGACATAGTTGTTCTAGCTAAACAGCTGATTGTCTAATACAGATTTTTGTACTCGTGGGTGTCACTTGAGTTTAAGTGATAAAACTCTACTCAAGCACAGGATCTTACTCTGCATAGGGCTCTCTTACCAGTCCTTTTTAGTAATGGAAAACAAAATAGGAAAAGTGGGAGTGTGGGAGAGTTCTGGGATTTGGAAGAGAAAGTGGCAAATTGACAAAACATTCTAGAAGAGGGAAGGTTGTTGGAGGGCAGGGCTTAGCAAAGCAGGCTCGGAGTGGAGTGGGTTTTTCTGTTGGTTTTCCAGAAATTTGCATGGGTTGAAAGATTCTTAACAATCCCTTGTTTGCTTACTGACATGATTGATTGAACATGATTCTTAACTATAAACCAAGTGACAATATGAAATTAAGCGCTTTTTTCTTTTCCCCTCTGGGAAAACTTAGTGACTAATGAATCTTCTTGAGGCTCAAAATGACTGTGGGATCTCAAATTCTATCTGAACTGAACTGGTGATGAACCAAAACCACACACATAGACACTGCTCAGATCCAGCATTTATAAAAGAACTTGTAGTCCAAAGCTTGAGTGCAGCACAGTAACCTGGATTGAATTCCAGAGGCTGGGATCCAGCTAGGTCTGTGACAGCTGATAAACCAGTTTACATTATTTTAAATATGAGATCAACAATCCAGGCCTGTTAAGGAGGAAGTCTGATACAGCCACACATTTTCTAAATATTTTTAGCTAGTCAAATTTGGTGGTTTAAAACTCCCGATTGTCAATAGCTGGGGTTTAAAATTTCTTGCTGTTACTTCTTTGTATCTTTATTGGTACATACTTGAAAATGAAACTTTGCAAAATAGTTTCAATAACGGCTTAACTGTTTCTTTCCAGGAGTCGCGCACAGAGCCTTTGAGAACGATATAGATGCTTTACTTAATCTCCGAGAGTTCTTTAATTATTTACCTCTTAGCAACCGTGATCCAGCTCCGGTCTGTGAATGCCATGATCCCAGGTAAGAGGAGACTGGCTGAGATCTGTGGTCTCTGTCCACCGAATTTCATGGCTTCTCTAGCTCGAGTGTAAAGAAATGAGTGTTTTGTGCCTGGGATCTTGGCTGATAATTCTGCATTGCGGTGTGTGAATATGGGAAGTGTTTCAACATGCATGTGTACATACATATGTGCTCACTGATAGATGTATTTTTTTTTATTTTCTGAAAACAATGTTATGCAGGCTGTGTATAGAATATGGGGAAAGGTAATCTCTGTACAGATGGGCTGTCACAGTTCCTTGAAACAAACAAGCGAGGCAGAAGATAGCACAGCGAACAAAAGTGGGGAGAACTTGCCCTGCTTTGTCAGTTATGTGTCTGTTGGGTAAGTTCTGCTCATTAAGGTGAGAGGTGGGGAAGCAATAAGGAGGCAAAGGAGGCAGAAAGTTTTATGTATTAGGTACTTGTCTATCAGGCTCATTGTGTAGTTGGCAGGAAGGACTTGAGTCATTTCAAGAGGGGAAAAATGGCGACTGTCTGGATTTTTATCGGAGAATTTTTCCAAGAGATAGAGGGACAGCCAGAGAGCCAGCATGGGACTTTGAGTAGACTGCCTTGCTAGTAGTGTTAAAGACAGAGAATGTCAATGGAGTAAAAGCATTTTGACCTGAGATCCAGTTGCACCTCCAGTTCAGCCCTTTCTGTAGGGAACCCATAAGAGGTTGTCACCCTCTCCTGTATGGGAGCTGCTCCTGAATTTGTTCCTTTCGGTTCTAGAGATGTGTGTGATCTATGTCTTGTGGTTCTTACACACGTGAAGATTTTAACATGTGAGTCGGGAAGGTTATCTTCTCTTCGTGCTTCACTGTTCTTTGCAATGTCCTTGAAACAGTTTGTTTGGGGAGGTTTTTTTGGATCGATTTTACAAATCACTGCTTTGGTACCTGAAATACATTGTTCACTATTAGAGAAATAAATTTGCCAATTGCTTTTAGAGAATGGTCAGACAGGTCAATCAGTTACTGGTCCTAATTTTTTCTAACATCTTGATCTTTAGGAATTTATTAAACTGGAAGACTCTTCTGGTTTGATAGTGACAAAGCAAAGCAAATCTCTTATACTGTTTGGTAAATTTGGAGGATTATCTCTGAGGTTATCATGTTCTTTCTAAGCATTCAACAAGTTGTACTGGGATAATTACCCTCTTTAGACTTGAATGTGATATTTTAATTTCATTATAGAAACAACGGTCTTTTTTTTTAATCAGTGTATCTCATAATAGGCAGTTTATTTTCTTGTGAGAAGCTGTCAGTTATAGTTCTTTATTTTCTTAAGGGAGACAATCTTCTACGTAGCACCAGATACATTATTAGAGGATCACAGTATAATAAATGCTCAATAATTTGTACTAAGAACTTCAATTTAGTAGTCTTTGTACATGTGAAGACAGATCTATTTGTTAAATTTGCCTGTTTTTATAGCAGCATCTCCAGTATTTCTCCCATTTGTGGTCTTAATGCTTACATTGGTAATATTTCATCTGGACATACTGACATCTTAATAGACTCCTTTTGCTTTGAATTGATGTGTTTGATCCTTACTGCTGCTCCAGTCAAAGCCCATTCCTCTAGAGCAATTTATTTCTTATTGCATCATTTTCACACCGCAAAAAGTTGCCACGAATAATGCAAATTAAATGTAACGTACTTTTGTCTTCATTGTTAAGTCCAGAAGCTGGTGTGGTTTTTTGTTTTGTTTTGTGTTGGTTGTTGTTTTTTTCTCTAAGTGTGTAGGTTCTCTGTGGTGTTGAAAAATGTCAGTCTCGGTTGCTGAAACTTGTGTCGGTTGGAGTTTTTGACGTCAGTGGCCTGGGTTCTAAAGAGTTAGAAGGTTCCTTATAGTACCAAGTTGACTAATGGTGAATATGTCCTCTGCCTTTGAAGAGTGTCTAGTTCATTGCATTTGGTATATTGTATGGTGTGATTTTACCTTCATGTGTCTTTGACTATAAACAAATTTAATTTCCTTTAGAGCCTGAAGTATGCATACAAATTTCTGGAGGAGGTTGTTATCAATTCTTAGTAACTGAGTACAGTTTCCCTTTTGTATTGAATGAAAACTAATATAGATCTGGGTGAGAGTGTCTCAAGCGGTCGCAGGCTTCAGATGACTGCTTTGATGATGAGCAGCAGTTCCTTCCTGATAAGTGGGATCTGTCGGAAACACAGTTCTCAACCTCTTAAGTCCAGTGACTCTACTAGCAAGCTCCAGATGCCCTTTATCTGTGATGATTTGAAGGAGATTTTGAAACTTGTGATATCCTGGGTAATGTCTTCATTTTGATGGTGGTTATTAATTTTAATGCTGTTGTAATTTCCCTCTGTAGTCTACAGCACTGTGAATTTATGGAAGCAATAATTTCATTTTTCCACTTTCCTTACCTTTGGGATACCACAGGTAATGGACAGAACTTAGAGCACATTCATATCTACTCTGTGGACAAGAAAAAGTTTTACAGTCTTTTGTAGCTTGGGGTTTAGTACGTTAAAATGGGTTGCTTTCATCAGATTAAGGTTTCATTATATCATTTAATGGAAATACTTGCATGCAATACTCTTAATTATATGGAAAAAATACTTGGAAGAGTTGCTGTCAGTTTTACTCTATTAATAGATGTATCTCCTTACTCTCTCGGCAAGGAGTTGTGCTTCTCTAGTCCTGTGTATGTGAGGGAGCACAGAGACAGCCCTGGGGCTTGCATTATTAGTTTTTGCCTGATTTTGACAAACTGCAGGTCACTTCCTTCAGCTTTAAATTGGGTGTCTAGAGCTTTGTGCTGTCTTGTTTTAAATGTACTAAATCATGGCATTGTTAAAAGAATAATTCAATAAGAACTCCACGGAAACACCATTTATAACAAATATAGATCAGTATTTTTATGGAATAGCACAAATATAATACTCCCTGAGGTCTTCTCAGTGATGACTCATAAAAATGGACACCCCCATTGGGACTGTGAATGAATCCAAAGACCCAGTGAATGCTAACATTTGTAGGTCCATAATGAAGCTAATATGATTAAAGATGGAGGTAACTGATAGTGTCAGCTGCTAACAGGGAGGCAGCATTTTTGTTAAATGTAAAGTTCCATGTGAAGTGCATCACTGTTAAGCAGAGTAACAGTAGAGATTCTTTAAACACAGCCATTAAACTGAAGAAGCTGAGAGCAGATGTGTTTTCCCCACCCATGAATCTCTGCTTGTTTGGTGGCAGGGGAAATAAGTACGGAAAATAAGTGTATGGAAATAAGTATGGAAAATAAGTATGGTTAAGTGTATTCAAAATCACAAGTGCACAACATGGGCGGGGAAAGGATCAGAGCTGTAAACGTGCAGCTCCTAAACTTTGTGTGCACAGTAGATGCAGGCGTATGACAGGAAACCTTGCTCCACCGTTGGGAGAAACCATTTTGCCCATCCAGCTGTAAGGACTGGAGCCGCTGGCTAAGCAGGCTCTTCTGCTTCTGCCGCTTGACACTTGTTCTACCAAATCCTTTTCCCCATGGCTGACTTGTGCCCAAACGCAGTGTCCAACATGCCTCCAGTGCCCCCTGCAGACTGCCGTTGGTAGCATTTGCCTCCCTCTCCAGTCCCCTGCTGATGATACTCGGCATGTGTGATATTAGGCTCTTCCAGTCAAAGAGGAGAAACGGTATTGCCGGGAGATGGTTTCGTACGCAGGGGTGCCCATGGAACAGATGTCTCCTTCAGGAAGAGATCGGTCAGGCTTTTGTCCTCCTGGTGCGTGAGGGCTCAGTGGCCGAGACGAAGAGGCCCGTTTCTTCTCTCCATATTTGAGAAGCAGTTTCCATGAAGTCTCAGAGAGGTGGAATTGTTTGCCCGAGTTTTTTTGTCTTGGTATTCATCTGCTCTGTTAATATTGTTGCTCACACTTACTTACTTTCTGCAGTGACCGTTTGGTTCCTGAGCTGGACACGGTTGTCCCAATTGAATCTACTAGAGCCTACGATATGCTGGATATCATACACTCCGTAAGTCTGCTGGTGTGAACATTGTTGAGATTAATATGGATATATTATATTCTGTGTGTAAATAATTGCAAGACACCAATAGAATGGCACAGAAGATAATTTTTTTTTTTTTTTTTTAGTCTTCACAAGATACTATTTTTATCTGTAGAGTAGCTATGAATGAAGGGACAGCAAAAACTGCAGAAGAAAAGATTTTAGCAGATGAAAGGAATCCTAAGATTTGTTTTCAGGATACATGTTCTTATGCTGCATGCTGTACAGACAAAAGATGCTGTAATTCAGT
Source organism: Oceanodroma leucorhoa (assembly GCA_030449065.1). Taxonomy (NCBI): domain Eukaryota; kingdom Metazoa; phylum Chordata; class Aves; order Procellariiformes; genus Oceanodroma; species Oceanodroma leucorhoa. The sequence goes on along the minus strand of JASVER010000132.1, from coordinate 245,535 downwards.
TTTCTCTCTGGGCTCAAAACAACCCCCCACTTTGAGTTCCATCACTTGCACCCCTCCCTCCACCTTGTTACGACTGTCTTGAATTCTATCACTTTTTTATAAAAGGTGATAAACTACATAGAGTGCATTCAAAGATTTATGCTTCTCCATTTATTCTAAGAGACAGTTACGTACACGTACAGTACAGGAATGTATTTTTTTAATTACAAGTCAAGCACACAGAAGCTTGGAAACTCCAATATTAAAGTTTCATTAAGTGAGGCAGATCTCCTGGGAGGGTGGCAGGGAAGGAAACAGCTTACTATTTTTTTAAAAAACTCTGAAAGCCAGTATTGCAATGTATAAATAACGGAGGTTTTATTAAAGCAGCATAAGCAATGCTGATAATTCTCTTGCCTAACTTTGAGTACTTCACTTCTCCAGTTGTAACAACTTATTACATGATAAATGCTTGGGCAGAGAACATGGTTGTAAAAGAAGTTTTATCACATGAAATTGTTACAGCCCCCTGTAAAGCACCCTGAGAGTCCAAATTTTGAATACTAAAATTTCCAGGTGCTGCTTCTACCACTCAGATGTTGAATGGCAGATGACCCAGGGTTCTGAGGTGGGTGATGAAACTAGGAATAACTCCGTTTCACAGGCAGCATATACAAATGGTGGTGGTGGGAGTTCAGCTGTGTTTGTAGGACCTTTACAAATTTATCCCTTTTGCTATTTTATTTGACTGTCTTTCCCCACATGCTCATTCAGCTAACATGTTTCAATTTGCAACTGGCTGCATTTAGACTCATTTTAGTGGAGAAAGCGAGCTCAGGATATATTTTTAATCTCTGGGTTTTTCCATTCTGAATTTCAGTACTACCTGTTCCAAGTTAAAAGGTGGCATTTAAAAAAAAAGCTAGGTGAATTAGGAGAAAAACCAATCCCTCCCACAGACTTTGCAAAGTATTAAGGAAGGAAATAAACCTACTTTAATCATACTTACATTTTTCACAACTTTTCATTTGCGTCAGTCTCAGAAATGACTGGCAAACTGCAGTCCGTATAGGCAAAGTTGTCATAAACAGTTGAAAACAAGGAATTCTAGTAGAAAACACTAGGCAGCCATGTATAGGTGTCGCTACTGCTCCACGTATAATTATGATCTCTTTTGAACATGTGAATTTTGATACTGTGTTATACACCAGTGGATGTCACTTTGCAGAGCACACACTGGAACGTCAACCCCAGAGGGAAGCGCAGCTACCAAGGATTCGCGGTTCCAGATAGATATGTTTGATGTAGTGCGTGTATTCCTCTGGTGCAGATAAAAATGTTTCTCCATTCTCTACTGTATGCCCCGTCAGTGACTTTGGGGGAGATGTACACAGCAGAGCAGCCTGTATTGGTCTCTGTTAAAGAAGTGCTCTGAACTTCCAAAGAAATGGAGTATATATTAAGCATGTCATGGAGAGTTTCTGAGCTCCATAAAGTACTATTTGCTTTTTATCACTGGAAATTGTTCTTTAAAAGTGTAGTCTGCCAATAATTAAGTTGCGAGAAAGAAGTTCTTAACATCTGATTTGAAGTTTTAATTTGTTATAAGCTAGGAAAAAAGGCTCACTGCAGAGGAAGTGTCATAAAGGTGTTCTCTGATGGAATGCTTAAGTGGCAGTTTTGATAATAAGTACAGCACTAGTTACTTCCTGGAATGAAGGCTGCAAAGACGACTAAAAGGTTTCTTTCTTCCTTCCTTTTTTTTTTTTTTAATTCTGAAATGTTTTAAAAGTTCTGATACTAACATAACTATTTTGGGTTTGCTGGTGTATATAAACATACATATACATATATGTCTTCATAAGGGCTCTGCTTAACTCTCACCCTTGCAGATTGCTGATGAAAGGGAATTCTTTGAGATCATGCCTTCCTATGCCAGAAACATTGTTGTTGGATTTGCCAGGATGAATGGACGAACTGTTGGGATAGTGGGCAACCAACCCAAAGTAGCATCAGGTTAGAATTGGCTGTACAAGTGCCATGTGAAAGTTTTTAACAGTGTTTGTGCCTCCTCTCTGTTTTGTCTTTTTTTTTTGCATGCTTTGTAAGGCTGTCTGGCTAGGAGATTAACTATGTTTTGTATGGTCCTCCACTCATTCTCACTATGTTTTTCTACCACTTCCTTTGTCTTGCATCTCATTGTAATGCAGCTGTGAGGTGTTAAAACTAACTGAAAAACAGTTAATTTCTTTAGTGGATCAACAAGGTGATCTTGCTCACAGGTAACTAAATGATTGGTGTATCCAGCACAAGAGGGGTGGTAGGGGCACCTAAGCAGGGTGGGTAGAAGACCTATTTGGCAGCAGCCTGCAATTAACTGGGTTAAGCATAATATGGAAACTACATACTTACAGCATTAAACCACCTAAAACTCTTCTGTAGGGTGAGGTAACTTTTTTTTTTTTTTTGCTATAGCTAGAAAAGTGAAATGCTTCCAGACACACAAGTGTGGGGCTCTTGACCTCAAATAATTTAGATATGAAGGTACAACATAGCCAAGCTCATCCTTACGCTTTTAACTGGCAAGGGATTTTGCTTTCCCTCCTAATTAGGTAATTTCTGAAGTGACTTCCACTAATCGGGACTTTCTGTTTCGCTCCTTGTTTTTGAGGTTTGTACCTTTTTGTTTGGGAAAATCGGATGACCCAGTGTGATGTTTTATTCTTTTGATAACCTCTACAAGATATGACTATCAAGATACTAGACAGTCAGCAGGTTTTAATATTACTTTAGTCTTCATTTGATATTCTAATTTTAACAAACATTTTTAATGTTTCAGACAGATGCTCTTATACAAAATGCATTTAGGCTTAATGTAATACCACATAATGTAATTCTAAATGGCACTGAAACAGAACATGAATATTTATAGCATGTTTACCAAAAATGCTGGTCTTTCTCAAAATATTAGTGGACTTTTTTTTTTTTTTTTTTTTAAATGGAGACTTCGCTAGCCTTTCAATATGACTGATCTGAAAATATATCATTAAAGAGAAAATTACAGAAAAATACTTTAAATGTAATTTAAACTGCTACTTTTTGGGATAGAAAACATCTACCCACATTGGTTAGACAAATGAAATGAGTGCCTGTTGAATGTAGCTTGTACTCTAATCTTAGTTCTAAACCAGCAAAACTTCATGGCAGATTACCTCCACATTATCTACAGATAAGCTTTTTGTTTTGTTTTAAGAAGACAGTATAGCTAAAATAGAGTGTGATTTTTGCCATTAGCAGAGCATTGGAATGGTTGCAACACCTTAGCCTGTTTTCTTAACTTTAGGGTGCTTAGACATAAATTCTTCTGTGAAGGGAGCCCGCTTTGTTCGTTTCTGTGATGCTTTCAACATACCTCTGATCACTTTTGTGGATGTTCCTGGATTTTTGCCAGGTATGCCTTGCCATTATATTTCAGCTAGTTGTGGGGGAGAGGGGGTGGTGGTGTTAAGAACCCATTTTAAAAACTCTGTGAGAAGACCTTTACTGCAGTAGACTCAAATAAGCTGTTTTAAAATGCCACTTTTTGGGACAGAAACTGTGTCATCTAAGTACAGTAGTCATCACAAAAGGATATTGAAATATGCAAGAAATTGCAGAAAAAAAGAAGTAAGTGTGTAACTATGCCACTAGTATTGCTATCGGTGTGTTCTGAGATCACAAAGCTTTGCTGGGCTTCACTGAGGAGAGGGCCAGTTCATGCAGTAAAAGCGTTCAGCAGTCTGACAGAGATGCTGGGATGACCAATTTGCCAGGGCCGAGCGTGGGGATGTCACGCTTTGGAAAGCTGGGTCTACTGTCTGGAATCCCAGCACAATTGTAAAGCTGTTGACTGTGGCTTGTTCGAGAAAAAAAACCTGCATTCCTTGGAGATGCTGCCCTTGTCATAAATGGTATGGAAGTTACACTGTTTTCTTCATTGTAATGAGACTCCATGTTCCTTTAAATGCTCAGCTGTTTTATTTAGATGTGGTTTTAGTTATATGCCTATACGCTGGGTAGTGTGGTACCAGAAGGCCCTGCAAAGCCTGTGGTTCCTGAGAGGCAGTGGAAAGCAGTCCAGCACCCTGTTTCTTAGCCCTCTGGACAGGATTACCTGAGAGCGCAGGGCTGCTGATCCTCCTGCGGGCAGGGAGGCCACTGGTCAAAGCAGCGCTAGGAGTTGAGGGCACCATGAAGATGCATTCCAGCCAGATCTGCTCAGCACTCGAGTTACTGAACTAGTACAGGCCCATGTTGCTATCCAAGCTTTGCTGCAGCAGGAGAAACTACCTCATCCGCCAGCTTCATCTGCTGTACTTAATGCCCAAATGTGTAAAGGATGAAGCTACGGGGGGGGGGGGGGGGGAAGTATGTCCTTGGTTGCCATTGATTCAGTTATACACGAAGCCCCTCCCTGTATCTTTGAAAGCTTAGGTTCTTTCATGCTCCAAGGCATTTTTTAAGGTAAAAATGCCCATGATTTAGAAGCTTTGGGTAAACCGGTAACAAAAGGTCTGAGATTAGACAGCACAGGCTGTATGAGCAGTTAATGTTAAAATAACCTATTAGAAGACAGCTTGTGAGAAGAATATAAATGTTATACTGATAAACATGCTGTGTCTCTCATACAATTGAATATAAGGATAAAACTGTTGTATAAACCAAGGTTTACCTCAAAGCCTCTACAGCTATCAAAGCATCAAAATGTCACTAGTCAACATTCCAGTTCTTATTTTACTACAATGTATTTTGCATGTTTTAACAATAAGGCAATACAGAAGGTGTTACAGAACCTTCCTCTTTCCTCTTGCCCTCTCTCCTTTCTCTCCTGCTGTAGACATACCCTCCTCCTCTGACATGGACCAAGAAGCAGCTTAGTTCACTTCAGGGGCCACTACAGGAATCTAGATTTGGACAGTTGCTGAGAATTCAAGAGCAAAGCTATTTCCATATAGCCAATGAAAAGTAGTAGCTTAATATTGCATAATGGAATGTTGGTTTAAAACTAAATAAATTGAAGATAAATAAAAGTAGAGAAAGGTAAAGAAAGGAGATCAGAGGCTTGATAGTAATCCTAAACTGTTGTATTTTAAAGAGTTTGGCAAGATTAGTACATCAGCATTAGAAATTTCAGCTTAAGTAAATTCTGAGGTTGTGGATCACCTCATTTCCCTGTTAAGTAGAGAAGAAAGAATCTGTCACACCAGCTCAGAGAGATGTACAAAACTTCTCACAGTGCTAGTGACCCAAACACTTCAAATAGTCCCCAGTGTAATAGGTGTGCACAGAGATGACATTTAAGGCATTCATATCCTGTAGCTGGATTAAAACACATATTTAAAACTTTGGGACTGAATCTATGGCCAGAAAAGAGTTTATGTTAATTGATCATGGATGACAGTGTAAATAGTTCAATTGAATTGAACTTAGACTTGAAGCATTTTAAGTAACTGGCTACTCTGTTCTAAGTGTGAATTAGAAACTAAGGCTGTGACTAGATTATAGGGTCTGTGAGTGCTTCCCAGCTTCTGGGTCTAGGTTGAGCATCCCAGCTGTGTTCAGACAGCTTCTTGGGATAAGAAGATGTGGCTGTTCTGATTTCTGCTGCTGGGAAGGTTCTGCAGGCTTGACAAGTCCCACTGGCTGGAGGGAAATAAAAGAACCAAAAGTGAAATTGCAGTTGAGAACAGACATTTATAAGTGTAGGCATAAACTAGACACTCAGATTGCACTTGAGAGGAAGCATTAAAGTCAAGCCACCAAACAGACTACCAAATAAGTTATTAAAAAAAATCTCACAAAAGAATTTTTAGTTAAAATCTTACTTTTTTTTTTTATTTTAAATCCATTAAAAAGATCCCGAAGTACTCTAAGAGGTTATCTCAGGCGCTGAAAGCAAAAGACAGTAGGTGGATAAACCGCTAGAGAGTAACTGTAGAGTTATATCCAGTGGGCTGAAATTCAGAAATCCTAGAAATAAGGTACATGGGATTGCTGTTTCCAAGTCAAGTCTGCTAGGCTTGTGTTTGGGACAGAACTGTGTTGAACACCCTATAAAATGGATGATTTGCATTTATATCTGCTGCACATGACCATTCTCCAGAACCACCTGCTGTGAGAATCCTTATAGAGGAATTCATGCTCTGTCTTTTAAGGTCCATCATCTTGGGCTTGCTTGAAGAGTAAGTCTTCGGTATGGTAGCCAAGGTGCCTTTCAGTAGGGTGTAGAAAAAAAAGGGCGTTTGGAAGAGTGGGTTTCTGGGGAAGTGAATCTAGGTTGCGTTTTTTTCACTGCTAGTCACATTTGGAGTCTTGAAAATGACACAACTGTATTTTGTTCTTAGGAAGATATCATCTGGTGAGTGTTATGGTTCTGTGACCTTATATACAAATATACGCTGCTTTTGGTGAGAGATTTTTTTTGTAGTTGCTCAGCATCTTATGGAGAACATTGCCTGGATATTACCTTCTCCTGGATATTAACGTGGCTCTGGTTGTCGTAAGGTTTGCTGCTGGTAATGGATGATGACAATTGTCAAACTGCATATGGGTTTTCTTGTGAATTCCCTGGAGTGAAAAAAATTATTTTTCATTTGTAGGTACAGCTCAGGAGTATGGTGGAATCATACGTCATGGCGCAAAACTACTGTTTGCCTTTGCAGAAGCAACTGTGCCTAAAATTACTATCATCACCAGAAAGGTAAGTTGGCACAATTCCATGGTGTGCTTTCTGAGTTCCTGTTTTCACTAGTAGCAATTTTAGTTATGCGAAACTTCGTCCATCTGTCCCACTTCTGCTTTCTGTCGTTGTCACATCTCCGTTTGTCCCATCTGGTAACACCTCTTCATGTCAGGTTACAAGAGGCCATTTCTTCTATTCTCAGACTATTACCTCAGTTCCTTCATTCCTTTTGCCTCTGCACTCCTCTGAAATCGCATATTTCTGCTCTTTGCTTTCTCCCTGGAGTGCCTTCAGTCAAGTATTTGTCCTCTGTCACCCAGCTTGTCTCACTGAGGACATGCCATCTGTCTGCACACAGCAAATCCTTGCGATCTTCTTTCTCTATTCTTGCCACTTCAGTCTCCTTTTCCAAAACCAGTGCTGATTTGTATCTTTCTTCTGCTGTGTTTGCAGATTTAATGCTCGCGTGGTTTCTCTTCTTCCGTATACTTCTGCTATGTCTACTTAATTTTCTTCGTTTCTCTTTTTCTATAAGGTACCTGATACCATGCTGCCATCAGCTCCACGGACCTTCTGGGTCCTAAAAGGCTTAGCTTTTTCCTTGCTGGTCCGCCCCTCCTGCTTGTTTTTCTGATAGGCTTTTGACTTGGCATGACAAAAAAGAAAGAACTTTCCCTCTTTCTGTCTGTCCCTCTGCCTTCTCTGATTCTTCTGAGTATTACCATCCTTTAATTCCCAAGCTTGCAGCCTTGCTGTAGTTTTCAGTAATGCCTTGAAACAGACTCTACTGCAGTTTGCGCTGCAGTTCTGCAGTATCTGTTCATCACTGCTGTCTGGACTACTTCCAGTACCAGAGTGGAGCACTGCAGAGTCAGAGTGCTGCATTGCCTGGCCAGGAAATTCCAGAAGCACGCCGACTGGTTTGTGTGCATGTGCAGGGTGCGGGTTGAGGCCTGGTGTTCCAGGTATACGCAGATTCCTCTTTATCTGCCATCGAGAATGGTCTTAGTTGTCAACAGCCCCCTTCCTTGCTCTTTTGTGGATCTAATTGAAGAGACATCTAGTCTTAGGAGACTGTTGAAGCAAAATGGAGACGCTCATGCGCAATTTCAGGTAAAATGTAGCCCTGCTTGCTTGTCTTTGGAATAGCAAAAGCTGCAAGAAGAATGTAGGCTATTGCTGCAGCGAGGTCACTTCACACTAATTAATCCCTTGGTTTTTGTTCCAGGCCTATGGGGGTGCCTATGATGTGATGAGTTCAAAGCATTTAAGAGGAGATGCAAATTATGCCTGGCCTACTGCAGAGGTGGCAGTGATGGGTGCAAAGGTAAATCCAGGCTGACTCTCACACTGGCGTGCAGCAGCCATCAACGCCTTTACAGAGGCACAGAGGCGGCCTAGCAACATGAAGACAACCAGCATTTTCCCCGAAGCAGTTTACTTGAATGCAAATTTGTATGCTGTGGTGGGAGGAAGAGTCTGATAAAGCAGAGCTTTCCTCTGTAGGGGCTGAGTTACTGTCACTGACCTCTAGACTTTATCTTTCTAGGGTGCTGTCCAGATCATTTTCAGAGGAAAAGAGGCAGATGCAGAGGCAGAATATGTGGATAAGTTTGCAAACCCCTTTCCCGCAGCCATGAGAGGTATGGTTATCTCACACATTGTGTCCCCTGTTTGAGTCTGCCCACTGCACGTAGATAAATTTGTAGCTATTGAGTAAACTTTTTGCTAATGAGTAAGTTATTCAGGCAAGACATTTGTATCTGAGTCAGAAAGGTGATGCTTAACCATAGGTTGTGCATGTGAAGGAAAAACACATCTGGACACAAAACACGTCTTCAGATGGAAAGAGACTGGTGAGATATTGGAACTGCACTGAGAAGCGTATTTTCAATTTTGTAGATAGTAGAAAGCATCTCAAAACTTAGCCTTCTCCTTAAAAGTACAGGTGCTTTGACAATCTATTTGACAGTCCTAGATGCAGACCAGTGGCCTTAAGAAGAAGGGGTCTGAGTCTAGTTCACTTCAGTGCTGTTCCCAGGACTCTGGAGTAAATTTTTCCACTGGTTTTACTTCTGAATTCTAACTTCTAGCTTTGAAGCATTAACTGTGCTCTAGAAGGCAGTTTTGTAGATTCTGGAGTCAACTCGCTCTGTTTCCAGTTATGCTGGCTTACTGTTGATTGGTTTTGTACTTCATTTAAATCCTGTTACTAGTGCCACAGAGCTGGGAAGACTTAGCCAAGCTGTTTTCCACCACAACCAATACGTACAGTATTGCTCCCTCTGGTTTTGCAGTAGACTATTACTGCTGTTTGAGCCAGAAAAAAACCCAGACTCCTGCACGTGCAAAGTCAAGGGATGTCTCTTCTAATCAACACTTCTGAACCTTTAAATCAGACTAATAGTAGTAGATGGAAGGAGATGGAATGTCTAAAACTTTGCAGTAACAGGTGCAGTACTCTGGGAGTAAAACCCCCACCTTAACATTTTTTGGCTTCCTAACTTTTGCAAAAATTAAAGTTTCTAATTTAAAACTATTGACATAGGAATATTTCCTTTTCAGGCTATTTAAAATTATTTTCTTAATTTGTAGCTTGTGAACTGTTTATTCCAAATATGGTTTTGATTTTGCTAATTTACATTACAACCTAGCTATAGAAGGCTGAGAGGCAAACTCTTCATGGTTGGTCAGGGTTTTTTGTTTTGTTTTGTTTTTTTTCAGGGTTTGTTGATGATATCATCCAACCTTCGACCACCCGCATGCGCATCTGCCATGACCTAGATGTGCTGGCTAGTAAAACACAGTCCAGTCCCTGGAAGAAACATGCTAATATCCCCCTGTGAGTGTGAAGAGGGGCTTGGCTGTGGTGGAAGACATGGCAGTATTCTGAACACAAATACTCTAAGTGGAGGTCTACTTTGCAATGGAAATATTTCTTTTCATTTTGATTTTGCTAATGACCATCAATAAATCATAGTACATATTTAATTTGGGTCTTATCGGTTCATCTCTACAAACCCTTTTTGGTGAGTTAATAGTCAACACAACCTACAATGCCAGCTGCAGGTGAGCTGTTACTAACTGCTCAAGGTCAAATGCTGCCTTGGCTCCGTCATTCCATAGGCCCTGGAGGTGGCTCAGACAGGCAGAGCTGCAGCGACCTCGCACGGCTGAGAAGTCAGACCCCGGTGGAGTTCAAGTCTAGCCCTGGGTGCACCCCTGGAGTCAGACTCTACTTCCTGCACCACAGACTCACAGAGAGAAAAATCCTAAGCTTGGATTTCAGTGCACTGGAATCCAGGCTTTGCTGATCTCAGACTAACCTGTTCTGTTCCTCCGCTAGACTGTCCTGAGTTGCAGCTTTTACGTGCTGGCTGCAGCAATACTGGATCTCAGGTTGGTATCGATGACCTCCAGGCTGTAGGCACAGGTGGGATAGAGAAGATGGAGCCAGACTTCTCTTGAAGGACAACAGACAATGTGCCCAAATTGGAAAAAGGGCAAGTCTCATGGGACATAAAAATTCTCCCTGTGCGTGGGGGGCTCTTCTCCCTTAGCAGAGGGTTGAAACAGAGACCTCCAGAGGCCCCTTCCAGCCTAATTTTTTCTATGATTATTTGCCAGACTTGCAAGGAACCACTGCAGTAGATGTTACTACTGATCAGCCCCTGGGCCCTGCGGTCACTCTGCTCATTAGAAGCTGCATTTTAACTACAGCCCAGAAGGTAGTGAGTAACGGCTACCGTCATGTTTAGCACTACCGCAAACAGCTGCCAAGCACGTGAAGTCCTGTAATGACCTGTCTGTTGTAAGTAACCTCACTAATTAATGGCACTATATTATAAGACAGAGAACTGCCATACCTGCACACTGCAGCTGCTTCTGTTCACTCCCCAAGCATGTGCCTGAAGTGGAAGAAGGATGGTGACTTCCCAGGTAGCATCTCTTCCCAGGTGGGTGCAGCCGGTGCCCTAGTGAGTACAGCCATGGAGCTTGGAGCCTGCACCTGGGGGGGCCAAAAAAAAGCTAAACAAACCAAAAGGCAACAACTAAACATCATCTGAAAACACAGTACAGAAGGAGCATTTCAAGTATGAGTCCCAGCTCCACAGGTTTTGTAATAGCTAGAGGCAATGCATTCAGGTTAATAGATACACTGTCTGTCCCGGCTGCAAACACATTTAAGCTAGTTGCGTGAATGTACCTGGTTGTATCTCAGCAGAAACACTCTCTCTGAGCAGGTGCCTGTACGTACTGCCCTGGGGAACAGAGCTGGCTGCAACAAGGGAAGGTAAACTGAAATGTTACTACATTGGGGGTCATTGCCATGAAGCGAGTTCTTAGTTAATTGTGAGAAAAGGCGGAGTCAGAGTTTGTAAGGACCGAGAGGATTTTTCAAGGGTAATTAGTAGCTGAGAGCGTGGCTGGTGGCTGTCCCAAGTTTAGAGGCAAAAGCTGTGCTAAGTGAAGCGGTATGGCACATAGTTTCTTCAGCCTGCCCAGAGTCAGGAGGAGACACTAAATGAGAAACCCAGTCATCATCGTTAATTGTTTCCTAACCTCTTTAGTTCTATAGACTTCATCCTCTCTTCTATCCCTTGCCAGCACAAGAATTTGGCTTTTATATCCTCTCGATTTCCAAGCAGTCAGTTGGTCTACCAGTACAATGCTTTGGAAACACACTGGAAAGCTGCTCTGGCCACACTACTGAAGATTCTCTTGAATTCCAGTCACCTGCAGAAACAATAGATAGAAAATAAATAAAATCCTTTCAACAGAGAGCAGCCCCTTGAACTTAGAAGGATGAGAAGTTACTTACTGTGTTCCACAGTGCATCAGGAGTTGAGCATAACTTACAAGCAGTTGGAGATGTAGCATTTGGGCTGTGTCTCAGGAGCAGTCCTAGAGTGCAGTTCAGACCTTGAATCCTATCCCTGTTCCTCACCTGCTGCATCTTGTTAATTTTTCTGACTCAGCTGATTTTTCTTTAGGAAATGGGCCAGATGATAAGTCAATTTTCTTTAGTGCTACAGAGATGAAATCATTCATGGGTTGGACAAAAATAGCACCTTTCTCTCTGAGACATGGGAGTAACTGGAGGACGTTTCATTTCAGGACTCTCTAAAACTTCATTTAGCCCAGCTGGTTGTTAGACCTTCCAAGCCTTTAACACTTCCATTTCTTCCCACGTGGTCCAGTTCACTTTAGATGTACAGGGCAGAAGAGTGAATTTTTTCTCAAAATTTGTGACAGTTCAAACAATTATAAGTTTTAACAACGCAACTCTCCCAACTTGTGTGATGACTTACCAGATTTACAGCAATCTCACAATAAACCTCCCCAGATCAACAAAAAATACACCACAGTGGAGGGAGAAAAAACAAAAAGACCAGGCAGGGTTTTCCTTTGCTCTGAGGCGGAATGGGTAAGGTAGCTGTAGGGAATCTGGTTGTGAAGCCTGGACTACGTGAGAACTACCTTTCAGTAGTTCCTTTGGCTATAATAAATGGGATGACAAGATGTGATGGTCCAAACGAGCATTTAAAAGAAAGTTATAGTGAAGAGGGTGCTCATCATACTCATGATTTTGAATAGTTTATTAAATGAAAGGTGAAGCATCAGTTTTAAATTGTACAAAAGGAAAAAAAACCTCATATTGTAAATGTACAATTTACAGAATTACTAGCAAAACCAATCAAGGAGACACTCATAATACAAAAACCTATTGACTGCAAACTGAACTGGAAACCCATTGCAGGTACCGTGATAATAAATGTTTGTTATACAGTATTCTACAATGTTAAATTAGGAATCAGTTTTCCACACAGAGGACTGTGAAGCACAAGGTTCGTCTGAGACTATGACTCAAACCAGGCAGCATTTATTATGCTACTATGCTCACAGAATTATTGTGATGACAATTTAATGCAGCCATTCCTGCCCACCCCTATTACTTTTGGGGTGAACAGAAGAAGAAGGGAGGTAACGTTATTTTATAAAGTTCCAGCTACTTCTCAGGTTTTACACATTACCCAACCAACATCTGAGGAATGGCTGAATTACCTAGTCAAACATTTTTGGCAACCATGTCTGAGAACTGCACATGTTATAAGAAACAAACCTCAGCTGAGTGAAATTCTGGTTTGTCTTTAAAATTAGATTCTTTTCCCTCCCAGCAAGTAAGCACTAGGCATTAATGTTGTTTTGTTTTTCAGTAAGCTCGTAACAGAAAAAAGCTCCATGATTATTTTGCAGTTGCTAAAAAAAGCACCTCTAAAACTGCTGTGCTCCAAGTGGGTCAATCTGCTTTGTATCTCAAATGCTAATATTAGAATGCAGAAAGGAAGATTAACATTTTGGGGCTGATTCTTAGAGATACTATAGTCAGTGCAAGTTGTGGATGGCCAGCACCTCCGATATCAGGCCAGTCTTAACTAAGTAGCAGCTACTAGGCAGAGTCATAAAATTGAAGCATAATGAAATTCCAAATTATTGAAGACATTTAAAAATCTCTTATTACAATGAATTAGCTGAGAATGTTTTGGGGTTTTTGGTTTTTTTTGATGTTTTTAACTTTTTTGAAAAATCATATTTTTTTTTTTCAAAGAATTACTCTTAATATGCACAGTTAACACTGAAAATGTAGCTGTATTCCATTGTAAGCTTAAGAACTTCACCATCTAAGCACAAATTTCTATGCAGCACATACAGTACTTCTAACTGGCAAAATTAATTTACAAAAATAGCGCAAAAGGGTATTTACGGCATGGAAAGTAGACTTTTTTTTTTATGGTACAGTTAAAATTGCTTTTAGTATGCTAAAGTGATTCCTTTCCCCCACCCTTGGAATTATTTTTTTTTTAATAGGAAAGTTGCTGTTTATGTACCTTGGGTTGGCAGGGCTTGAAGTAGGTAGTAAAAACAGCAAAGTGATTACTTGAGAACCATTTGTGTGTTTTACTGAGAATACTTTATTTGCTGGTATAAGTTGCTAAAAATGCACAGAGCAAGTACCAATAGAAAATTTACTGTTTTTGTGTCCCCATGTGCTATATAAAATGAATGTTACACAGCATCTGTTGGAAAAGTGGCTTCATGGACATCTCTTACTTTATGTCCCATTATAAATAAAAATAAATCTTCTCAAGAGTATAAAATCTGGGTTTATCATATCAGAATCTGAAATTTTTTGGCAGAGATGCACGTCATTAGAATTCTAACCTCTTCTATAAGAGTGTTCTTCTCGATGCCTATGAGAGGATATAAGCGTACCATAATGTTAATCAAATCCAGTGTGTTCAAAAACACTTTTCTGTAGCCAGAATGACCTGCTTATAGCATCATTGCTAGTCAATGGCTGATAGGCATAGGTTTAATAAAAATGGCTAGCTTTTAAAACATAAAAAGGCAAATGTTAAAACTGTTTTAAATTGTACAGCAGAAAAATAAAGTTAAAAAGTTCTGTTTTCACTCAATGTTGTTTTCAGAAAACATATGTAGAACAGTGTTTATTTCGACAGCTGTCTTAACAATTTAAAACTTCCTCCTCATCCAGAAAAAAAAAATCTGTATTAGGACAGTCAAGAACAGGGATACAAATGATTTTTTAGGTCAGCCCTTCTGAGGTGACTGGATTGGCCAACATTCCTTTGTGTCATTAAGAAGTTCCTCTTCTTTCTGTCACTACAAAAAGGGATTGACCTCAATCATTTGGTTAAAAATCAAACCGTATCACATCAAAAATGTGGTTTTCATACAAGCTATCACAGTATATAGGCCTCTAGCTCTAAACAATAGAGTTCCAAATTTGTAAAATGTCTTCACCAGACTTCAGAACATAGGCATTCCAAATCCCTGGAAAAATGATTTAAAAGACAGTAATTAATTAGGTGTAATGATAATCAAAAAGAACCTCAGGTAAACAGCAAACAATACTAGTAAAGCCTTACTGAATCATCCTCAATGATAGCTGCGGAGTCAAAGAAGTCCGGCCTCAGTTCAGCCCGTTCCCGCCGGTTTCTTGAAGGTGGCTAAAAAGAGGAGTCAGCCATTTTAGAACCTCACATCAGTGACCTGGGTGTGAAGGACTCGTGTGGCTCTACAGCTAATGGGTACTAACATGGCTACCGGTGCCTTTCCAAAGCAGCTTTGCATGGATTTTCATAAAAGCTCTGATACAAATGTAGGCCCTGACACAGGAGAGTACTTCCTAAATTCACGTTTTATTTAAGGAATGGGGTAAAAGCTGATGGATTCTGAAGTAATTTTAAGTCTGTGCTCATAGCTAAGGACTTGCGTAAGGCTCTTGCTGACTTAACGATGTTCTTGTATTAGGACTGTAGGCCAGACTGCATAAAAACTGTCTTTTAACTGTCGATGCTTTTAAGTTTATGGTAGCTCTGACATGGACAAAAAATGGATTTAGAAAAAAAAGGTACTTAAGATTTCCTAATAGAAATTTCTGAGGATTAAACCCTTTGTGTTGTCATTCCCTAGGAACATGCAAGTAAATGTGAGCTTCACTGGCTTGATCAATTCCTTCATTTCCTTGCCTTGGATTACCAGTAAAAGAGAGATCTTTCTTACTTGATAATCATTTGAATGCTAGTAATAACTTCAGTATTCATCAGCAGCGACTGAATTATTGCCTAAATTTTCTTTCCAAGACATTATAGCCCAGTCCTAAAGTAACCTATGCCTTATTGTTTGGATATGAAAGGAGAAATAGGAAAGTATAAAATCGGTGAAGTGTGTAATGCAAACTGATCCTTTTTCCCGTTTTACAAGGAAAGTATTCATTCCAAACGGAGAGGCTAGTAAGGTTATAACCTCTACAAAGGAAATCCTGCCTGTAGTCAGTACATTACCATGAAAGGACCTGAGGTTGTCATCTGACGGTATGACCTGTTTGGGAGCAATTCCAGTGTAAGGTACCACCTCACGCCCACCCACTACTGCCAGCTCTCTGCTGCGCCAGCACAACTCTGTGTATGGCTGTAAACTAACCAGACGCTGATTAAGGATCCCCTATCCACCCTGCCTCCCAGAAATCAAGCAAACCAGGAAAGGGAAAAAGAGAAACAACTTGGCTGTATCAGTCTGACGACAGTGTGCCTGCATAAAGAGCTGTGTCAGCAAAAGAGTTAGTGATGGCTGTGACAATGGCGTAGGGAAGGCAACAACCTAGAATACCTTTAGATGATGCTGTTTCCAAACTCTTCATAATGCCACCTAACAACAACATTGTTACTGGGTTTTAGAGATTCCATTTTTACTTCCTGAGGCTGAGCAGGCGGCTTTGTGTAATATTCAATCAATCAGATGGGGTGAGCTGGTCTCACCTCTGTCCCCCACCAGCACTCCTCTGCCCCCGGCTGACTGCATGGCGAGTCAGATCCACTACTTCTTCAGCGCTCACCTACGAGGGCTGCACGGATACACCTGATACGCTGTAGAGCATAACCTGACTCTCACAGGCTGACAAGTCCCAGGTGCACGGTGGTGCTTCAGGCACTTGCTACTGTCCACGTCCAGAATATTAGAGAGGAGGAGTGCTAAGCAATGCTCCTTGTCTTTCTATGAAAAAAATCAATTGGGCCCGAGTCTGCAGTTGTAGGTTCTAGGGAGTATTTGGATCATTTCCACTCTTTAATGTTCAGACAACAGGAAATCAGGCTCAAAATTTTGGAAATTTTTGTTTGCGCTTCTAAAATTCCTTTTAAATTATCTTTCATCCATGTTAAACTTGCTATTAATGAGATTTACTGACCAGATCAATGACCATTGTGTCCTCAAATTCTTCGTTCATATCCTCTAGCTGACCTCGTGAGGACATCATTACATCTTCAAAGATGGGCTCAGCGTCATCTTCCATTAGACCTCGTCTGATTAAATAAAGAGAAAAAGTCATTTCCAGGCATTTAAATTTCCCAACCATGATCTTCGTCATTAAAAAGAGTGCACAAATCCTATCCCTTAATGCATTCACATAAAATCTTACGCCGAGAATAAAGCCAGCATGCTTTCTGTAATATTAACTGGAAGAAAATCTTATGTAAAAACAAACCTACCACTTACAGAGGCTAAAGCAGGAAGTCCCGTGTAATATCATTATAAACTAATTAAATTTGTCCCTAATAAGAAAAGGGCAATAACCTCACTGTGTCTTGCCCTTTTCCAAAAAGAAGTTACACTGTTTGCCAGGATCACTGGTAAATCCCTGGGAATCCAGCAGTGAATCCAAGACCCGTTTCTAAACTGTAAGGACTTGATCTCGCTAGAGACTCTGACCCCCGTCTGAAAGATGTGCTGAAAGATTTGGTTGGATCGGCACCAGAGCACGTAGCCCCTTGTACAACAGAACGCTTCAGGATTCACCCCCACGTGTGTTCCCTCCGTTAGCTGCTCAGTGGGACGCCTTGGCAAAAGATGATGTGGATGAAAGAAGCATAAACAGGTTCACGGGAAGACTGGATGGCAGCTTGGAAGAGTTCATGGGGAGCTACTTAACAGAGACATCATGGAACCCCCTGAAATGGAACCAGCTGAAGGCTGGGAGAGAATAACGGGGAATTGTGCCACGTCTGTCCGCCCTGTTCACTAGGCACCTGCTCACGGCCACGGTTAGCGGCAGAACGCTGGGCTAGAGGACCACGTGGCCTGGTGTCCATTCCAACATTACAAAGCTGTTACTCTGCCTTCATTAACAGGAGTTAAAATTTCACAGAAATTACTGGCAACAACCCAGAAAAGGTAACATATAAAACGCGGCATTGTCATCTGAAACGGTTCTGATCTGGAGATGAGGATGCTCTGAACACTTACACTGCATGCCTTACACCAGTTCTCCCTTTCATGTAGTTCATTCCTGTCCTGTCCTTTCGATTTAAATCTTCTAGCTTCTGTTGGCCCAACCAAGATATCTGCATCTGGGGACTAACAAACATAAAGCAGCATTATGACTGAGAACACTAACAGTTTTGAGTTGTCTGTTTTTAGACAATATCTATCTCCTCAAGTTTTGTGTCTGGCCATACGTCAGATTAAGATATTTAAATCACATCCATCATTGTACACGTCTTCTGGATTCCCTTCCACAACTTGTCTCCTCTCGCTGTATGTGCACAAAAGAAATCCATTAACTGTTGTAATAAAAACAGCTACATAAAATGCTTTACTCATTCATTAGCGTGACATGCACCTGAAGTGGGAGCACTTCTAAAATCCATTTTATTAAATCCAACTTCACTGTCTCAGATCAGGCAAAATACGAGCAAGAATAGATCCAAATTAATAACTGGCACACATTTTAAAACAAAAGTGTCACACAACGTGAAAAACAAATTGCTTTTAAATATATATCCTGATCAAGTTAAGCATCCAGTAACTCATCCACATGTAAATACCTTAAAGGCTGTACTTTTAATACCAGCTAAATCCAGTAGTAGACAGCAATGCATTTGATACGATTTGTGTATTGCAGCCCAAGGAAATAGTAGTAAACTAAGTGCAGCTCTTCAAGAGCAACACCAGTTTTTATTTTGTTACGCAGTCTTGTACCCTAATAAGATTGGCATAATAAACTGGGATAACCCACCTGAAACCAACCTAGAACAAAATATTCTTCTGGACATGATTAACCCCATTAGTTGAGCAACTGACTGCTCTGTGTTTAGTTTCTGTGTTAGCTCTCCTAAGCTGATCTGTGGGAAACGCGTGTGGCAGCTAACTCCAGGCTGAAAGGAAAGGGTTCTCCACCGTCAGCTCACACTGTGAATTTCTGTGTGGAATCCAGCTCCCTGGAAGTAACAGGGAGCAGAGCGACGCTATCTGCCTTTGCTCAACACTTCTCTGCTCGCAGCATTCATCTGAGGTAGGAGAAACAGAGGTTCAAGCCCAGGGTGAAGAGCCTGGTTCAACTTCCCCCCTCCCCGAAAAGGGGAAGGTTCTCCCACGGCTTAAGGCAGTGCCTGCTCATCAGGCTGATGAGCAAAGCGCAGTGACTGGAAGCTGTCCCGCTTCCCATAACTGAGTAAATGTTCACAGAGGGAGATTTAGCTTAGTGATAGGCGAGATCAGAGAGGGTTGGGAAGAAAGTTCTGCTTCAGCAATTTTCT
Organism: Oceanodroma leucorhoa; assembly: GCA_030449065.1. Taxonomy (NCBI): domain Eukaryota; kingdom Metazoa; phylum Chordata; class Aves; order Procellariiformes; genus Oceanodroma; species Oceanodroma leucorhoa. The sequence continues at coordinate 226,716 of JASVER010000132.1, read as the reverse complement.
TTGTTTTGTTTTTACTGCAGAGTAGAAAAATTTTAAGGAGAAACTGACAGCCAGAACATCTTCCTTATAATCTAGAAGATAAATCAACCTCTGGGGAGGCAGGAGATTGGGAGGCAAATCCTTGACCTCAGAAAGACAAGTGAGCGACACCAGCCCAGACCTCACATACCGTGGGATTAAGGTGAAAAGAGACTCTGGGACTGACGTGAACAGGGGCTTTTCCTCAGCTGTGCCTTCCTTGGGGCCAGCTGGGACTGCCTGCCAGTCTGAACGGCGTAGGTGAGGAAATCCATGCCCAGGCTTGCCTGGCCTTCACCTGTTCACGCGCCAGCCCTCCCTCCTTCCAGGCAGCACCAGGAGGGAAAACTTAAACCCACGTCAGGCCTTTGCGCGGGACCGCACGTATCCCTGCCTGCAGTGTGAACCGGCCCGGCCAGCCTGCCGCCTTATCTCACACTGTCTTACGGTGATGTTACACGGTTAATACGGGGAAAGAAGGTTGGCTGAATTAATTTATGGAAAGGCCAGATATTATGTGCTCCAAAAATTAATAGGTATTTGTAGCCAGCTGAGTTGCAAGTATCTCTTGTGGTGGGCACCGATTAATGGACCATATCGAGGTTTAATCTGTCGCACTGCTGATGCCTGTGCATGTTACGCACACGGGCAAGGGAGAAGAACAGGTTATGCTTTCAAAAGAGTACATTTCTCTACAAGTTGCTCAGATTTTCTGAGAACCTATGGTCACAAATTGGCAAACTTTAATAGCTTGTATGTACAACATGGTGGTATACATAATACCCTTGTCATTTGAGACTGGAGAACATTTTACCTTCCCAGGCAACATGACCATTATTCATTGTTTCTATTTAGAAAATACTATGATCAAAGAATGCAGGATGAAGCAGTAAAGTTTAGGATTGAACAGGGTGAATGCACGTTCAGGAACAATTGGGAAGCTGGGGAATGTGTATCAAGAAAAACAGGATGGACAAAAGCTGGAGGAAAACCAAGAGGCATAATCTGGCTATTTTATACTATACTACATCGGTAGAAACCTGATTCATCTGGCCAGCATAATATGACTTTTTAATACAGATAAATCAGATCAGTAAATTCGGCTATAAAAGTTATAAAATAGTCTCCAAACCAGATATTGTTATTCTGTATCTTCAAATTAATAGAAATATCACATAATTGCATTCTCTGCAGACTTCTCTATTCTTAAATAAACTACTGACAGATAATAACATTTTTTCCCCTCTAAATGGAGTTGATAAAATGGGAGTTGAGTGACAAAAAGTATATATAATTTAGGGCAAACTAAAATTGCTTGCAGGCAATTACCCCAAAACCAGGAGTTACTAGCTCAGCAGCTAGAATTGAATTGAAGAGTTAATTTACAAGAAATCAGTTAGGATGTCTGGAGAACCTTAACTGTACTATGACATAGGGCAGAGGGAAAGAAAAAAGAACATCTAACAGATCTTTAAAGAAACAGTTCGATCCAGCCTGGGGCCACAAACACTAGGAAGATTTAACCATAATCGCATGGTTATGCTATGAGATAATTTTAACATAAGGAATTTCTACCATGATTTCATTACAACGTATTTTTCCTGGGAGCTGAAACTAATCGAAGCATTGCTGAGCTATAGCCAAGACATTTCCAGTTGGTTTTGCAAATAAATGCTGCATTTATGGAGCCACAGACTATCTGTGTAAATAATATGCAACTCCTTTACCTGGCTCGCCGTATTTGAAACCGAAATTCCAACACTTACTTGTGTAAAAAATCTTGTTCAGATCCCTGCTCCGACTCGTGCTCCTGGATCTGCTCTCCCATTTGTCTAGTGTTCTCTCTCAAGACAGTTGAGGTGAGCTGTGGTGCTTGCAGTGTCCCTGGAGTATGTATGTTTTCATTCCTGTTCAGCCATGAGCCTTCTAGACTCTCATCTAGAAAAAGAACATCTAAAATTACTGACGCAGTTCTGACACTGTACAGTGCAGTATTATTGCCTTCAGGAGTCGTTCAGCCAACTCACTGAACGAATACCTTGCATTAGTAATGAGAGCCTTCCATCTACTGACACACTTAGATACAGTTAATTTTAGTTGCAGCACCTTTCCAAATTTGATTTTCAACAGTTTACTGTCTTTTAAAACAAGTGTGCCTTTAAGAGATCAACTGGATAAATACTCAAAATGATAAAATTTTCAGCTCTAATTTTATTCTGTGTTCTTTTAAGGAAGGATTACTACCAGCTATTCCCAGCAATAACAACAATTTAAAGTAGAAATATTTAACAAACAAACAAAAAACCCCCATTGTAAACAAATACTGTATTGCAGCACGACCTAAATTGTCATGTCTTGCACACATATAACAAAGATAATTCCCAATTACTGAGTTTACAATCTAAATATAAGACTGTTAATCTCATGTGCATACAGCAGCCAAGATACAGTTAAACACTAAGATGAGGGTGGAGGATAAAACCCAAAATCTAGTCAGCATTGATCTTTAGAAACTTCAGTAAGAAGCATTTCAGTGGAGTACAGAAGGGGCATTTTAAATAAGAGAAGTTGTCTGGCTGGTGTGGACTCTAACCAGTGATTTCAGGCAGTGTATTCAGAGTTGAGAGAGACGGGAGGAATGGAGATGGGAAGGCGATGGAAGGTGTAAGTGGGATGCTCTGCTCATATTGTGAAGGGAGCAAACCAGAGAGGAAGGGAGAGGGGGGACTTGAGGAGAACGTGATAGAGCAGACAAGTGCGTAGGCAAGAGACATAGAAAAAAAAATGTAAGTTGCTGGAGCAAGAGAAAGACAGGGGAGATGACAAGAGAGGAGAACAGAAGATCACAGATTTACTAACAGCAAGAAATGTGTAGTGAGAAAGTAGATGGGGATCTTTTCATTTTTCCTACACGTTTTATTACCCTTTGGGCATAAATGTTGTCTAAAAAGTTGCCTGTTTATTCTTGAATTTACCTTTGAACTTTTTATAATGTTAGAGATTTTTTTTTTTTTTTAATCCCATTTATGTTTGATTTCCTTAAGGCATTATGAAGAAATGTCACAGAGCAGATTTACTTTCAGTAGCAACAGGGAATGTTCTCCAACTCGGACAGTCTGCTGAACCCAATATACACTGGATTTAGTGAGAAAGGAACCACAAGGGGCTAGTTGGTTCTTTGATGGCAGAATAATTTATGCATGATATGACCATGCCCTTGTTTTAGTTCCTTCAGAGTGGAATTTAAAGAAAAAAAAATCTTAGCAGGATTTAAAGAGAGGTCCACATTTGTAACTGTACTGCCAGATTAAGATTAAAACTAGGCCTTTTGGAAGAGTTATAAAAATACGTAAAGATGAAAAAACAACAAAGACCTGTGTATATACTATGTATAGACCATCAGTTAACTTGTAAGTGATTTGTTAAGGCTGGTTCTTCAGAGCTCAAGTTATACAGACAAGTGAACAGTAAGTACTTATTTCTGAGGATTAAATCTCTGATTATTTCATGAGCTCATTATTGGTACATACCAAATCTATGTATTCCTGTGAAAAATACAGACAACCCGGCTCCAGGTTTTCTTGGCTTTCCTTTTTCCAGGATTCAAAAGGAAGTATACTTAGGGCATAACGCAATCAGTAACGCCTACTGCACATCAAGAAGCATCCAAAAATTAAGCATGTGGTGTCCCTCCAACTGTTTATGTTATTGTGGTTTTTTTTTAACATATGGTATCAAATGTCCGGTATCAATGCATGTCTAAACCAAGACTTTTGGTGCTTGCATTGCATATCCTTCTATGTATGGAAAGGTCATAGAGCTTGTGTTGCTGCTGTCATTAGAGAGCACTTGCTGGTAACTTTTCAGTTCTATCATCTACCAGGCAGTCAAATTCTACAATGAAAGCATCTATCGAGGAAAAGACACTTATGCTGTTATGGGCTAAAACAAACACTGATGAGCTATACATCCTTCCTGGACCTATATACTGAGGTTGCGTAGCAAAGCTTTCATGAGTAACGAAGGTCTGCGTAGTGATCTATGAATTTAAGGTCTACTAGGTTTCACACTGAAGAAGGGAGAGTGGAATCACTTCCTAACCGGTGTTCTTCAAAATGTAATGTCCTTGAATGTTATACTGTGACCCAGAGCTGTATTTGTGGTATTCAAAGGACATGCCCATACCCCACCCACAAGAGCACCCCATGAGGGGCAGTGTTCATTAGTCCTTTTTCCGGCCACAGATTACTAAGGGGAATTTCGGGTTGTTGTAGTGAACAGTGACATTAGACCACTCTGCCTAAGGTAAGATAAATCCTGGGTGTCTTCTGATGACACAGTGTTGGTAGAATGTAAACAGACCCTCATACCCTCTGCAGATGTCCGAATCCTGTCAGACTCACAGCCCTACAGCTAGATGATCTCCCGGTGGAAACTGCTGGACATTCAGAACTTTCAGGAACTGAACAGTAGTTGAGTAACCTGGTATTTGGCCTACATCATTTTTAAGTCAGTGATGTTTGTGGAAAATTCAGGACTACAGCTGCTGACAAAGAAAGGGGGTATTCAAATGTGGAGTGTTGCAGGTCAGTTCTCCCTTCTACTGATCACTGAAAGAGGAGGACACGAAAAAGCACGAGGCAAACGATGCCATAAACACTACATTATGAGACCGAGACTTGCCTTACAGGGAAGCAAAGATGTTACTACACTTCCCAGGAAAAAAAAAAAGGATATTGGTAGAGTACAATAAAGTAGAATGAAAATAGTGACAAGAGGAAAGAAAAAAACCTCAGCAGTTGAATTCTGTGAAAAACATGGCATTCTGAAGGAAGCAAAACAGTGTCTGACGAAACGAAGCAGTATTTTATCTACCTAAACTCTAGGCTGGCTGTGAGAAACTGAAGGACTTGGTGCACGTACTGCTCAACATAAGCTGTAGTGGAGATTGGATCTGATTGTAGAAGTGCTTATGGACAAAGTTTTGAAGAATATTTTGGGAAATTGCTGTATATTCAGGCAAATTGGCATTAGATTCCTCACTGAGGAGGAGTTACTAGTGTAGATACTGACCTTAGAAAAATCCCTGAAGTGTAAAGATCCCATTTATACCTACTCTGTAGTGAAACAGTAAATTTATATTCACAAAAGTATACACTACATCACACAGATTAACCAGGAACAGATGCAATCTTGTAAGAAATTGGCTATCATAGCCAAATTCCTGATAAACATGCCTGAAGTCACCGAGTAAATACATACACTGGATAGCACTACCATTTTAAACAAAAAGGTGTCTTTTCAGTGTTCTCCAGTGGTTCTGCAAAAATACAGATCTATATCAGAATTTCTGCCTTGGATTTGCTCTAACACCCTGTTAATTAACAACGGCTCCAGACTGAAGCATAGGCAGAAAACCAGAAGTCCATGACTGAGAAAGCCGTTGAGCAGATACCTCCACAGACACCTCCTGTTTCCAACGTCAATAACAGCTTTTAATAGTTCTGAATCTGCAAATCTCAGTGAAGACAGACAAGAACGGGGACTCACAATGGTATTTCTCATAAAGAAGTGTTCAAGCTTGATAGGAATTGGCACAACAGATGTCTTGTTTTTACTACATAGAGAATATATCATATATTTCAGCATTAACTGATAAACCATAAGGGCTCCCAAGAAGGAAGGCTGCAATATATGTACAAAATGAGAAATGCCTCTACCAGGCAACCTAAAACCATACAAACCTTCTACTCTCTTTTTGTGGAGCGGTGGTCGTCCTTTCTTATTCCTCACTGAAGAGGCTTTGCTGCTGCTGCTTCCACTGTTAACGGACATTCTGTCGTCTTCGCCACCCGTGACTAGTGAGTTTCTATAGGAAATGAGTGGAAGCCATACATCTTCTCTTCTTTCCATCATCTGTTCTGTCAGAAACTTCTCTAAGTAGGAGTGACTGAAAATAAAAGACATTGAGTACAGAGGTGCAGCACATTGTTTCCTCTAATTAATCTGCAAGCCCTCTTCACATGTCGAGAGCTTAACAAATCCCACGTGGTGTTTCCTTATTTTAATTTAATAACATATGCTGATAAGGCATTCTATCTCTGACTGAATAAGCATACATGTCATTCCCTCAAAACAAAGTAACATAGTTAATCATGCACAGGTTACTCACAGATAAACAATACAGAACATTCTCTCCCCAACATCTTCCTCCCACATTTGTCTGCGATCATTCACAGCACACCCTACTTCAATTCCTTTTCTATTTTGCATAGCAAGGAAGCCACTTCTACATATTGCTACTGTGTCAACGGACAGACTGAATTAGAACCACTGTTGTGAGGGTGCAGGATATCCTTTTGCATCTTGGAACGAGAAAAATGGTTTCCTCAAATGCAAGCAGTTATTTTTCAATAAAAAAATGGAAGATCTGTTCCACTGCCATGGAGAAGTCCAATGCACACTTCTTAACTTATGGGAGGAACCAAACAACCTCCCTCCTGTATATGGTCTGGAGGGCATTTGAGTTGTTTTCTTCTTCCATTCATTATTTAATTATGGTATTAGAAGTAGTCCTTAAAATGAATATGCAAATCCACATAAAAGGGATTCTAAAGAATTTCAAGCTGCAGAACCAAGCATTCAGAATTTAGGCAAGAGACCTCAGGATTTTTCAACATTACCTCTACCCTTCCTGCAAACACAGTAGGGTGCACCCTTCGATCATGATTTCATGTAATACCACATTGCCAGGCTGTCGTCGGTGGGAGTCAAACCCACAAATTCTGCACGGAAATGAACTCTCAACCTCCCTTTTCCTCTCTTAGCTCATGGCAGGCTCAAACTTCTTCCGCGGCCTAGGTATCAGGGCAAGGACAAGGAGCCACATTGTATATGCCCGGGTAACAATCACATCCAATTTTTAACGGGACTTTGTTTTGATTCAGTGAATAGGATGACCTTGCTCAAGAAACAGCGGTTTTTCTGTCTACTGGTTTATTCAATATTGTGACTGCTTCTTCCTTCCCCTTTTCATGGGTATACTGAGTAACATCCAAACCTTGCACTGAATGGGAAATTCTTGGTTTATTCTCTCTCTCTTTTACAGTACCAAACAGTACAACACTTGAGTGCTTCATGACTTTAGATATTATCTGCGGAATAGTCTTGGAAAGTAAGAACTTTTCTTGCATCCAATTTATATTTGTAAAACTACAGTGCACAGGTTATGCCCAAATTGTAAAGAAGGAAAATCTACACTGCTTGGGGGTTCTTTACTTATTAGATACCAAACTTCAGACAACTTTTGCTCAGCATTTTAGAGGAGCTTCATACTGGCAGTTCTTGCCAGCTTCAGCGGGGATAGAAACTCCAAATTTCTAGAAGTAAGAACGCCATGCTGAGGCTCCGTCTCATCTGACTTCAGACACCCAATAGTCAGTTGTCTAGTCTAAGCAAACAGTCTCTATTTGAGAGAAATAAATGGAAATAAATGCCTCCATTGGGCAATTCACCTCTATACTGTGTTAGTGGAATTCCTCAGGATTTCCCTGCCTGTTATCTGCCTTGTGTGTTTGTAACTGCGTTAGTATAAATCTTTTTCTGATAAGTGTAAGAGCCTGGCACCTTAAATGTGTAGTTTATATTAAATCCATAGATTTGAATAAATCCATAAATGGCTATCACTGATTCTGGAGATTACTCATAAAACAAGAAGCTGAATAAGTAAATAGGATAGGAAAGCTAAATTAAACCAATGTTGCTGCCCCATTCCCAAACTGGAAGCATCTCTCCTTTCTCCCTCCAAATAAAAAAGCCAGCAGGAAAGCAGAAAGGAAGTAGAAGCCCTGCAAAAGAGCAGTGTTTGCTGAACTGTGACAGGAACGGTATTTTGCACCAAGGGCAGATGACATATGCAGACATATCAAGTAGATAATTCCTTTTTTGGGGTTGGGAAGCCAAGCTGGAGGACTTCTGGGAGACAGGCAGATATATGCCTATGAGACTTTCAGGGTTATTCTAGAGCACTGTTGCCTCCAGACTAACAGCCCATCGCTGAGTTTAGGGACAGTCACTTGGCAGGAGGAGCTGAAGCCAGGGAGGGAGGTAAATGATCCTGTACACGGGACTTCTCCACCAGATGGTGGTCACGTACCTTCCTGCTCATCGGCAACCCCTTCGGAGGGAGGGGGAGAGGTCCCTGTGGATTGGAGGAGTCATGCTACAGAGAAGGGCAAATCAACCACCCGGGGTATAGCCCAGTATGTAATGCCAGTGAAGCCCCATGGGCAACGCAGCCACTGCCTGATGGGTGCAAACATGACAGATCCCTCAAGGGAAGGAATGTAGATATCTCCAGAAGAAATCTTTACATACAACAAGTTATCTCGACTCTTTTCATAGTCACCACAGCCAGTGGAATCTAGGGCATGGCTGAACTCATCTTAAAGCAGTAATTTAGCATAGATCAGATAAATCATGCCCTAAAGGACCTATTTCTTTTCACTGATCTTCAAATTCATCTAAAGTAAATAGCTCAGATACAGATGACTAAAGACAGATAAAATCAGGAGAAACGGATTCCACCACAGCAATCTTTACAGTCCTGTAAAGGAAGCCAGTGGTTGTGTATGTGGGCACCAATGAGTGGGAGAACCTTCGAGAAAAACTTTAAAATGGCCACATAGAAGGCGAAGGAACAAGATCTCCTGAAGTACTGAATTTCATGCACAGGATCAGGTCAAATGAAGCTGTCACGTAAACTGTACAGAATGATGTAACTTTAAATTTTAGACACTGGAGAAACTTGTGGAAGGGATGACGACTGTACAGGAAGGATACGCTTCACTAAATTAAAGAGGAATCAGGCTAATGGCACTTAAACTAACGGATGCAGGAGAACCTATGGTTCAGCTAGGAAGACAGTCATAAAATCCTATTATCCTTAAGTCCTGTCCTGAAGAATAGGACAGAGGTTGACAAGATTCAAGGATATAACAATGAAGAGCAGTTTCAAAAATTGAGTGCCAAGCCAGCCCAAATGGATCATCCAGTTCTCAAGCTCGTTTAACTATTTCTTCTACTGTGTTTGCTGAATTGACAAAATATTGATACAATAAAAAAAATTAAATTGGTTCAAGTGTGTATACATTAAAAATTATAGAAGGTTAACCAAGATGCGTTTCTTATAACACAGATAAAGCTGTAATATTCATAATTGTTAACCCTAATAGAAAAGTCCTTTAAAACAAATGTCTTCACAGAAAAACTACGGAAGTGTTTGACAGAAAGAGTCAGTTGAGGTAGTTATGGTAGATATATATGACTTACACTCACTGTGGTCAGAAAAAGACTAGAAAGGTATATATAACTATACATCAGAAGATCTTGCAATTGCATTTTTTAAATGGTCATGAAGTTATTCAAAGAATTCAGTTCTACACTGGGTACGTAGTGCCTGGCTGATTTTCCACTGCAGTCTTCTTCCCTTTTCCCTTACTACTTCTGCGCTGGGGCCAAATCCAGGATATTTGCTACATAACGTATTAGAAATGTAGAGCGTTATCTCCGCAGTGATGCTGACGTCTTCACCATGAACTTGCCCTTAATAATGCAGTTTTCTCTTTGCCAATTCTGTTGATATCCGCAGCCCCTCTTGACAGTCTGTTCAAATGTTGCTCTTGCTCTTTCATCGCATCTTATCAACAATACCTCTGTTTTATTTCATTTCCAGTATTTCATCTGCAGTAATTACCCACCACATCAAATTCAGGCTGCTTGTTTTAGCTTGCCAAGTCTCTACCACCCTGCTCTGTCCTAACCAACAACAGTGTCCTCTCTCAGCCTCCTTCTCTATCCTATTGTGCTAGTAACAGAAGCTTTGACAAACCTTTATTTCCCAGCTTAACTCAATATATGAAAATAAACAACAAATACATGTTTACATTTTACGTAAATATCTAACAGAAACAGATGTCACTGCAGTGTTTACAGGCCTGTAAATTTCCTGCACTGCTAACATTTAATTTCTTTTTTCTTCTAGCCTGAAAAAAAGATTGTTTTTTATTTTCAGTGCCCCATGGGAAATTTTAAGGAACATTGTTTTGTGAGGTCTCAAGCTCACCTCATCAGTGGATCTGATTCTCCTTTTCTCATTTATTTTTATTACTTTAAAATATAAAATGATGAATAACTATATATATGAAGTGTCTCACTGGAACTTCCTATAGCCCCCGTTAGATTGTGAAAACCTCAAAGCAGAGAGCTTAAACACACACTACAGTGATTAACAGAGCCCAGCAACACCCACAGAAGAAAATGGAGCATTACTTACACAGTCTTTTTGTCCTGTCGCAAGAGTTTAGAAGAAAATTCACTAAGCACTTCAAGGAAAGCAAGGTTAGGAGGAGGATAGTCTTGTCCTTTTTGATTCTGATATTTGAAGGCAAACTCTATGCCATCTCTACAGTAAAGAAATATTAAAATTTTCAAACATTTGTAACAAAATAAAAAAAATGTTGCCCAAAATCTGAACTGTGATTAAATTCTTGATATCTTTATATCCCATTCTAAGTTTTTTTTTCCCCTAACTAGCAAACGGTTGCTTTTGGGACAAAGGGGAATCAAATGTTCCCTCTCGATTTGTGAGGATTCAATCTCAAAGACAACATATTGCCAGTCACGTGGTAAGAAGGAACTTGCCACAATCTAAGAAACTTGGCAGGTGCTGAAAGCCGCTGCCTTAGCAGGAACAGCCAGTTGGCCCTTTCTTGTTTCTGCATGAAGCGGAAGCTTGCAATACGAATAATATGTAAGATATAACAAGATATAACTTTTGCATCAAGAGTCAGAGAAGAGAATTTACTTACCAGTACACCGATACATGCATCTCTGCCTTATCTTTGCTTTATCATTTGAGACTAAAGAAAACAATTTACTTTCACATTATCCAATAAGGGCACATGCATGTCGACTTCTCTTTTGCTTGGCACAGGAAAGTGTCTGGTAGCATTTTGATCATGCTTTGCTAATCTTAGTCTTAATGAGTTAGTCTCTGAGAGAGCAAACTTTAATCTTAACCTTTTTATGGCATGGGAAAGTAATAATTTAAATTCAGCAGCACTTTTCTACACTTTCCTACACAGCACTTACACAAAAAGCTTCAATCCACTTTAAAAAAAAAAGATTTCCAAAATATTTTTGGAATATTTTTTTATAAAAGCCCTTGGTGCCTACAGAATCCACAGTGGTGTGGTATGAAGAACTATCTACAGTTGTTAGAGACAGTCCACACAAATATATACAATACCAGTGGCTTTACCTGAGATAAACATGGCCATTCCAATAAATTCCAACAAATAATTAGGTAGCAGCTAGTTTTTCTTCTTTCTTACATACACACATGTAGACCCCCCACCATTTTTCTACATAAACTACAAAAAAATATATCATTATTCCAGGACCTGTTAAGATTACATGCCTTTAGAAAAGGTATGCTGAGCAAAGGTTTTAATCTGAAGTAATATAAAAATCTAGTTTATTTACCACCACTCACTTGTGTAGTGTGGCCACAGCCTCTCTTGTCTTGATCTGATCCAAGCCAAAAGTGAGGGCGAACCGACGGGCCAGTTCCTTAATTCCACTAACATGGGCAGATGTCCTGTCCAAATTGGGACCTTGCTCCTGAACAAGCTCATTGAACAGCTAGAGAAAGAATTCAATTGTTACAATCTGTGAGCTAGAAAACACTTTCATTGAGAAAGACTTTTGTTCCTAAGCAGTTACGGCTAGGAGTGAGTGGACATTCCAATGACTTTTTTCACAGAGATGTAACGGAGTTCTCTTATATTCAACTTCTAATCCACTTCAGTTCCCAGACTTTCTTCTGTGTAACTGCTGTTTGCCAATTGTCCCCCATCTTGTACTTGTGCGGACGATAACTCTTAAACAGAATTTTGCACTTACCTTCAGTGAATTGCATCTGTTGTTCTCCCAACTCATCAAGATGGTTCTGCGTTCTTATGCTGTTTTCTCAAATACCTACATCACCCATCAGATCAACACCTTCTTTGAATTTAGGAAGCAAAACTGCTATTCCATCATTTAAGACTTAATGACTATTTGAACAGCATTACTGGGTAAACGCCTTCTAAGCCTGCTTGAAAATGCCCTTTCAGTACAATAATGAACTACTGAGTAGTTTTCCAGTCAGTTCTATATCTTCTCCTGGTATTGCCATTCAGACCACATTTTCCTAACTTGCTGATGAGAATATCAAGGGAGACAGTGTCAGTGACAATATTAAATCACTGCTTCTCTGATATCCACAAGCTCTGTTACAATATAATTAATGAAAGCAGCTTAATTTGACATGATTTCTCCTTGACAAATTCATACTGGCTGTTACCTATCACTTAGGCACTTGCAAATAGCTTGTCTAATTATATTTTTTTCGTGACATGATATTAGGGTGACTGATCTACGGCACCTGGCTTCTTCCTCTCTCCAAGTTTTAAAGACAGGAGCTACTTTGACACTCGCTGATTCTTCTGGAAGTACATCTGTTTTTCTCAAGTCTTCACAGGTACCTCTCAGCTTCCAGATTGCTACAGGAAATCCCTTAGTACTCTGGAATGAATTTTGGGAGGCCCAGCTGATTTGAAAACATCTAATTTATAGAAGTAATTTCTCTATGTAATGGATACAGCTGGTAGTTGAAGGGCCTAATGGTGTTTAGTGAAGCACACACTTCGTGCTGTTGGCAGAACAAGGATGGATTTCATCATCAAGCCAATAATTTATGGTTAATACAAAGCAAATTTTTCAGGGGAAAAAACATGTTTAACAAGACTGGAGGACTTAAACTAATTAGCTTGAAGTTTGAAAAAATCAATCAGTATTTAGACAAAATGTAAAGAAGATGCATTACTTCCAGCTAATTCTAAGAAGAAAAAGTCATCCTAATTCTTCTTGTTCACTAGGGACCAGTAAACAAATGCTATGAATCAGCTTGGACCAAGTTGCCTTCAAGGCTCTTCTCTCCCTTTCTTCCATTCTAATCTGACCAAAATTTTGCCAGTGTGGGCTTAAGGAGCCAGAGATTGCAGAGAGAAATGAACAGTGACAGCCTGAATCGAGGAACATTCTGTCTCTTAACAGAACTGTAATATTTTTGCTTCATTGTAAAGTGCACCAGAGAAAATCCTGTCCAGTATTTTTTGCAGCGAGGCATTTCTAACAAAAATCAATATTCTTACCTGTTGCAAACTGAGAATGAGTGTCTTTGCACACTGGATTTTATCAATTTGCCTTGTTTTGCTCAGGGTTTCCTTAATGATATCTCCATAGTCATTGTAGTACTAGGAAAAAATGTGGGAAAACAACTCTTTACATCTTTAAATTGAACGTCTTATACAATTTCTTACAGCTTTCCTGATAGAAAGATTACTTGTAATGCTTGTGAAAAGGCAGCAGCTGCCAAAAAACCTAGTCTCAAATCCAGATTTTTTGTGTGAGTGGGAGGCAATGTTTCAATATCAAAATTTAAACTGATTGGTAGCCTGCACCCAGTGATGAGATAAGGAACTTCTGTATTTATTATCTTCTGTAACAAATACGTTGGAAAAAAACCAAAAGAGTATTTCCTACCCCAAACTAAATATTTGATGAAAGCGACCCATGGCTGCAAATTCTAAGAAACGACATTACATTGAACCAACACACCCTTCAACAAGTAGGTGTGAACAGGCACTGGCACACAGGTGTGAAGCTCCATATGCAATGCAAGGGGGGTCAGATGGCCAGAGAGCTGAGTAAGGAATCAGTCAGTGTAAAGTGCTGATTTTCTTTTATGTTAGAAGAAGAGTTGCTGAAAACCACAGCCTGTGGTACTGACCATTTGGGTACAAAAGCCTGTATAATCATTAAAACTTCCAGGCTGAGAATATAAATTTTTTTTCTCCAAGCAGTATTCTTTCAGCCTGATTAATATTTCTGCATTTGCAACCACCTATTTTCATTCCCTCTTAAATATTGCTCCTGCCTTCTTTGGTACAGAGATCCTTCTAGTTGTATTCCAATTTAAATTCCATTTCTCTCAGTCTCCCCCAATTTCAAGAGAAGGAGGGGGGTGGGGAGAGGAGAAGACCAACCTAGAGAAGCAGGTAGGACACCAACCCGGATTGTGACAGCTTCAGTTTGAAACTCCTGCTCTGGAAAAAAATCCCTAAGCAAGGCTAACCCTGAGCAGTGACCTGGCTGATGGCTAGAGTGTGCACTGGGGATTTTATTGCACTGCGTGCTCCTAGCGAACAGGAGGAGGAGGATTTAAAGTTAAATCCTTTATATTTCACATCAACATCTCAAACACTATCTATAGCAAAGGACCTGCTCCCCACCCCAGTTTTTCCTCCTTGATTGTCATCTTTGTGACGATGACTGCCTTACGGAGAGTCAGGTGAGGTATACCCGGCAACCTGATACAACCTGAGGGGCTTTGTGTTGCTTGGCAGTGTCAAGACTGCTAATGTGCCTGTTTTCTGGCAGGTAAACTCGCAAGTACAGGGTGCAGCGGCAGCTGAGCAGCAAGCCTTTCTGAATTTCACTGGGCCTAAATGCTGTATGGAAGCAGCATAAGTTGGTAAGACGTTCAGTTAACACGTACCCAACTACAACAGTATCATATAGAACTTTTTTTTTACTGCTTTCCTGTTTAAAACAATCTCTCCTCACAAAAAAACCTGCTTCCTTACGGCAAGCACCAAGACTGGGAGACTCCCAGTCAAATATGACATTGAACAGGTAACTGTTATTGTGGATTCTAGGAATGAATTTGAGGAGCAGGATAAATACTCTGTAGAGAGGAGCCTCTCTGGAAATACTCAGCACCTTGTAGGACCAACTTTTGGTGCTGCCTTTAATAAGGCACTTCTGCTACATAGGAGAGGAAGTTCAGAGCTTACTGCTTCTCAGTGGCAGGTGTAATTTAGAAAGGAAAAACTATTACAAGAAATCTCATAAGGCTGGAAAAGCTTTCAAAAGTGTTCAACCTTCAACTACTGCACTGGAAGGGAGAGGAATAGGGGCCCTGACACTACAATCTGTGTTCAGTTAAGAGGAGGAGAATACCCAGAGCTGTACCTTCATATAGTGTTTGAAGATATCTGCTGCTGCATGCATGTCCACAATGTCATAAATTATCAGCTTGCTAAAGGCAGCCAAAAGGTTTCTTCTCTTATGTAAAGCTTCTATTTTGTTAGCTTCGTCTTCTTCATCTCCCTCTGAAAGCATCAACAACAATAAAATGTTTATAAGTAACTGCTATGTTCTAAAGCAACATTATCGAAGAGTAGCTTCTAGAAAAAATCAATTCCTTAAAATGAAGCAAGGATTATTGCAGGAGAAGCTAAAATGAAGGGTGATAATTCTTGAGTCCTGCCTATGTCAAGGACCTTTAGGGAAGTTCAGGAACATGACACACCATTGACCAAGGATGCTGTAGTCCTGAATAGGTCTATATCATCCACATGGAACTGAATCGCTTATTTTGTCTACCCTGGGAAAGGCCACAGTGAAGACTTGTTGAATGCTTTTTGCCTAACTTCTGAAACATTTGGAGATGCTTCTTTAACATGACTAAGCTATAAGTATCTCACATGAGGAAAATTAGAAGCAGCAATACTTCTGTCTGCAATACTGCATGTCTTGGATTTTCAGATATGCAATCGCTGGCTCTAAAGCATCAATAACAACAGGAAGTAAAATTCAGTTGTAAGAAACATTAACATTGAGTGGCAATGTCATAAGTATTAAGTCCCCATGTAAGACTCCACTCTATGAATGAAAATGAAACCACACACATAAAATGTGAAATGTAGTATCATATAATAAAAGCATATTCCACAACTTATATAAAAAAATGGAATCAGCTATAACAGTTGTGATAAAAGTGAATATTCTGTGGTATTCAGAAGAGCTTGTTCTTGGAGGGAATCTTCCAACCAGTTTGAAGAAGTACAGACCTGTGCAGGGCGGAGGAGGGACATCGCGTCAACTGCGACTCCCTTGCTGCACTCGTACTAGAGTCTGCACAGAGCCACAGCCCTTAAGTCACGTATTTGATCACAGGAAATCTCTTACGAGCAGTGGAGTTGACTGTGAATATGCATGCACGTTTTAATCCCGAGGTGCTTTAACCCACAGAATCGAAGCCCATTAGCACGCTCCCCTCCCCCCCTCCTTTTCTTAATTTCTTTTTATCATTACTGATGTGTTCTGAATACCAAAAGTTATAAATGGTCAGAATGACTCCATGGAGTCACAGCAGCATCAGGGAATGGAGATTACATACAAAGATCTTCATCCATCTTTTTGCTGCCTTCCCAGTCCAATCACAGGATGTTAAAGAACAGCAATTTTGCTGAAGAGCAAAAAAAATTAGACACTCTCCTAAAATCTATCCTTGATGTATTATTCTGAACATTGAACTCGCAAAGTATGATTAACTGCACATAGATTTCTGGTGAATGTGCGTTTCAAAATGTATTCTTCCCAGGAATCCTTAAAGAGGTGCTCAACAAAGAAAGATGTTAGCTACTGAGGAGCCAGGGAACTAGAAGACCGGAAGCACCTTTAGAGCAGAATACATTCTCTGAGACCTTAGTCTAATATTAGACCTAAGTCTAATATTGCCACCTTAAAAGATCTAAAATAGCAGCTACGTGTCAAGCTAACATACAAGTAACCGAGTACAGCGGACATTCAGAAATGTGCCAAAAAGGGCACTGCAATATGCACTCAGCAGCTATTTCGCATAGTTTGACTATCTGGGAACCCACCTCTTGTCCAAAGCTATTTAGGAATCAGAAACTGGGTACCTCCGAACTTGCATTTAGGCATTTATAACACACACCAGCAGCACCAAGTTATTTAAAACCAGACCTAATTGACAAATCTGCCTCTCCCTGACTGAAAGCCAAAAATTTCAAGTCATCCTCGCGAGGAGGTAGAGAGGGGGTCACCTCAAACTGCAGCCTCTCAAAGTGCGGCCACGCACAGATGCCTAGGAAAGAGCAAGGAAGCAAGCAAGCATACACAATACTTTCCCAAGTACTTTCCTAGTCTCCAACCAAATCAATGATGTCCTGAGCTTAATTTGATTATTTTGGGGAAGGAGCAGAAGTTTATTTAACATCGGAGTTTCTTAAGGCCTTCTTTGCCTAGAGCACTGCTGGTAAGGTTTGCCTTCAGGATCCTATAACTCTACTTAGTAACTCTACTCTGCTATGCACTGTTCCATCGTACTTCCTCCCTTGAAGCCATATTAAATGAAGTCTGCTGCTGAACTAAGGCTGTACTGTTTTGGAAAGAAATATTAAGAAAAATATAGATCAGTAAAGGAAGAATAATTTTGTCCAGATTTATAGCATGAAGTTACAGGCCACTCCCACGTTTTCTGAAAACATTTCTTTTTACGAAGTGAAATATAAGTACTTATTCTTCTTTAACACAAGTAGTACTGAATATTGAATATTTTGTATTCGCACCTCCCAAAAATAAAGAAGGAATAATTCTGAAAACATCTGAGCAAACTGATCTGAAAATTCTATTTTCTTCTTTCTTCTGTGTCTGTTACAGAAAAAAGCTAAGTAGAAAACATGAAAGCTAAACATACCCATGCTCTGGTTTTCATCATCTTGGTCAATAAAGACATGGTCCATCACGAAACTGAGAAGTTCTGACTGGAGGCCTGAATCTGGATTAAACACCAAAGGCTGAAGACCTTCTCGACCTCCAGTCATCAGCTGATGACTAAAAATCATCAAGAGATCACAGAGCAGCATGAAAGCCTGAAAGGCAAAAGAGAATGAATGCAGTAAGAAGCGTAAGTAAAAAATAAAATACCATTTATCTAATTTCCAGATATCCCCTGCTATTACTAAATGTCCTTCTTTAACTGTACTCAGCTGTAGTATTTGTGTGCTGTGAAAAGTGTTCATGAGGGTTTCCCCTAACTTTAAAATGTTATTCTTTGATTTCTATGTAAGGAACTGTGTTTACTACCTCTTCCATGTCCAGGATGATCCATATTAAACTTCCATTTCTTCTCTATGAAAAGAACTCTAAATCTACCTCTAATCCAAGGACTGTAGCCAAATTTGTAGTAAAGAATAAACACCTCTTCCGATAAACAGTTAGAAAAGCTAAACAAGCAAAAAAATGAGTAACAGTATGAGGGAAAATCCAAGCTGAGTCACTGTCAGATCCCAAAAATATAGAGAAGCAGCTGTAAACAAAGAAATCCTTGCAGGATTTCATCAACAATTCTCTGCAAAAAGAATCAAGTAACTCTGCACAGCTTTCAAATCTAGATAAAAGCCGACTAGGGCAGAATTTTCAATGATTTATGCTCATTACTATTATACCCTCGTTACCTGAGAACAGAGAAAGAAGGCAGCTATTAATAACTTTATTTCTTTCAAGGGCTTATCTGTACACCCTCATGCATGAGAATAACACTATTTCCCCCAATGGTTTATGTCGGAGCGTCACAGCCAGCTGTATTCGTTTGCATTACATCCAACACCTGAGCACCTTTCAGAACGTACTTTTGAGTCATCTTAGTTCCTCTATCTTTAACCTCAGGTTCTGAAAACTGAGAAAGGAAGGTTCAAGGTACGAATGTGTGAAAAGACTGCTAGAAGACGTGCGCTGGCCGTGCTGCCTCTGCCCCCGAAGCCCGGAGGAGCCTCGCTCAGGGCAGTGCCCGTCGCAGCTGAACAGAGACCGCAGAATAGCTCCGACAGAGTCACGCAATCCAGCGTGGGCTGTGGTTCAGCCCTATATCCCCCCCCACAAACAGCTGAACAGATAGATAGTTAAATGTGGTTTTAAACATTTTTGAACCAAGCCTAAGGAAAAGTACTGAGTGAGAGCAAACTGCTTTACAAACCTCCAAAATGAAATCTTTGTGAACACCGAACGTCACAGCAGCTCACTTATTTCTTGGAGTACGTTATAAAACCTGAATGAGCTATACTTAGGCAAGAACAAAATGCAAATCATTGTAAACTATGTTCTACTTAGACTTTGGAGACAGATGCCAGTATTTGGGATTTTTCTGTACTGGATCCAAAAAGTTGTGATTCGTTTCAGTGATGATCTCAGCTGCTCTGAACTCCTTTGATACTCACTAGAATTTATGCTCATCCTAACACAGACCGCTAAAAAAGAGCATATGAATAATGCACTGACAGTGCCTGTTTCTATCCAATAGTCCAACAGCAGTGGACTCAGATACAGATGTCTATAGATACGTCCGTAGATACGTCTAGTCACAGGAGATTTATTTCACTCAAATAGTCTAGGAAAATTTGAAATGTTTGAGTCCTGTTTCTATAAATAATACATTTTTCCTTCCTTTGATATGTACATTGATCTTCTCTGGAAAGAATGTCTAGATTAACAATCAAATATGGTAAGGAGACAATATAATTTACACAGAATTCTCAAAAAAATCCAGTAAAACAAAAGGATTAAGAAGCAGTCCTGCACTTGCAGAAATATATTTTTAAGGAAGAAAATTAAAAGGATCATAGAATTGTTAGTTGGAAGGGACCTCTGGAGTCTTTAGTCCAACCTACTCTGATTGGGACACTCGCTATCTCTCGGTCTGGTTGGTCACGGCTTTGTCTGGCTGAGGTTTGAAAGCTTCCACAGAATTACGGACTGCAAAGGAGCTTCTAAGAAAAGTTTAAATTACCAACGAAACAGTTGTGGCCACTAATAATAATAGAATAAAAAAGTGTTAACATATATCAAGAACAAAAACATTGCAGTAATGGGAAGGATCGTTTACCATTTGTTGATGCATAAAAGACATTAGTGCTAGCTGAAGCTAGAATGGTTGGTATTTCCATGAAGCTAGATGGTATTTTCACATTATATAATATTAATAAAATATGCCAAGAGTAACTACTCAGAATATTAAAAAACAATTACTAAAGTTAAATCTGCTGGAAGACAATGACACATCAGTCTTTTAAAAATACATAAACTAGCGACATCTCCGAGCCTTTAATATTTATATTTATCAACTTGCAGAACACAGTGTAAATGCCAAGCAGAGCTATCTTTCAAAAAAATAAAACTGTCTTTTAAGAAGTATTATCTTTTAAAAAACACAGGCCAAAACCACAGGCCAGTCAGTTAGAGTCTTTGCAAAATCTTGGGAGGTCTCATAGAAATGCAGTTTGTAGACAACTAAAAGCTGTCAACAGACTTCATATAAATCAGCATATATTCATAAAATCTCAGCAAACAAACCAGCTATTGTTTTTTTTCAGAGACTGCAAATTATTTCAACAAGCCCTTGGACTTAATTTCTTTTATTTCGATTTCTAAACACATATAGCAGAAGCTTCCCAATCCATGCATGCGTGGCTTTCCAAAAATCTAAACCAGAGAACTGGATAACTACACCGAACCATAAAAAAATGTGATACCTTACTATGCAATCATATTTCACATACATACTTTTGGCGTGTGTGCACACACATACACATGCAGAGAAATGCACGCACTTTTCCGTCAGCCTACCAAACAGGGAAGCACAGCAACCTAAGCTATAATGGTTATATTGATGAGAATCTAAAAAACCCTCCAGATCTTTATATTTCTATAAGAGACTGTTTAAATAGATATTTTACTCTGATTTCTCAAGGTGACATAACTGTTTGTGAAGTGATGATTTTTGCATAATGTGAGGACACTGCATACTTAGTGTTATTCAGAGTATTTTTGTAAAATGCATTGCCTTTTTTTTCTGCTAGAAAATATACAGTAGTATGACCTGTACTGCTAGAAGCCTCAATTTTCTCCCTTTAGCCACAATGGGAAAGAGATACAATAATTAGTATTCACCACTACATTTAACTGAATTACTAGGATAACAAAATAATGAAATATCATCAAGGCTTCAGGCATTTACCTTTGGCAGGAAAATAGTCACTCTAGACTCCCCATTAGTCAGTAACAGGGGGAAAAAAATCCAGAAATATACAGAGAAAGATTCAGCCCATCTGAGGTCTCAAACACCCTCTAGAAGTGCCTATTTCCATCTGTTAATACAGTTAAGTGTCCAAAGGAATAGGCTTTTATTTTAGGTGATTGAGTTAGATGCCTAAAGTTATGACAGCTGAACATGAGCCTAAGCATCCAGGTATATAAAAACTAATTTGACATTAGCTGTGCTTTGAAGGTGCTTTTAATACAGCTCTTCTTACAGAGTGTTTGCCCAGTTTTATTTAGACAGAAGGCACAGATGATTTTACTTCAAGTTTGCTACAGCGTCATCTTGAGTTTTACTACAATTTAATATTCACACTTTTCTAAAAGCATGTGACAGACATTTCCTTTACCTGTTCTTTGACTGGAGTGTTGACATTTGATAGACACTGCTGGCAGACAGCCAGAAAGGATTTCACAGTTTTCCTCAATACCAACAAGTCCTCCTAGGATGAACATTAAAAAGGCATAATATATGAATATTAATAAAAGGTTGATAGGAAAAGGCAAAATAAAAAGATGGTGATAATTTCATACATTCAATCCTATAAACTAGCCAAACAAAAAAGGCTGTGAAAAAATATGCTATTCATAGAGCACAGAGTAAAACAAGCCATTAATTTTCAGAGGAATGACCCCATTTCCCTGTAATAAATAACAATAAAACCCCAATACATTCCTTAGTTAAATTGTCTGTATTTTATATTGAACGTAAATTATAAATGTTTCAGAGCAAAAAGTTTAATACATCAAGGTCAGCCTAGCTGGTGGTTTATAAAGAATTCTGTACTCAGATAAATCAACACAAACAAAAAAGTAAAATACCAATGAATGTCTCAAGTTCAACACAGACATTATCCTGACTGCCCGCAGACATGGGAAACGTGAAAGCAAATCACAGAAATCTGATGAGTTATGGAAGAAGGAGGGAGGTTTGTTGATCTGGAAAAAGACGGATTTGTGGGTGGAAAAAATAAATGAATGACTGTTCTTGATCAACTTGATATAGAGACAACTGAAGTGTATTTTAAATGTGGGGACCAGAAGTGACAGGTTCAATAGGAAAGCTGTATACTTTGACCTGGGGGAATTAATGCTGTACCCCGATGAATACTTACTTTTTACAGATAACAAAATAAACCAGTGAAAACAAATCAAACCAAGACATAAGATACTGGAGCATAATCATAAGAATACAGCAAGTAGCCACATGGAAACAGCAAATCAGTTACAGAAGAACAAGAACCCTCCTATGTGAAAAGCTAGGACTGCCGCTATCATAACCAAGAAACGTGAGGAAGATGTACATGGCTTCTTGGCACATTACTCTGTTTTACAGTAGTGATAAACCAAACATCAAGAAGAAAACAAGAACCAGAAATCACCAGGGCTTTGTGTTAGCTTCAAGTTCCGTGAAAAGGACGAGCTGTGTCAGCATCGACTCACAGGTTCCGCTGCTCCGCACGGCTGAGGCAAGGCCAGCGCACGCTCCTGCCCCGGCTGGGCCGGCCTGCCGGAGCGCGGGCCTCCCAGCCCTCGGCTCTCCTCCCGTCCCACCGGCAGCTCTGCCAGGGCCCCGCAGGCGACAGCACTTCTCACGTGCACCTGGGACCATTGCTGGAAAGATCTTTCCCTTCCCAGTTTTCACCCCCACCGGTTTCACGTAAAGAAAGGATCCTAACAGCCGTTAATTCACACCAAGGCTGCTAGCCTACCGCTGCTACGGACTTTCCTCCGTGATACCTCCATCAGCTTGCAGATGGAAGACAACGTGCCCTACAGAACAACATCCAGCCTAAATCTAAATAATCTACATAGTGTACATGCAACATTTTCCTTGCTAAAAATTCCAATTTTTAATTATGCTGGCTGTTCAGTCCATGTATCTCATTTCTAGTTTTAGCTTTTCTTATTGCTTCCTATCGTAAGATCTTGTTATTCTTTGTTTACTGAAAAGCCTTTTTGTGGTCCATATGTTCTTCATGTACTGGTTCACAACAGAAGGCAGGTCTGCAAGTGTGCCTCAATCTCTGAACCTCTTCTAATTTTCAACAGAGTGGGATTTTCTGATATGGACACTGAAGGTCTATGAGCTACCTCACCTTCCTATTCCTAATAAATTTTTCTTTGATAATATATCCAAGGATCCCTTTGTGCCACCACATTACACTGCCATTACATGATCTGTCAGACAGCTTCCCACTCAGCAGCCTTCTTGTTCCCAGATATAAGCCTTCCATTTGGCAGCATTAAAATACCTCTTTCTTATTTTTGATTGTGTTTTGTTTACCAATTGATCTATGTCATTCACATTTTGAATACCTTCGCTTTACCTTCCCTGATGATTGGTAAAATTATCAGGTTTTAGAAGAGAACGGATCTCTCCTGGAATGCAACAGAAGCTATCTCCTTGCATGGTAATTTCCCACTTACAATTTTTTTCTAATGTATTAGTCAGCTGTGAGCTATTGAATATGAGTTACATTAAATGCATATATTCACCTGAAATGCAATATGATGCTAATGTCTTACAGAAACTGGTATTTCAATTGGTTTCCCTATCAGTCAAAAATGCAATCTTGTCAAGAACAAATTTATTTGTTCCTTCCGGTCTTATCTGCTGGCCATGTTCATTCTGCCCTTCAGCCTTGTACCGACTGTGTTTTCTATCAGCCAGTCCAAGATTTTACGTAGGACTGATGCCAGGCTTATCAGTTCACTGTTACATAGTAATCTGATTTACAGCTTTAAACATTGGGATTACAATCACTTTAATAACTTCCCACTTTCTATCACAATTATCTTCCATTTAGATGTTAATGAATTCAACAGAGAAACTAAAACCTGTGAAAAATCCTACATATAAAGGTTAAAAAGTGAATGAGCATGTCTTCCTTTTTCTTTCTGTCAAAGAATGAGTAACACGTAGGTACGCATTATTTATTATCCTCTCTCTTGATAGCATGACAAAGATTCATTTTGAAAAGTTACAGACAGCAAAAGAAAGCCCCACTGCACAGTGCAACAAGAGCCATCTGGAACTTTTCTAAATTTGGAGAAATCCCTGGACTACCAGAGAGTGGTAATTTTTTTTAGAAGAGAAAATGCAAAGAAAAAAAATGAACTAGACTTTCAAGTCTACCATTCTCAGGCACACAGCCAAGGCTCTTGAGGTATGATTACCTAATATGCTGGCTGCAGCAGAAAAACTGGTATAAAAAATTTTACTGTCCTCTTGGTTGCTAAGGTAAAACCATGAGGTCACACTGTGAACTGGATCACTAAAGTGACCCAGGAAAAAAATAACCCTTTCTTGAACTGTACCGTGTAATAATTCAAATTTAACTAGTCCATGGCAGGAACAAGAATGAGCCGCTAAGAGCAAGGACTTGTATGGCCTTTGCCACCACCTGTAACCGAACAACTGTGTTCACAAGACCGCCATCTAAAATTCTTCAGTTATTTTCTAGCTTTAAATTGAAACTTGTTTTTCCCACTTAAGCCGTGTAGAATTGCTGTGCTTTTGCTAGGTTCATCTAACAAACCCAATGCTTTTCTTCCTATTTTCCCATTGCCTTTCCTCTAAATTTGCAGTATTTGCAGTATTAACCTCCTGCTCCTCCTTGCAACTCCAAGTCTTCAATAAACTTTACAACGTTCAAGAGCCATTAGCTTTCAACACGGCTGTGGAACACAATCCAACCCTTTGCACCTTGTGACTTTTTGCTTCCCTTCAGCATTTTGTGCTTTCCCTCATTGTGCACATATAAATATGAAAAGTCACCAAGTCACTATGTTGTTCTTTAAGTCCCTCTTTAAACCCCCTCTACTAATTCCTCTGCCTACTAATCACTTTATAATAGCTGTGTATTTGGCTACTCTGGCTGCTGATCATTCAGAACTGTTTCGCCTTTGTCTTGCCTCTGAATGCCCTATTCATGCTTTTTTTTTTACTGTTCTAAGATTTTGGACTCTATTCTTCTGCAAAGATTTGCTTTTCATTACATACATGTACAGTGCATAATATAATGGTCCTAGGCACCTGGTTTATTGAATACATTAAGAAATCTAGATGGAAACAAGTGTATAATCCCCATGTTTCCTACCTCAGGACTGTACTTGCTCCCCAAGATCTACAGACAAGAGAACTCTTGCTGAGAAATTACCAGCTTCCTTTGAAACCATCCTCAAACCCCTTTTCACGTGAAGAACAGTTTTTCTCTAGGCTACAACAGATTGCTCCCACAAACTACTCAGCAGTACACTTCCCCCAGCACTGCGCCGCTTCCCACTAGTCTGCTTCCCGACAGCCCACACAGTCGTGGCCCCAACCTCCTCTGAACGCGAACAGGACGACAACCAAAGATGAGAGCATTAGACTATGGATATTTCAAGGCTTACACATTTCATCCTTACCTGCTGCAACCTTTCCTTTAGTAACCAATTTTTCCTTTCAGATCTTAGACACTGACTCCACTGTATGCCCTTTTTTTTACCACTGGCCACCTTGAAAAAGAGTTTTAAAATAACTCTGCCCCAACTCTATGCTGTATTTAAGTTAGCTGGTGGAATCTTTATTATTGGGCAGATAATTTGGACTTTCTTACTAATTCAAATAATCAGTAATTATCATCCTTATATTAAAATGTCTTTGAAACATTTTTATGCTGATATCACTTCCTTAAGCTCTGTGATCAAAACTGTAATCTACAAACGATATTACATGGTGCGTGGGAATCTGCAGAGCGCCCTCTTCGTAACAGCCTGGATAAACAACAGCCGATACGATGAGAACATGAGTGCAACAGTGCTGTGAACAGAACACCCAAAACCACCTGTTCTGAGGGTGTGCTTGCCTAAAAACTGATAATGCTAAGAGGAAAGTTAGCAATGAATTTGCTTAAAATCACCAGATTAAACAGTAACCAGGAGATTACCGAGAAACTTTTGAGAAAAGGAGGAGTCACCTTGAGAAGAAGTATAAAAGCAGCATGAAAAGTTGCGATCACGGAGAGGAATCTTGCGGTGGAACAGAGCAGCAGTCAAACCAAGTCAGGCAGCCCAGCACTGCGACCGGTGGCACATCCTCTCCGCTGGGAGCCGTAAGCAGCCTGCATCCATCCGAAGGGCTGTCAGGATGGGGTGCAACACGTGGGAACCGACACCTCAAGCGCGTGGATGTGACTGCGGAGTGCTTTGTGGGTGCGGGTACACATGAAGCTGGAGCACCCACATGTCCAACAGCAGCCACACATAAGCAGGGGATCTCGTGCTCCCAAAAGAAGGGTAACGTACCTCACATTTCCTGTGAGAGTGGGGGTGCGCGCGTGTAACTCTAAATTGCGTGTGTGTCTTGGGGAGGGGATTAGAGTAATTTGTGAACAGTTACAGAAGGGTAGTTCGAAATTTGTAGGCATTCATTAGCTTTATAGAAGTGTCTAGTATTCTGGTTTACCTGCTGTATAGCTGATACTTATCCTGGAGATGTGTTGCACTGACTGCAAGTTAATCATGTGTTGTTAATAAATCAATGAGCTGACTTGATTCTAATTTGATTTAAACCACAAGAATCAAACAGTTTTTCCCTGCTACACATATAAAGCCTATAGACCAACACACCTAGTCTCACGTAGTGAGCCATAATCCAAAACATTACAGCTGTAATACAAAGTGTCCCTCAGAAAGCAATAAATGTGCCCTGGGCTTGGGCATAATGCCCAGGACAGTTTCCAAATGAGGGCAATCCTCTTAGGAGAGAGGCTGTATTTTTGGAAGAGCCATCTGAACACCAGATAAGGAATAACTTAATTCCAAAAAGATTCTGTTCCCAACTGTATACCCCTGGTTGTCATGTATGACTATACGCTAGAACCAATACACAAAATTATTAAGCACTTTTGAGCTCTACTCAAAGAACAACTCACTTTGAAAGAAATCTTAGCAGAACCACCCATCCCACCCGCAAACTCCCTGCAATAAAATGCCCACCTAATGGATGCGGAGCATACCTGATTAAGAAATGCACAACTTGCCAATATATAACTACTACCAAACTAAATACTTCCTCCCACAGAAACATTAACACCCTTGAATCCTGTACTTGATTCCAAAATGTTAATACACTTTATCCTGTGCATTGAATGCCTACATGGTAACTAAGTAGGTGAAACAGAGCAGCTACTATTTGCCAGCATGAACTCACACAAATGACCCAGCTGGCAGCAGATGAACATTTCTTACACATCAATCCCTCTGACTCTGATTTCTCAGCCTGGATGCTCAAGGGAAATCTAAAAAATCATCTTCTAAACACGAGCCTGGGAACAAAAATAGATAAATCTACTGGATACAGAAAAACAAGGACTCAGGATTAGTTTTATGACATATTATAAATTCCCTTCTCCCCATTAACTTCTTCATCTTTCATCTTCCTTCTCTTCCCCACTATCCAGATCCTACTTTCCACTTAGTAACTGTCTTACCACCTTGCCTTCCCCTGCTCCCACCCCCCTATAGGTACGAATGACCTTTTCCTTTTCTTTCAGAGACAGTTCACCTGATCTGTATCTAAACAGAAACCGAGCAATTGTTCTCAGCTTGTATTTTGCTTTGTAATCTTCTGCTTTTATTTCAAACCTGAAGGCTTGTACGTCCAAAAGCCTCTCTAATTTTTACAGCTATGTCCATTGGTCTACTAAAGATACCACTTCAGCCTACAAACCATCACCTCCCTCTGTCCTTAGATCATTACAGCTACAGCAAAGCAACACCAGAAAGCTGGATGGACCTACATATTAAAATACTGTATCAGAAATCTTCCTGTAAATGCCTGAATACTTAAAAAATGCTTATGAAATACACTATTTTTCATTCTGAGATGCTTGTGTTAATGCCTTTGTCTTCCCATACATCATACTTTAGAAGTGATCCCCTTTACTGTCTGCTAATTTATAAGCCTAAATCATGGCTTATAAAACAACCATGGGCAAAATGATCTCCTAATGGATTAAACAATAAATATAGTGCAGATCAGATTTATTTTCACAGTGACAAACTGCAACGGAAAGTTTGATAGAAAAAAACCAAACAGAACAAAATGCTACAACCACATCAGGTTTGTGGATTTCTCTTTATACCGTTTCTGTTGTGAGCATAGCTGCGGTTGCTGGCCAGGTACGAAGAGCTGAAGGGCATTAATGCAGTGCTCCTCTTGCACTAAGCATGCAGAACACTCCTTATTTTTGTAGGGGGTGGGGTGAAACCCCAAACAGTAAGTTAATAACAGCTCCCTAGGTTAGAGTAATTATGATTTTCACTGGGGATTCCAGAAGCAGAATTGACTTGTACTTCGAAGGGTCATTCTCAATGGAGCTTTCATAGTTCTTTCAATTCCTATGAACTACATTATGACTAATATGAATCAGAATAGTGTTAGAAATACATGAAAGATCAAGGCTATTCTGCATTCATCTCATAAAACAATGTCTCATACAAATGTACCCTATTTTGAAGAAGTAGGCAAAGCCATACAATTGCACTAAGCTTGTCCTCAAGAAAAACCCAGTCACTGAAACAAATAAAGGTCTTTTTCTCTTTCAGTTTAACCGGACCATCATGGTAATAATGCGAACAACAGTCCACATTAATACTTTGACACCAAAATGCAAAGCTTCTGACCAGGTCCTATGCAGGTAGATGCTGTCTATGTTAGTTGCTAGCTGGAGTTTATGGTAAGTATGTTTCTTTTGCTGTAATTTAGACACAGGAAAAAATGAAACTTTTTTCCAGCAATGCTGACAGGTATCACCCTGCACCATCTATGTTATACTGGCAGCAATTTACTGTATTTAGTTCAAAAAAATGGAGAAATGCAGTGAAGGGAGATGAGAATCTTACCAAATGCTCTGTGTCTCAGCATTTGCACCCAGAGCAAGGCAAGACTGAGCATTGCTGCTCAAGGGGCCCAGCAAATAGGAGCACAGAGTTGCTGGGCATCTTCAGGAGTGGGTAAGATGCCTGGCAAAACCCAATAGTCAAGAGCAGATGGGGAAAAATTTAATAAAGGTGCTGAAGCCAGCATCCAGGCTTGGATAGTCGACCAGGTGCTCTAAGTGCACCTGCTCTAAGTGCTTGGTCTCTCATACCCAAGTCACTCACTACGCAGGTAACCAGCAGTCCAGTTTTCCTTACTAGGGAAGCATTAGAATGACATTCGGTGTGTTGGTTTTATGGACTTCAGTGTTGAAGCAGTGTATGGTCTCCTGGATTTACTTTTAGTTACTTAGCTTCTTCTGTCAAAGTGAAATTTCTCCCTAAGGATAACAGTGCTGCTAGCCAGGAGGACTTCAGATGCTGTATTGTGATGAGATTCTGAGTTCATTCAAAACAAATGGGATGTATTCCATTTTCTCAGTTATAAGGAGTCAAGATGTAATATTACATACTACCAGCATGCTGAAGAAAAAGAAACTAAAGAAGCTGAGAGGGCAAAATAGGAATGAAAGCCACAATAAAGAATACCAATTTTTTTTTTTAGTAGCTACTTTTAAATGTCAATATATGTCAGTATTCAAAAAACCTCAAAGAATTTACAATATATTTTTATAATTTTTATGTGCATAAAATGTTTATTTTATTAGTACTTTAGTACAGCATCTTTTAATTTTTGATGCTGATGGGAAAGTACACTTACTACTTCAGTTGTCATATGATTTTAATTTGATGTATTACTTTTGAAAAAGCCCTAAAAAGACAGGATGTTGGCCTCTGATTGAGAAAAGAGCTAAGGAAAGGTCCTGGAAAAGCTAAGTATAATAAACAAGTTACGCGCAACATTGTCCTTACTGCATTACACTTGCGTGCACTTACTTTTTATTAGTAATCGTCACTGCTAGTAACATTACATTTATGTTTAGCAACATAAAAGATGTAAGTAAAAGGTAAGCAAGGTAAATACACTTAAATATTAAGCTATTTGTGGTGTACAGATCAACAGTGTTGCTTACAACTATTAGGTAAGCATTGTCAACGTTACTCATCCATTCATGTGAACTGCTGTACTCACAACAAAGTGCATTAAGTATCTTCAACAATAAAAATATAAAAATCAGCCAGTATCAAATCCTGACAAAGGCAAGCTTCCGCTGTTTGTATAGCTTCTTTAGACATATGCATGATGTTAAACAGATCTTGAAATATCGAACAAATCAAAACGCCAACATTTTATATCTGTTTCACAATGACTGTACAGTAGGTAGAGTTAATAGAGAATCAGGTCTAATGCCTTTTTAGGCAAGTTGTGTTTCTTCAGTAAAATCTGTATGATCAAATGTCTACTTACTTTGGAAGGGGAGCCTTCAGTGATCTTCACCAGCTGCCAGAGAATAGAGTAATGGGAACACTGCAGTGCCTGAACAACTATCTGTAACAGAGGGAACAGAAAGAATCCCAGCACACTGGAAATATCAAGCATATCAGTAAAGTGTATGTAAAATTTATAATGCATTTTGGGGAGAAGAAATAGGAGCAGCTCTTAGGTAGTACTCTCAAGGATATTATGTTTTTCCTTAGTCAGCTTGGTGCAATAAGAAACCAGCCCACTACAGGTGAAAAAAATACTGTGTAAATGCTGGTAAACAGAACAGAAAGCTGTGCATTAGAGTACAGCGAGAGGTGATGTCACAGCATGATAGAAGTACAACCCAACATCTACATATCTCCGTTCAAAAGCATCTGTTTAAATACCTCTCAATCTGACTTCATTAGTAAAACAGTCTGGAAATTTGTTCCATTGTCAAATGAACACATAACCCAATCTCTAAAAAAAGGGAAAAAATACAAACTTTCTCATGGGGAAGACTAGGCTCATTTTTATGGTGCCCATGAAAGCATCCATGGTGTCTTTTTTAAAATTTCAAATCTGTATTAGGTGCTAAAAATTTCAAAATCTTTTTGACTTGAAGATGCTTCCAACAGTTTGTGGTTCTGTGCAGAATAAATCAAGTTTGTAACAGCTCTAATCACTTCACAAAATACTTCTTTGAAAGATAGCACTAAAGACCAAACCGTTCTTTTTCAGCAAACTCCTTCTAGCGGACCGGGGGAAGAAATACTGAGGAGAGCTCAGAACTTTTTTCCTAAGATCTTACAGAAGTATCTGGGGAGCAATATCACTGTCAAACCCAGAAACTAAACTGAAGATGGCTGCTAGTTGCATGGACAGTTTTTATCTGCTGGGCCCTTCCCTCCAGGTAGCACAATTCCAGCATTAAGCAGCAACTGCAGAGAGAGCGGAAGGTCCCACAGCTTAAAGCCACGACTTTCACGTGCCATGTGGCAATGCGTCCTCCGTATAGTCCTTTTCAGAAAACACTTTTACAGAATTTCATGAGAATTTTTTTTTTCTAAGTGAAGTTGGGTTAGAATTAACAACTGGTTTCTAACTGAAATCAAATTATAACTTAAAATGTGCTGAAATACTGGAGCAGGCAGCCTGCAGTTTAAACTGGAATCCTGAGAGAATCTGAAATGGTCCTTGCGCTCATCCATGAGAAGACTAAAACCAAACTAGGAGGAAACAAAGTCCAAGATGTGTCCACTGAAAGAACTCCACTGGAAAGGCTGGCCAGCATCCCTGCTAAATGTTCTTCTTGTTTCCTGGTTTTCGTAAGCTTCCATCTTACCTTCAATGCATAATAAGCATTTGTGGTAATTCTAATTGCAGCCAAGGTTTACAAATGTTGGGTTTCAGTGTAAAAATCGTGATTTATGCACTGCTTTTCACAGTGAGGAACATTAGTTATTGGTTACTTTACAGATGAGAAAGGTGAGGCAAGTAGCTCAAAAATCACAGAATCCAAGATTTTTCACCTCCTGGACAGTGCCTCACTACAATATAAATTTCATTCAGAACTCCATGTTTGTCCTAAATAACTGAAGTCTAGTGCATTAATCTTTTGAATTTCTCTGCAGCTAGACTCTTTAAAACTTTGAATCCCCAAATGATGCAATGCAGGTGTTGCTAACTGTACCTGTTCTGGCATAGCTCCATGTTCAATTCCAGTTCTTAGTAATCTGTAGCAGTTACTGAACAGATCCCATTTTGTGAGATCGTGAGCACTAGAACGAGAGGTAATAAAGAGAGATTAGTTGTGTTCCTCAAAACTCCACATCACAGCGAGAATACAGTCTGACCTGGCAGCTCAGTGAGCAGCTTGGTATTTTTGCAAAGCTGCGACCATACAGCCTGCTGACAAAGCAGCTGCACAATTAGTTCACACCATGCTAAAAGCAGAAGTTAGGCCTTCTGATAATCGAGGAAAAATGTTTTACTACATGGAATTTTTGTAGGGAGAAGATAAACTCTCTGCGTACAACACATCTTTAAAGGTTACTTAAGTGTAGCTACAAGCTCCTTCTCAGTGTTGCCTCTAAATCATCTTTCCTCGTTGGTTCTAAACATTGACAGAACTCTAGAAGGCACTTCTCTGGCATTGCAGCAGAAACTGTGGCCAAATTCTAGCAATATATACTGAATGAAAAATGGCTTTAAGCAAAATAAAGTTACATGTTTTTCCGTATCATTTGGAGAAAAATAATATACATTATCACTGGATGTTAAATATCCTGAAATTAGATCTAAAGTAAGACAGCGTGATACACATGTATATGAGACAGAGATGGTGGTTGCCACCCCCCATTCATTGTTTCACATTTCAGGTGTACCAACCTGATTCGCCAGCGAAAGGAATACAAATGAGATTAGCAACATATATTCTACAGCCTTACAGACCTCAACAGCTTTTTTAATGCAGAACTGAGAAATACAGAAGAAATTACAAAACATCAGGTTGCCTGAAAGACAAAAATTCTCTCTCACAAAAAAATTTAGGCTTAACATATTTTTCCGCAGTGGAATTAAACTGAGACAATTTGAAACAATTTATAATATGTTTATCAAAGAGCAAGCCACCTCAGAATAATCAGAAACTTGGTGATTAAAATACTCACTTGGAAGAAGGGATACTCAGACTGAATTGGCAAGTCTAAATTAGACAAAGCAGTCTCTTGCATCTGGCTCCCTTTCATCCCAGCACCTTGATCACCAAGATATGCTCACTTTTGCCACCCCTTTGCATCTGCCCTGCTTTGGAGCTGCCTGACTTCGTTTAAAAAATTAACTACCCTGCTCAGCCAGAAAGAATAATTCTCTAGTTCCGAAACGGACAGAGGTTGAACTCAAGACTGGGAATGCCTAGATCCTGTTGAAACCCCCAGTGTGAAATGCTTCCCAGCCTGGAGCGTGTTAGCCCTGGAAAACCTCACTGATAAAAGTTTCACAGAAAATGTAACAATTAATGCCCTTGTGCTGAGAGCAAGCGAAGTATGAGCTCTAGGGTTGTGTCATTAAGCCAAGGTGCATCTTGACTTCTAATTCAAACCCATGAATAGAACAATAGGAAAACTTAAAAAAAAAAAGGAAACAAAAATGTAAAAATACTCCCCCTGCCTTAGATTCTGGATGGTCTTCAAAGTATGGAGATAAAATGTTTCATAGATAAATTATAGGCTGTCAGAAAACTGCCTCTGACTAGTGATATTAAGCACATAGATGCTGCTTCAGCAAATCACAGGTTGCTAGCAAGGCTGAGCTGTCCCTCCTTAATTACAGCGCTGTAATTAAAGCAGTAAAATCTCCTTGGTGTGCAGAGGCAGATATCAGCATAGATTATCCTACAGAGAATACAAAAGGAAAAACCGTCTCATTTCTGCCTTTTCATTTCAGAGCCCTCCGTGTCAGGCAGCCGACACGGGGGCATGCCCCATTGCCTTGACAGCTGGGGGCACCTGAGCTCTTTGCTCCGAGCCTGGCCTTACGGCTGATCTCAGGAAGAGCTTCTCAGCTTCCAAAGCTGACAAATTCTGACTATATACAAGTTGCCCAGGGCTTTTCAATATAAACTTCCTTAAAGAACAGCCTCCACATTAAATTTAGGCATATTTTGGTACGCCTTTGTCTCTCTTGAACTACTTAGCAACCAAAACACTCTGCCCCTCTGCTCTGCTCTGGTGAGACCCCCCCTGCAGTGCTGCGTCCAGCTCTGGGGCCCTCAGCACAGGACAGGCATGGACCTGTTGGAGCGGGTCCAGAGGAGGGCCACGAAAATGATCAGAGGGATGGAACGCCTCTCCTGTGAAGAAAGGCTGAGAGAGCTGGGGTTGTTCACCCTGGAGATGAGAAGGCTTCGGGGAGACCTTATTGTGGTCTTTCAGTACTTAAAGGGGGCTTATAAGAAAGATGGAGACAAACATTTTAGCGGGGCCTGTTGCGACAGGACAAGGGAGAATGGTTTTAAACTAAAAGAGGGTAGATTTAGACTAGATATAAGGAAGAAATTTTTTACAATGAGGGTGGTGAGACAGTAGCCTAGAGAGGTGGTAGATGCCCCATCCCTGGGAATATTCAAGGTCAGGCTGGATGGGGCTCTGAGCACCCTGATCTAGTTGAAGATGTCCCTGCCCATGGCAGGGGGGTGTGACTAGATGACCTTTAAAGGTCCCTTCCAACCCAAACCATTCTATGATTCTATGAAAACGATAATTATAAAGGTACCTTGGACACAAGGTATTGGACGCAATACAATTCTCCACAGAGGTTCAGATTGACATAGAGGCTCCTAGAATGAAAATTCACACAACACAGAATTTTCCCTTAGTCCCTTCCATGTCAGAGAGTCTTCATGGATTACAGAAAACAAGGGCCAACATTTCATCAAAGGTTTCTTTTCATCCTTGCTGGAGCATGTTTCTGCCAGCAAGTAGACAGATCATAGAATCATTAAGGTTGGAAAAGACCTCTAAGATCATCGTGTCCAACCATCAACCCAGTACCCATGCCCACTAAACCATGTCCCGAAGCGCCACATCCACA
>JASVER010000132.1:51728-189200 GCA_030449065.1 Oceanodroma leucorhoa | reverse complement strand
CACCTCTCCTTCCTCGCCTGTCCCTTCTGAAGAGCTTGTAGCCATCCATCGCAGCACTCCAGTCATGAGAGTCGTCCCACCACGTTTCCGTGATGGCGACCAAGTCATAGCTGTCTTGCTGCACAATGGCTTCCAGCTCCTCCTGTTCGCCGCCCATGCTGCGTGCATTGGTGTAGATGCACTTGAGCCAGGCTATCGACCTCACCCCCGAGATTGGCACGCCACCCCTAGACTCATCTCTCTCGAGCGTGGTACCAGTTCCACATTGTTTCTGAAAGCGTGGAAAGAAGCAGCTTAGAAAACTTCCTTTTAGAAGAGGTGATCTCTCCATCCACAAAACCTCTTCTCTTTTTAAAGAAGCACAAAGTGATAGAAGCTGTACCTTGGGCTTTGAACAGCTATGCTAGATACAGTCTAATTTCTCTACTGAGGTTTCATTTATCATCATTTCTACTTCTTCTGGGTATAACAAACTTCTGACTAACTTAGTCTGAAGGATGTACTGGTCAACTACAGGAGAAAAGGTTTCTATAACAGGAAGAGAAGATCTGCTGGTCTGACCATGAATTTACCTATCTTGTAAGTGTCCTGACCATGCTTATACTGATAAAAACATGATGTGTATCTGGTGAGTTACTATAGCCACTGCAGGCTCATGAAGTCAGTATCGTATCTGAGGACTACTGGACAGTGATACCAACAATCCTGATTTGTAAATGTTAAATAATATTCTATATACAAGACAGCATCAAAGGGCACATCCAGAGTAACGGAGGTGATGCTTGAAATTCATGTGTCTTGCATTGAATTAACGGAAGTAATTAAATAAGAATCATAGAATCGTTTAGGTTGGAAAAGACCTTTAAGATCATTGAGTCCAACCGTTAACCTAGCACTGCTGAGTCCACCACTAAACCATGTCCCTAAGTGCCACATCTACACATCTTTTCAATACCTCCAGTGATGGTGACTCCATCACTTCCCTGGGCAGCCTGTTCCAATGCTTGACAACCCTTTCGGTGAAGAAATTTTTCCTAATATCCAATCTAAACCTCCCCTGGCGCAACTTGAGGCCGTTTCCTCTTGTCCTATCGCTTGTTACTTGGGAGAAGAGACCAACACCCACCTCGCTACAACCTCCTGTCAGGTAGTTGTAGAGAGCAATAAGGTCTCCCCTCAGCCTCCTCTTCTCCAGGCTAAACAACCCCCGTTCCCTCAGCCGCTCCTCACAGGACCTGTGCTCCAGACCTTGCTCCAGCTTCATGAAATGCTGATATTTTGCAGCATACAAACTGCTACAGCACTGATGTGTTATGTGTGAAAGCTCAACTGAATTTGGCTCGAGTCCGTATAGAAAAATTGTCTCCGTGTACTTAAGGACAGAAAAAACTGCTATAAATATCAGTGAGATCCTGGCAAAGAAGAAGCCCAAGTACGTACTCCAGGTATTTTATTCAGAAGACCTCAAGAAAATGTATTATTCTATTCTGAAAACTTGGAAGGAAACGTTGTAATGATGAATTTAATTTGTATTGGAATATAGATATCCTTGTTTGATGAAAAGACATGAATTAAAAAGCGCGCTGTGAGCCTTTTGTTGCTATGACCCTCTCAGAAAGAGGATTAGCTCAGGATTGCAAAATCTCAGTATAGAAGCTTTTTGGTCTGGAAGGCTTTTCTGATAATCCCCTACCATGGTTTTTTTTCAACTTGCTGGGCTTCTTTTTCCTAGAATATGAAGAAGCAGCAAGAAAACACAAGCGCAGATAAGGTAGAGTGGAATTTCTCTCACTGGAAGAAGAGAGGGACTTGTTTCTTTTTGAAGCCTCAGCAACTACTTTAGCAGTGCACTTTTAGAAGATGTGAAAGGTGTCAGTTGTTAGCCTGCAATTTCAACTTCTTCCATTGATTTAATTTCTTTTGGCTCCCAGTTGATGACAGATAATGACAGTATCAGACAACAGCCACCGTTCTTTGAGACGAGAATGCTCGATGCGAGTTTTGAATTGAAGATCCTAACCTCATAGCTAAAGGTTCGGCAAAAATTCTGTCTCAGATGGTATGATTGTTTCCTCTCACAAAGAAATCACATCACACATAACAATCAGTAGAGTAATGAAAAGATTTCATTACTTCTTTATATGGAAGCAGATATTAATTAGAAATTCCCATTGAACTATAATCATAAATAACAAATCAGCTGAGAAATGATACATAGCTGCTCTTCAGCTCTTTAGGTTTGATTCTTTTCTCTTTCCTTTTTCTGAAGGTGAAGGTAGATGTCCCTGACCTTGATTTGTGTGTCATTGTACAAAGCTTTCTTTATAGTCTGAATTGTCTCTTGAGTTTTGGAACCCTAAAGGAAAAAATATATATGGGAGACTCTCAGAAAAGCCTTAAGATTTGTGCTTCCTTCTTGGATGTGAACTACAGCTTCCACCAGTCCTCTCAGGAAAGGCAGAAGTGGCTTCAGCGTGTTACCAGGGAGACTGAAAACCTAATTTGCACATGTGTCAGCCTGCTGCACTACGGAAATTAGTAACGATTTAATGATCTCGGTGGGACTCTCGTTGAATGGAAACAAAGAGTAGATACTGCAGAACCATTTCATACAATGATCCAATGCAAATTCAGGATAAGTGAAGACTAAGCACAGAAAGAAAAGAGACATGAAATCACTAAAAACAACTGGTATAAAAGAGGTGGCAGAGGCAAAGTCCTCTCACATCTTGTGATAAAGAAGAAATGATTTGTGGCGCTCAGCCATCTGCACATGAAGATTTCTTACATGCTGACCAGAAGCAATTACTTCCTACAGTTGACAGGAGGGGAAGATTATGTCTTTGTGCTATGCTCCAAAATTCACAGTTCAAGTGAAATTTTCCAGGTTGCTCCACAAGTTATGAGGGTGCCCGTAGGTCTAACCGAGAGCAGCCGGACCCTGAAAAGCTGCTGCCTGGTTCCACTGGGCTGGTTCGTGCTTAGTGAAGGAGTTTCTGTGCAATCCACACAGTTAGATTTTGCCAACAATTCAACTAGAAACTACTCCTGGCATTTCTGCAGGAAGAGAATGCATCTTCCAGACTCTTATAATAAACTATTCATTATTATTACTGCTACTTATTTCCATAATTTTGAGGAGAAATACCTCAAAGGCATTGAGAAACTGAGAGAAACAACTTTCTCCAGGGCTCTCATAAGCTGAAGCTCAAAGTAAAAGATTTGGCCTGCATCCACTGGTGCCAGAGATAAGACGTGTCCCTTGTGCATTCACTGTCTGTCGTGCAGGGGAGTATGGCTTCTACTAAAACACTCGTAGGTGTAAAAGCATTTAGTGTAAGGGATGGTATGCCACTTGCAAATCAAATCTGTAAAAGTAATGGCATTAACTAAGCAAGGACCCAGATTAATCCAAACAGTTATACTGACAAATGCCACTAATCATTCATCAATCTCTCTTTCGTATTTCAGGCCACATATTTTCTAATTTCTTAACATTAGACATCAACTGAAATGACAAAATTAACAGTAAATTTTTGCAGGGAAAAAAATCACCTACTTGTGAAAAGAGGTTAACCTCTTTAATGTGGAGAGCACATTGTATATGTCATCATCATCAGCTTCTTCTCCCTGAAAATGAAAGGAAATCCATTAAGAGAGTTCAGCAATCCAGCAGAGTACATCACTGCATGGGGAGGAGCAGATTCCTTTCAGGGTTTGTGTTGACACCAAAATTGACTCCAAATTTTCCAACAACTTTTATCTAGATTCCATAATAATAATATTTAAATAACCACTGCAAAGCACTAGGAAATAAGATCATCTGAAAACATTCAGCAGTATCGCTGTATTAACACTCAAACCAGTATCCACTAGCAGTAGAAATCATTGCCAAGAATGAAATCTGAGTTCTACCTTATTTTACAAAAAGGACTGAATTGCAGTCTAACCATCTGCTGATGAATGTGCTAGAAGAACAAAGCCAAATGCTTGCCTTGCTCCACGCCAGAAACCTGCAGATGTCAACAGCAAGTTTTTAAAAATGATCAGTGGGAAAATTTCTTTCTTTTCATATCCTTCATTGCTGTTTGCTGTGTTACACACTGTAATGCATGACAATCACATTATGTGCACAGACTGACATACATTCAGAACTGGAGGGAAGGTGGTTTTTTTTTAATTTAGATTTTACAAAATCTGGGGAAACAACAGTCCAAGAATAAACATTGCACAATTCAATCAAAACTTTTCATTTAATTTTTTTTCTTTCTAGCATTTTAAAATATCATTATCCTAATATTTTATGCAAACTGAACAGCAAATTCTCTTAGAGAAACAAGTGGAAATGAGGTACTTCCAGAACTTATTTTTCCAGCAACTTTCTGAAACAGGAAACCCACTTACAACAATTCTTCTCCATTTCATTTTGATCATCTTTTTTCCACCTAAAAGCCTAACAATTAAGACATTTTCCTGCCTTCAGATGCAATTGTCAATCAATGTTTCTCTCATTAACAACCCAGTGGGAAGCCATAAAGCAGTGGGATACTTGCTTGGGTACAAGTATGCCCATTTTTTAATTTAAAATATCTTTAAAATTATGAAATAAACTTATTAATTCTTCTACCAAGTATCACCCAGGAAAGAATATCACAAAGGCCAAAATTTTAAATCCTTGCTACCGCTGTTATCTTTCTTGCTTTCTCCTACTTTTGTCTTGGTTTTGTCTCCACATCTTTCTCTATGTCACATGTCTGACCTCCGCACTCCCTTTTCCTTAGTATCTAAACCTCTTAATTCTTCATTTTTCATATGACTTCCAGACACAGCTTTTCTCTGAAACCCTCAGTCCTCATCCCTCTCTCATGCAAGTGAATATACACAAAGATCATAAGCCCTTGCTTGCATTTCTCTACTCCTTCCCAAGCTGGGTAAAGGAAGGGGATACATCAGAAGTATTTTGGTATCACCGGCCCATGTTCCTTCATGAGCCCAGTAGTCTCAGTGCATCCTTCAGGGCTTTTCGCACCGGAGTACTGCATAAAGAGAAGCTGCCTGCGAAGAGAAGTGAAGGGAAATGGAGTGGGTACAAGCAGTGACTGGCTTCCTGATTCAACAGCAGTTAGTAATAAAGGAAAACTGCAAGAAAAGGTTTTTCTCCCCTAGTTCATTTCTCCTGAGAAGGCTGGTGGGAAGTCGTTTATGAATCCCAGCATCTCACTGCTCTCACCTGATTCCCCTTGGGCAAAAGGTGAGGCTGGAGGGATCTTTTCAAGCACTGTCGGAAAGGGAGAGGACAGGACTGCAGACCCGTACAGCGTACCTAACATATGGAGTGTGTTTTCTGAACTCTCTCAACATCCACGTATCCCTAGTCTAAAACAGCTGGACCTAAGTACTTTGCTGGCATAACTGATATGAAATGTGGGCTGGGGTGGAAGGGAGGTAGATTTCCAATCTCCTTTCATCTTTACTGCTTGTAGTTTTGGAACGTGGTTCTTTGAGGCCCAAAGACCATACTGCCTGTGGAAGAGGACTCCCTAAGAAGGGCTTCTGAAAATATACTGCTAGGGACTGCAAGGTAGCAAAGGGAAGGACAGCACTGGAGCTCCTCAGATCAGAGAATACAAGAACAAGAGGACTGACGCTATAGTAAACCAAACTCAACACTAACTGGACTGCTGGCTTCCAGAAGGGTATATGTGGATGACAGAAAAGGAGCTGGCAGAACTAGAGGACTGGTTCTTGTCTCGATTCCTCTTCAAAGCTGCTGTGTGGAGGAGAATGGGTAAGTCAGAGAAAGAGCAGCTGCTGTACAGCAGGAGGAATCTAAAGTGTTCCTGCATTTGCTAACTGAGTTTGGGATTATGGTTGAAAAAATTGTCTGTGGGTGTCTCATCAATACTAATAAAATGGTGAGTGCATCTTTTCTTGGGTGAAACTATCCAGGGAACAGAATGCCACCTCTGAATCCTTGAATGGATCCATGGATGAATAACATTTATACAGCTGAACAGTGTGGAAACTTCAAGGGGGCTCTTCCAAAAAAGCTGTATGTCCTCAGACAGACCTAATTCCTGTTTGATACACTGGCTGTTACACAACTGTCTCCAGAGAGAACAAACATGGCATTTGCTTTGGAGAAGTTCCAAGATAAAACTATGAGAAAAAGCTGAAAGGAGACATTTTCATAATGTCTTACAACAAGACAGTATAACAGAAATGGCAAGTCAGTGTCAAAGAACTGGGATTCCACTTGCTTCTTGGTGCGATTCTGGAAAGAACCCATAGGCACTTTCTTCCATCTCAAGGCAAGACAGTGTGAACGAGATGCTTTTTGCTGATCTGAGCTTGGCTGTGGAGACATAAGCTGAAGATTCTCCAAGAGCCAGGTTTGGAAAAACAACATAGGAGATTTGTCGCTGCATATGGAGCCAGACTGAACCTTGGTGTTGGATGTGTGGATAGTGAAAAATGTGAGGACCTCAACAGAGTTCCTAAACCTCTGTCAGTGGGTACCAATGGAAACAGCAAAGGCCACTATTTACGGTGATCAGTTGCTGGGCACCTGGTGTGGAGAACTCAGCTGGTTCTGAAGCTGGATCTTTGTGCTGGCAGTCCAACTTTAGCCCTTTTTGCTACCCAAGTCAGCAACAGATTCCCCAAGGTTTTCATGTCGTAGTTTTTGGTCCCGTTGGCCAGAGGTGAGGAACTTCAAAAATCCATGGCTATTAAAACAGACAGCTAAGACATGTGATGTGGCATTAGCTGAAGGGATTCCCTTGCCACACAGAGATGGGCAGAGATGTAGCACAAATTCTGGAATGTCTTTTCAGGTTCTGCTCAGAAGTTTCTAAGAAAGCACATCTAAAATGGCAGACAGGTCGACAGCAAACTAAATGTATTCTATCAAAGAATGTACGATGGCGCACTAACTGCTCTGGGTTGTGGAGTGCCTGCTTCCTGCATGCACTGCCTTTTTACGCATGTACATTCCTACAGGAACAGACAAATTTTTATTCACTCTGCAATGTGACAAAGCATATAAACAGTATGCCTGTATGTGGCATATTACTTAAAGATAGAAAAAAGCTTATTTTCTTTAATATGCAATTCTAAAATAGAGACTGTAGCTTAACTTTCTATAACTGTACATCAAAAATTAAATGCATCTGCCACAGTGCAGTGCATGACTAGAAGAAGTGAAGAAGATCTATGCAGCCCTTAAGTTTTGTTTAAAAGGCATGAGAATTACAACAAATCAAGTAGTGCTACACAAAGTTAAATTGATGTAAACCAAGGAAAAAATGAGTAAGGTTTCTATTCTTATTTAATGTATTGTGTCTCACACATTTTGAAGGATAAATTCTTACAGGTAAATCCCAGGTACCTCCAGGTTTCAGACCTGTATCTTTATTTCATTCTTTCCAGGGCTCTTTCAATATGCCATTATAAATATTTTACTAAATCCTCTCTTCCATGCAAGACATAATCCAATCTTGATTCTGCTGCCTGCACATCCATTTGGGACTACTGGAATCACCACAAACGTTAATGTAAATGCACCATTCTCTGCATTTTTCATCAGCTTTCACCCATTCATCCATTTAATTTCTTATGTGGACTGTTTAAATATAGACTAAATTTTCAGAAGCAGGAATGTCCTGTGGTCTTTGTTTTACAGCATCAATGCTTTGCAGGCTTAATGGCTAGTCCAAGGGGTTTTCTACATGGAGAAATAGCTCCAAATAATTCTGAAATAGTTGCCGCTGCACTATATCTTCAGATGGATAATTTCATGACTCGGTAAGAATGTTTTTCTGCAGCTATCATAGCGTAATTTAGGTAGTCTAACTAAATTCATTTTAAGAAAACAAACCTCCTGCAGCAGATCCTCTACAGAATGGTTGAATCGATCCACAAATTCATCAATAAGTTGGCTGTGGGCTATGTCAACTCTGTTCTGGATTGTATATTCTTCACTACAGAGTATGCTGTAGGTTTTGCTGCAGGCTTCGAGAACATCTGATTCCACATGCTTTTCCACAACAAACTTGATCTGTTTCAGTAAGGCATCCAGATGCTGTAGATCAGAAAAGAAGTTCAGCTTTCACCTTACCTGAACAATGAAACTCAAAGAAAGTCATTCAAAGAATACACCACATCAAGGTTAGATTACTAATATGCCAAATGAAGGCACAGTACTGTGTGACTAGAATAGTAATAAGACACCTGAAAGCAATCAGACTTCTTGCCCAAGGTACTATACCTTTTCCATTCTGCCCGTGCTATAGATTTCCAGATCAAAATACTGAGGGATTTGCAGGAGATTTGCAACCTTCTCGGCATCAGCGGAATACTAGAATGTCATTGAAACAAAACAACAAAATAGTGAAGTAAAAATAAATACCTACACTACAGAATGAAAAAGTTTAAAGACAGTTGTATATACCAGTGAGAGATTTATTTTGTTGAAAAATGTACCTTTGACAGCAACATAGGAAGTGCAATAATGAAATGCTCAGTCAATTTATTTCTGTCATCTATCTGAGTTTTTCTTTCTTTTGCTGTCAAGACCTGCAAGTGATCAAAAACAACTAAAGTAAATACAATTTCTGCATATAGCATCCATTAATTTTTCTAAAGTTTGTATTACAAGCAAAAAATCCATGCAAGTGTATTTTTAATAAATCAAAAGAAGAGGGAATAAAAAACTCAAAACACATTTGGGCTGAAGAGTGATTAAATGGGAGGACCATGTGTCCTAAGAAGCCGTGATTGAAAAGGAAAGTGTCATGTCATCCAGCATGATATTGTCTCGACACAGCCACATTTTTTTAGGATTGAAATTGAAATATAACCCAAGTCAGTGGAAGTTTTGCTATTGCTTCCAAGCGAATTGAGCTCTGGCTTTCACACATTAAACAAAGTGTTAACGTAAGACCTCAGGGCGAACTGAAGTATAATTAAGAAAATCAAAACCAAACCACACTGTAACACTGATTTTCATTAGCAGATTCATGGCCTCATCTCTAAACTGGAATGTAATTCTCAGTGAGAACATACATCCAAGTTCACAGAACTCATTTACAAATTTCAGTGACACATATACTGAAGCTACTAATGCTGTCATAGCAAAACCACCTGGAAACAGTGAACAGAGACAATAATCAAAACAGCATGCTTCATAAAAGCTTAGATCTGGCTTCTTGGCTTCAGAAAAGGAGAGAATACTTTTGAAAACAAATGATGATAATAAAGTACTCGAGTGAGCTAATGATTTATGTATAGCAAAGCTGCCAGACTGCACAATAAAGGTTACAAGCTAAAGTCAGAGGAGAGACTATTTCACGAGAAGGTGAGTGCGTAATTAGAAA
Source organism: Oceanodroma leucorhoa (assembly GCA_030449065.1). Classification (NCBI taxonomy): domain Eukaryota; kingdom Metazoa; phylum Chordata; class Aves; order Procellariiformes; genus Oceanodroma; species Oceanodroma leucorhoa. The sequence continues at coordinate 179,823 of JASVER010000132.1, read as the reverse complement.
TCTGCTCCCATTTCAACTCAGAGAATATGCTAGCGAGATCATGAGAACATGACAAACCTCTACTGACAAGTCAGAGATCCCTGCAGTTACCATCCCACAACTCATGATCTAACTGAAAAGAAGCAAAAGCTAAATGTCATACCTACATCCCTCTGTAAGTGAGGTGGAGCAGCTGGGAACAAAACATGTGCTTGGATGACAGGTAGCCTATTGTGTCAGCAAGAATCCAAAACAACCATGGAAGTGAAGGGGAACAGATTTGTAACCAGGGTAAGAAACCCCCTCCATAGTACCTGGCAGGCAGCTGGATACACCCAGCAGCAACCGCAGGTCCCGTACCAACTCGCAGTGCAGCACCACGCGTGCCAGCAAAGCCACTATCTCATCGGAAGGCAACACAAATGCAGCTAGCGAGTCAGGCTCCCACCCCTAACAACCCCGTCATATTCTGGTGACCAAATATTGCTATTCAGTGGTCCTATTAATTAATGTGGGTCCCTAGGATGATCTTGAGGCTCTTTTGATCATCCTTCAGAAGGTGAAATTTATTTTACTGAAGTGCTTTCTTTAGTTTTGAAGAAATACAGACATTGAAAATCTAAGACTAAGCAACCTGCTGAACTTAAGTGAACTGAACTGTAGATCTCTTGAGATAGAAAAAGTACTGGGAAAGCTAATAGTGACATTATCTGGTGCTCCAGACAGAAAATACAAACATGGAATTTTTTTAAATTTAAAGGTTGCTTTGTCTGCTAGAATGGTTTGCAGCTAGAGACAAAACGCAGTTAAGATGTGCTTACAACACGGTTTTGGTAACACAGGATAATACATGCTTGTGTAAATTTGGGTAAGTGCTTTCATAGATTCTCTCCTCACCCCTGAAATCTTTTAATAAATTAGGAATTTCTTAGAATATGCTTTATAAATTAAAGTACATAATGCATGTTTAAATTGATGGTTTCTTGGACCTTTTCCTGGGACACCGTTTCTGGACATGAGGCTAACCTGCTTTTGGCACATAAAAATTAAGAAGCTAAGTAACTGCATTTCGTTTAGCAATAAAGAATGCTAAGTCTATCTCCAGATCTTCCCTTCACTAAGCCTGTGGCTTTCTTTAATAAACTAGTTATGATTATTCAGAACAGAACCTAACAGAAGTACCAAATGTTCACATGGGTTTATTTCATTTTAGTCTAACCTAAATAAGAGGGGGACTACCAAAAATCAGAGAAATACGTTTGGGAAGTGAGACTCGTTTGGAATGTGGATGCTGTATTTACGGAGAACACAGCTGAAAGCCTGTAGATCACCCTGACCTTGTAACTTATACTGAAATGCTTAAAAGTGCATGCCCAGCCTTAGGCATGGAATTCCACTGATCCCCAAACACTCACTAGACTTAACATTAAGGGCTGTAGATGTGGGTATGTTACAGGTGTAAGCCAGGGGTATGATAAAAAGAACATCTAAAAAAAATAATAAAAAAAGATTTTCATGCTGTAAATTTATATTACTTAACTTGGCAAAGCAAAACCCAAAATGAAACAAACAAACAAAAAACCAAACACGTCCAGAAATAAAATTTCTACTGTTTTTCTTCAAAAATGTTCACATGAAACAGGAAACACCAGCTATAAAAATCTAATTTAAAACTGTCAAAATGTGGCATTGTAGTTTTATGTTACTACAGTAACACACACAGGTCCGAGCTACCTATTGCAGTACCACTTACTCTCTTGCCAGTGCCTCTGCCTACTGGAGGATGTGCTTCAGCAGCTTGTCTGATCGTACACACCATCAGCTCAATAAGAGCACTCTCCTGCCGGTCAGACATTGCTATGGAGGGAAAAGAACAAGTAACATCCGTTCTGATGTGTGTGCAAGACATCTTAAAGAAGACAAATCTATGAATGCTACTGTAAAACACAGGGAGTAGAGAACAACAGAGACAACGTCATTTTGTCCCATTTATAAACCCAAGGCTTTCTTGCTTGCTCTTTGAATTACCATTCACACCATCTCAAAATGGATACGGCAGAACTGAAAGAAGACCAGAGAAATGTAGTCTGGAAGAAGGATGAATGAAAGTTAATACAACAAAGATCTACAAAATAAAGAGCATCATGGAGGACAGAGAGCGACTGACTGTTCACCGTCACTTCCTTATAAAATATTCTCACCATCATGAAGTATTATTTCTGTTCTTTGGGAAGTACTTTGGGTCACACCTAGAGGATTAAACCCCACTAGGTTACACACAAACATCTTTTTAAGGAATAATTAACAATGTTGTGCAATACCAATAAAGTATAGAGGTTAAACAACTACCTTCTTCTCCTTGGACTGGTTCCTCCAAGAGCAGTTCTGTCATACATTCCCAGTCTTTCAACAGTTCTTGAGAGCTCTCCCACAAACTGTCCACCAAATAGGCTGCATGTTCATGCAACTAGAAAATCCAAAGCAACCATCAGTACAGCATTCTGGTACAAGCAGCAGTTCTTCAACTTTCACAATCTTTTGGCCATGGAGAGTGTCCTGGGCATGTACTCTTAGTTAGTTGGAAAGACAATTCAGTTTGAAACTAACTCTGGAAGTTCTTCCAACTGAATGATACAACTGCATGACAATGGGGATATGTTTTAATGGAAAATGGAATAAAAACAAATTGAGCTTCTCTTCCATAAAGCAGCTTGTTTGTGAAAAATCTTTCTCAGAGTTTTGACCTAGAAGCTGTAAACTTACCTTTCCTTGCATTCTTACTGCATTATAATAAGGAGAGATGGTGAGACATGAGACTAAGAGAGAGTTGTAATATATTCATTTTAAACAGGCATTTATTCTTCATGCATGCTGCTACATGCTCAGAAAACAGTAGCAGAAATCCTACTGATTTCAGGGGGCATAGAATTAACACTAACTTTAACTGCAAAAAATGTTTTTATGTGAATTAACACAACTGTTGTAAAGTGAGAAAAATAATCCATAGGCTTCTACTGCTTTATAAACTGATCTTTAACCACTATCAAAAAGTAACAAGCACAATATGCACTTCTGATTTGCTTACCAGACGTGGGACTGATTCCGTAACTGGAAAACATCTAAGAGCGTAGGGAAGGAGGTGTCAGTACATTTACCTACTCTTCTGCTTTTGACAGCTTTGGGCAAAATGTCATGTGTCACAGAGCTTACTGATGCTTGTCACAGGTTTACCTATTCCCTTCTCTGAATGCACCCTCTCAGATTGCAGTGCTTACATCTTCCAGTCCTATGCAGATGGAAACTCCCAATTCTCTAACTCTTTATTAAAACTGGAGTCATAATATTCTACTTTGTTTGTAACAACTCTCTCAAAAACAGCAATAGCAAAAACTGGCCCTGAGAGAGAAGCCATCTCGGGGAGCAGCATATGGCTTGCATGGGAAGGCACTGTGCTGATCATGGCTTTGGGAGCAAAGCTGAGTTTCTTTTCTCCTCAGAAGGACAGACAAGCTTAACACTATGTAACTCCCAATCACATGCACTCAGTTTTAAGGTATTTTCACCAGAAAATACGATGATCTATTACAATCTAAGTTTTTAAGAAGCTGGAACTAAAAATACATTCAGATAGCAGATTGAAGGCTCACATAGGTAGTGACATTTCATCCAGATTTAACTTGTAGGTTTGTAAGGTGTTTCTAAAAAATGTTAAGATTAACACTGTACCTAAATGTTATCCTTCCTTCTCAGCATCTCTGATTGTTTCTTTTCATCCTCGCAGTCAAGTCTCTTATTCAAGGCTTCATAACAGGTAAAATACCCGACTGCGATACCTTTTCCCTTTGCTTTTTACACAAAATATATTACCTTCCCTTCCGTAGAGAAACATTTCTGTCATTCCTTTCTTTCAGTCTTCCTTTGCCACCTACTTATTACCAAATCAAATATATAATTTTTAAACCTTTCCCCCTCTATCTTCAGAGCATCCTGTACCTGACAGTTTATCTTCTCAAGTTTTCCTCCACTCCACTGCCATTCCCAACCTAAATTACTATTAGTATGCCTACCATAAAACTTCCCATATATGCTCTCTCTATAGACATAAACTATGGGCATATCTCATCTTGAATGCATTCATCAAACATTTAATGTCATTGTACGTATGCATGCCTGCAGACTCCATCTGCCGACGTTTTCAAGATGCAACTGCATAAAGCCCTGAACCACCTCATCTAATCTCGCAGCTGACTATGCTTTGAGCTGATGACCCTCAGGTCCTTTCCACTCTATGATTCCAATCATAATTTGAGATATTATGTAATTTTTGTTCCTTTCTGGTTCAAATGATTTTACTCCATAAAGAGTAACTCCAGAGGTATACTCCTTATATGGTTATCTTAAAAAAAGAACCAGTTACATTTCTATGTAGCAATGAATCCTGGTAGCCACCACACTACCAGCAATGAGTACTGAGTACAGAGGGAACATGCAAGAGCAAAATAAACCATGAAGAAGATTTTGAGTTACATTTTCTTGATGGACAAGGAAATGGGGGGCAAGGTAAAAGGCATACAGTATATACAGTATTTCTGGAATTATGAAAAAAAAAAGACAAGACAAACAACTTGTTACTGTATGTTGATAAATCACTACTTAAGTTCCAGGTTTTATTAAACATGTAAAGGTTAAAAATGAATTTTTTACCTCACTTTCAAGAAAGAAAAGAACCAACATTCTAATAAGGTTTCCATTTGGACTATTTCGTCCCCTCCTCTTTGCTAGAGCCTCTTCAGCTTGGGGATCATGTCTGCTGAACAGTCTAAAAATAAGCAAAAGGAGCTATCATGTTTATCAAAACAAATCTCATTTCTGCAACAATATGATGAGCATTCATTCTTGATATAGTAGATTTGTTCATAAAACATAGTGAAAGTATCTCAAGCTATTTCTTTCAAGGGAAAGAGGGCACGACCTCTATCTGGCTGAAGAGATGAATTTATCTTCAGAGACTTAAAGTTCAAAGAGCTGGAAGAATTTCACACAGGAAAATGCTCTCCAAAACATATTTATATTGAAAGATTTTGCACAGTTTTATATATTTGCATAATTTGTATAGTTTTGCCTTTTTAACTTATCAAATCTTACACTGGTGGTAGCACTTATTCCACTAGTGCCTTAAGAACTAATGTAACTAATGTTGTATCTTCACTGTGGTCATGCTGACTGGGATATGGTATAAACAAACTTGACATCCCATTAAACAATCAACCTTAGGTACCAGTAGCAACATAAAGGATAAAGCAAGCTACCAGTCATTTATTTGTTTTTTTTTTTTTTCAGGTAAATTATACATTCTGCACTGAGTTCCCTGATGCATGGCTAATTCCAAACTACTCTCAACGCTCAAATTTGGTACCTTAAAGAGGACTCAGGTGTGTCCACAACACAGTTACAGCAATGATTGTTTTACTTCGAGAAGTTTGAAGATAATGCCTGATCACAGAGATGGAACTCCAGAAATCCACCAGCAAAAGCTTACGAATTACAGTGTGGACTTTCAAATCACTAATAAACCACAGAAAATTAGATCACTGGCAAAGGAAAACTGATGTTTTTACATTATTTTTTTCTGTTGCATATCTTGGCATGAAAAATTATATAACCTGCATTCTGATATATTAAAGAACTCTAATGTCACAACCCATGAGGGGAAAAAAGAAAATTACTGCTAAAAGACTTCTAACTGCAAACACTAAAATGAAAAGGTTAACTACTATGATGTGGCAATGTCCAGGTCATAGTTACTGATGTGGTATGATTCACATCCACGGAAAAGCTAGCTCATTTCCTCTGGCGTAGTGGGTACGTGAAAGATGTAACCTCGGTGCAATGTATTTTTAAGGGAAGTCAGTAAGTTTAGAAACAAATTTCTTAATTATTACTACATAAAAACCTCTCAAGCTCACAATTTTGAAATAAACTGGTTTAAAACTTTGTAAAAATAATGACTGCATATCAGGTAGACCATCATGGCCCTATACATACTATCACTGGATTTAAAACAACTTTAATACAGAAAGGTTTATGTAGCCTTTTATATTTAGCCCTTGAGAGGTTAGGAAAAGTTTTTTGAATTCTAGAGCAAGGAAAATGTAAATCCAGTTTCTTCAAGTCTTTAGGTCTTGAATTTAAAAGAGAGAATAAGACTGTGTTTTAAATTAAATACCTGATTTGCTAAATTGGGATATTTCACTCTATTGCTTCTTTGCCTTTTGATCTTACCTCTACCAGGAAGCATTCACAAACCTCGTCTTATTCCCAGGTAACTGATAACTTACTTTTTGTGAAGGAATTCTCCAGCTGCTACAGCAACAGGCCGGTGTGCTGAATATACCAAGTGATAAACATTCTCACAGTCTTCATTCGACAGAGCTTCTTCGCTTCCACTGAAAGAGTCAGAAAGTAACACCTGAACTAAAACAAATGTTTAATTTCAATCCCCTCACCTTCCATAACTTTTGACTGATTTCCTTCATACAAAATCCTAAATGGTTGAACACTGACTTCAAGGATCTTTGTTCAATTTCCAAATACAGAGATATTTAAAGGGCCTGTAAGACTGAAAGTTTGTCTGATTTCCTTCTCCCAGTTGTATCTATCTATATATATTAAAAAAAAAAAAAATTCTGTGGAAAAAAAGTCACTGCTAGTTACAAATCTTGCCCTGCTTAATTAATTATTTAGACCATCACACTAACTACAATGCACATATTGCAAGATGCCAAACACTCATTATCAAACATTATTAAATTAAAAACCTAGAACGTTACATGAGAAAAATGTAATTGCTTGCTTAAACTTATTTACTTCTATAGCAATGTCTGTTTGCTTTCAAAGCTTTTAATTTTTAAAGTATTCAGATCTGGGACTGGGAAAACCTGCTTCAGCCTCCTGGCCTACTCCATTCTCAGGGGCTAAGTATTTCCACGTGACAGTCCACGTGCTCTTGTGCGCTGCGGGACAGGAGGTGCCTCTCTGCTGGCCTGGAAAGTAGGAAGGAATATTCCTAATTCCAGCTGCTGAAAGAGCCAGGCCAGGTGGACAGAATTGCCTCAGCAATGGGAGAAGGCACAGAAATGCTCTGGACACGGGCAGCAGGAAACTAAACCAGATTACGCCATGAAGCGGGGACACAGAACTAGCACTGGGCACCCACCAAATCAAATCAACGCATAATCACTTTAGGATTGAATCATGGTGCGCATTTAGAATTACAATAATGCTGAATAGATTGTCCATCACTTTTAACGTAGTTATTGTGCTGACTAGATAAAGACTTATAGAACTGAATCTGATCACACCCTGCTGAGCTGGATGAAAGATGACCTAAAGTTTATTTTCTATAATTATTTACTGACAAGAACAAGCCACCTTTCACCCTTGTCTTGGGTAAACGACATAGTTGGGGCTTCTGCAGTTTCCGAGCTCAAGGTAGATTTTGTGTGTGAGTTTTCTGGAACTCAGGAAAACTTGCATTTTTCAGCAGTATTCTTGAAAAATACTACGAGCCGTGGAACAATTATATTCCATCAATGATATCAAAATATCACCACTGTCGCATAAGGGAATATTATTTCCCTCCTTGTTTAGTCAGCGTTCATCAGAAACATTTATGTATCAGGACTCTATACATCATTTGGCTTCATACTACAAATAATTTTTAATTGGTCATTCCCCATCATGATTGTTCATGACATCTTTTTGGAGTTCCTACCTGCCAGAATATTGCCCTGTGCTGTTCAACGTGACCCATATTTTTCTGGTGCTAAATGCATTTAGCTGTGTTTTCATCATGCAACCAAAGGAAAAATAGGACAGGGAAAAAAGGGTGACAATTTTTGATGTCAAATTCTTACTATGTTCCCAAACATTGCTAATAATATAGGGAATAGATGTGTTCTACATCTCATTTGTGATCATATTTGTTATATTTGCTTTAAAAATGTAACAGTATGAGATTTCCTTTTTTTCCTAATATTACAAGCCTAATATCTGTAAAGCAGAGTGACTCATAAATAAAAGAATGAAGTCCAGACTTCTTTACTAAGAGGAAAAGCTAGTCTAATCTTTCATCCAAATGCTGCATGTCCAAAAACGTTCTTCAAAGTGGAGCCACTGGGTATAAAGTATGATGCAGAAAGTCTATGCATCTGTTTGTAAAACAGATTTTCTTTAACATATATTTTAATGAATATATAATAAAAGCTTAGCAGTGCCCCTCCAGCAGCACACTCATGAGGCTGCTGTGGACAGGTTGGTTCGAACAGTCAGCATGTGGGATGATCTTTGGACTGGGCCTCTGCCCCAGGGAAGCCACTGCACCTCTGTAAGAACAAGCTGGGGGCCTGGAGGCACGTCTCCTCCCGCATGGCCACGTGTTTAAAATTGCAAGCTACCACTGCCACCTCCACATAACCCAAACAGGGGTGTGGAAGCTAGCATCTTTTCCCTGTCAGCTTATTTACCAGATGACTCTTTTTTCAGCTGTGCCAGGTAATCAAATCTCCTAACACTGCATCTTTGCTTAGTTACTGCTAGAATTATTTTAGCAAATAGCTAAATATTTTAGCAAATAGCCCTTGGCAAAAGGTACAAATGTCCTCTGGCATTCTTCCACAACAATGGATGCACCAATAGTCTCAATACACCAGTACACTTTTATACTTTGCCTACTGTATTTCCATGAGATGGAATATCTTATTTTAGCTTCATGACCATATGATTACATATTCAGTTCAACTTCATACTAAGTGTAAAGTAACAGATTCACTTCATTACACAAGCAAAGAAATCAAGTCAACTAAATATTACTGGCTTAGGTAACTTTCAAAGGGAATATACAGGTTTTGAGAAATACTCACTGAAGTATTAGCGTGACTAATCGAATGGCTTCCACAGCTACATCATATTCCTTATCAAGTGTCATTGATACAATGCGATCCTGAAAAGGGATTTTATTACAGTGACAAAACAGAAACACACAAACAGCTATCAGACAAAGAATTCAATAGATTACAAAATAAATATTCTTGGGGAGAAAGATCTTTCAACTAGACACATGAAAGCCCTTTAATATTGTTCAACCATTTAATGTACATCTTAGGAAGCTGTGTGCTATATGCAGAACGGAACGATAGGCAAGTACACAGGCATGAGAACAAGTGCTTAACAAACAGTCCTTATCCTTGTGTGTTTTCCAGGAAACAAGCAAGCAGACTTTGGAGTTGAAGCACTGTTCTGGACTGGTCTTATTTAACAGTTCTTTCCTGAAAAGGAATGTACTTGAGTTGGATGACAGCAGAAAAACTACCTCACTTCACCCCCCTGAAAACAAATAATTTTAGAGCAAAATTATTATGAGAAGTAAATTATTATGAGAAGCAAAATTGTTATGAAAAGTCTCCTAAGGGTTTCTTTATCCTTAGTTTCAGTTTGCTTACTGGCAACCAAAAATAGATGTGATTAGTGTATGTTGCCCTTCCTATCTGGGGAGAATTTCTATCCATCCATAAAAATGCAATATGTCTTGATGTTCTTTGCTTGACTGATCAAGTTAATGAAAAGAAATTGGGCCATCTGAAAATAAAACTTGATTTCTGTGGCTTGACCTCCTTCAGGATAGACTAGGTACTATATGACATTTTGGGATGTGAAAATTAGAAGTCGGGGACTGGAAAAGAAACAAGGGAAGCGTTAGGAAACAACAGTGAAAGTCACCGAGAACAAATCAGGACAAAATAAAGGTGTTCACCTCTTTTCTCTACTATTCTGGGCATTAAAGGCTGAAGGTGAATACCAAGCAACTGATGCTTATTTCAATATTGAAATTCAGGAATAGTACGTAAAGAGTGCATTGTGGCTGTCTCAAGTGTTACCTCTCAACAAAAGCAGGTCTGTAGAGATATTTTGTGCCACTATGACTGAATGCACCTCTATCAATCACCATTAAGTTCCTGGGAAATTAGATGCATTTAACTGTTATATGTAGACAGTTTGAGAGACTGTGACAAGTCCATGAAGAGACCCAAACAGTGAAATAACTTTCCAAACAGGAAAATCTGTATATGGACACGACAAAAAAATCGATGATAATTTTTCCTAAGGTCTTGGCCAAGGAACAACTAATAAAAACAACATCAAGAGAAAGAACAGCCAGAGATACTGATCTTAAAAGTTTTAGTGGAATTTCATATACTCCCTCAAAGTGAATCTTAAACTCCAGGATACCACAGGGAGGGAACTAACTGCACACAAAGGAGTAACCACATAAGAATAAAACTCCTTCTACATCTCTGAAAAAGCCTGGAAGGGAAGGGATCTTCTCTCCTGCCTACAGAGCAAGAGGCACTCTCCGAACTTGGAGTCCTTTTGGACTTTGAAACCGACTGATGTGACAACGTTTTCTTATCCAAAAAGACTGTTCTCTCCTCTCAATTTTTCCCAGAAACATCAGGCTGAAAATAAGCAGTGTGGATGCGTAATTGCTTACTTTCTGCCTTGGTGCCAGCATCTCTGTGTGATGGCACCTGCCAGCCAGGCACCAAGATCCTTGAAAATGAGACCTGAACACCTAATGCCTCTGGAAGGTGTAACTTCCGTGGTTTAGTAAGTTACAAACCCCAGCTGCTCAATCTGCTTTGACAGAAATTTCCCGTACCACTGTACAGCAGCAAAATAGGACACATGCCTGTATTTGTAACTTGAAACATGAATTTTCACAGTCTATGAAGATCAGTTTGCAATTATGTATTAGGCTGTGAACAAGGCTGGCTGAGGAGCAAATCTATCTCCTTTTGCCTCTCAGGCCATGAAGACAGCACTCTCCCGCAAAGGGTCAGGGATGAGGGACAGGAATTAAATGGCTGCATCTAAATCTGCTGGTATCTTGACTTTGGCACTGACTGCAAAAGAGCCAATTCACATCTCTTCCATAAGGTTTCAGTTAATGTTTGTGTCAGACAGGACTTCTTGATGGAAAAAAAAGTCTCCCTTTGATGGATAATTTTTTTTTTGATGGACAAAGCTTATTTTCTAGCATATCAGCTACTCCTAGAAACACAAACAAATGCTGGAAAGAACACACATCTTTCCTTTGGAGAAGTGACATTATCAGATCCTTGTCACAGCTATCTGGAAGGTGGTGAAATATTAACACCCCAGTACAAGTCATTCTGGATCAAATTAATTTATACTTTAAATAGCTAGAAGATCTCTAGAGAGATTTCTCTTGACAGTTTGAATGGATTGAGCTGAATACCAGCTGAACTGTGCAGGTCGATTAAAGTCTGATGAGGAAATATAAATAAGTAGACATGGAACTGAGAATGGCATTTAGGTCAATTATTTTTCAGGGGGTGGTGGCAGAGTTTGTGGTGGCAAGACATTTAAGTAATTTATCACAGATTCAAAAAGCACTAGTTTGAAACTTTGCTCCATCCTGGTGCCAAAGGCCGCATCCCTGTCAGCACAGCTGTAAATCCAAGTGCAGGCATTTGGGCAATGCCAGCTTTTTGTCCTCTTGATATGGTCGGAAACTGAAACTGATAAATCATCATGTTAAACGTAGCTGTTCTCTAGGCTCACAGAGGCTTTGAACTCACCTTTTCTCTAATTTATTTCATAATGATACAGATTTCTGTAGTAAAAACAGCTTTAATGGAACAGAAGAAAGACGAGGATTCCTAGCAGGGTTTCCCTTTCCTCTGAATGAATGTCTTCATTGACAGAAATTAAAATTCCCTGTGCCATTCTAAACCAAGAAGCAATGTGCAGGCTAACCTGACTTCCTCTAACAAAGAAAATCGTCTATACTGTGAAAAAAAACAGGAGGAATTATTTAGAGGTTTCATGTTCCTGTAGTTTTTTGAAGTACATTACTGAGCAACTATTTCCCAAAGTGCCTCCAATCGTCCTGAAAAAGTTTTGCTGGTGGATGGGACAGGTTCAGACTCAAAGCAGCATCTTCTCTTACGAATTACAGGAGGCTAAAAAAGAAGCATCCAGCACATTTTCTAGTAAAGAGAAGCAGATACAGAGACCATGACAGTTTTAGTGGCCTATTTCAAAATAAATCAAATTACAGAAGCAGCAAATATAAATAAATCTGTAAGTCTGCCCAGATGGAATGAGAAAAGCAGCAGAGTTGGAGGGTTCATTTTTCTGGAGAGTTAACTAGTACTTCTGGTTGTCCTGAGATGATAAGCAAACCAGACTTATGGAGGCATTACAGAAGTAGTCTGAGTTCTGAACCTGTTTGCCAGGTACTATGAGAGAAAAATTTGTCTTTACTGCAGTAGTCCCAGAAACTGACTTTATAAAATTAGAGTAATATAGGCCCTGAAATGATCTCACAGAATGATCTAGTTTCATCTCCTACTTTAAAATCAACTATACCTAGTTCATTCCTGACATATTTATTTAATCTGCCCTTAAAAATCTCAAGTGAAGGCAATTATTAATAACGAGTCTGTTCTATTCTATAATTTTGGACAAAAAGCCTTCCTCAATATCTAGACTTTACTGCAGTTTAAGCATCTTTTTTCTCCACCTCAAGTTAATGAGGTAAAAGTCTGATTATCATTATGTTTTTATGGATCATTTACATACAGGGAAGATATGACAAGTTTTCTGTATTTTGTGCTTTCCTAGATCAAACTGGAGGAGTTAATAGTAACTGTAATGACAGACAAGACCAGTGAAGCAGTATAAAATCTACAGGGAGACGTCTTTAAGTCTCATGCACAGTAGTTATTTATGAGTATTTAAATCTCCACTTCTTTTCTAAACAGAATTTTTCATCAGCATTATAATCATGATTTAAACAAAAATAAATCAGTCATCTCCGCTTCTTTTCTAAACAGAATTTTTGATCGGCATTATAATCATGATTTAAATGAAAATAAATTAAATTAGTCTTTCCTCGGGGGATGGCCTTTACCACAGTTCTGTGTTCTCCAGAACACAAAAGCGATGGTAAAAGGTGCCAACCGATGTGGTGACAGTGTCTGAAAGCTTTCCTCGCAGAGTATCCAAAAAGAAGCAATGACAGTATTTCTACACTCATCTCTCCAAATACTCCACTTGTGAAATAAAGCAGTCATGCCACGAAGTGAATTAACAGCCACATTCTCATCAAGATATTAAGCAAAAAGTCAGCATGTTTGTGCTGGTAAAAAAACCCATGAAATATTCCTCCAGTACTTATCTCCTAAACAGGACAATCACGCTCAGAGGTTTGTCTAAAGGCAGAATGTAAACTCCTGTTCTGCAGCAAGGTATTTCACTGTGTAGAATATTGTGATGCAGATCAAAGTATCTCCTCCTCCAAACACAAGCACAAATTCAACTAAAAAGCTGTCTTATGAACAATCTTTTGTTACAGGCTGTTACTTTCAGATGTATTTTAGATTGTGTGAAACACCCAGTACACGTCCTTAAAATTTCATACATCTAAAATTAAATAAGTACAAGCAGATTGAATAATGACAATGTATAAAATATCAATAATACAAACAGAAAAATAATCATCCTGGCCAAACCTGACAAATCTTACAAGATGAACACCGTAAAATTAATTTGGCTTAATCTCAGCATTCAGCAATACAGTTTTACTACTGCAGTTACAAGCCTTGTCACAAACAAATGAGTTTATTTTTGCATTTAATATATATGACTCAAAGACCGCAACAGGATGAGATAGATGATACTTTTATTCTCTGTACTCCTTCCAAAAATTGTATTTCCTCTTACCTTGAATCTATTAGTGAACAGCTCCAGTTTTGGAAATAACTCTCTGTTGGTATACAGACTCTGAAGAGCTTTCAAACACTTCAACCTCACTTCACCTTGCTAAATAAAACACACTAAGATTAGCTGATAGAATACCCTAATCAAATGCACATGAATATTAAATAATATCATACTGTAATTTGTTTAATGTACATTTAAAATTTTATGCAAATGAGTTACCAAAGCCAATTTGCAATTCAGCTAAAAACCAAAAACCACATGCAGCTGCCTACAAACAATGTTAAATTTTCTCCCTATTTGCATACATAAAGAATTTAATGCGCCATCAGTTAAACGCCTGTTACTGTTTCCCTTTCAAGTAACTCCACAAAAAGACAAAGAATGTAGCAAGTAAATACAAAATAAAGACGTACAATCTCAAAGTCGTCGGTGAAAAGACAGCGCAGCTATTTATCTTTAGGAAAGAGACTACAGGTAACTTCTGCCTGGTATCTGGTGTTTATAATCAATGCACAAGCCTTCAAAGTGATTGAGCATGGGCCGCGCGTAGCCCACTCAAGCAACTCGGCCATCTCTGAGCATTGTCCTTCCTTTTCCCAGGGAAAGAAGGAATACACACTGGATTTATTATTCTGAAATTTTCTACAGCCCATCTCTCATCACAGGAGAGGCACGGGCTGAAGGATGCAAGAGGCCTGAGAGACCCTCCAGCGCGCAGCAGGCTGCTGCCACAAGAACAGTGCATCTAAGGGACAGCCTGAGGAGCCCGCGGGGAGAAAAGCAGCTTGTGTCTGAGTTGTTCTGGTGGTGTCAGCTCATCCCCATCTTAAATGGGGATTGCTCTGATCTGGTGAGCCCTAGGCAGGGAATGTGGGCATCACGAGATGGTGCCTATGGATCAAGGTTTGTCGCCTGTAGGAACACTGATGATAAAGAGAAGGGCGGGATCCCCTGGGCACAGGCACATCGTCTGGCTGGCTGCAGATGTACAACTCAGCTCAGCTGCACAGTCTTGGCTAACTATGGATTCTTGCTGAAAAATATCTGTAGATAGCAAAAAGGTTATAAACACAAATCTGCTCAACTATAACCTGTAGAGTTCACTACAGTGTGAGCTTACTTTTATGAAAGCGAGTACTCTACCAAGTCTAAGGCCTTAAACTGCTCAAGAACTAATAAAAATTATTGAACTTTATAAATAAAACTCCATACCCAGAGGGCTTCATTTCTGAGCCTGTCTATTCTATAATTGTATTTAAAAAACTGCTCAAGCTAAAAACTGAAAGAACATTCAGAGACTGACATAAAAACATGAGCTAAAAATCCTTATTTTTAAGTTTCTTTTCTCCTTCCTATTTCAAAAATTGAAATAGATGACAAAAGGACAGAAGTTGGAAGGAGGATTTTCAGAAGAACTTTTCCTTGAGAACTATTGTTCCTGAGAAATCATCTGTTTGTATCTGTGAGGAGTCTCTGAGCGCTCGTGCTCTCTTCTAGGGATCTTTTTGACTACCATTGCAGGGGAAGTCAATGAGATGAAGGTTATGTTTAAAGGATCTATGATAAGATCTTTCAAGGTACAGAAAAGAACTTTCTTGAAGAAAAATTTTATATGGATGTGACCAACTGCTAAATAAGCACAGAGAAATGCTGCTTGTCATTCTTCCTTTAATGGTAGCTATGTTCAGTACCAGAAATGGTGTTCCCTCTGCTGCGTGGCATTCAGAAAGGCCAGGATCTCTGGAGTCATCATGAATCATTAGAAGAGGACATAAGCATTTCAAGGCCTTCGCTTATTTAGCCACAGAGGACCAGTATCAGTTTTGGCACGTGATGAACACTACGGAGCAACAGTGAGGTAGCAGGTTTAGTTACAGCTCCACTGAAGACTGTCCCGCTTGTGAGCAGATGGCTTGTTATTGAGCCAGTGCTGTAGTCCCAAAATGCAAAACTCTAAATTCGTTAGGTACAGAAAAAAAATCAGTGCCAACAGCAACGAGACTTGAGACCTGTGCAGATAAAGTCTGGATTCCCTGTGGAGTCCAAAGCCTTTGTGGACTTCACCGAACACCAGGGATCAATGGTTCCAGAGTTAAGTTCAGGCCTGATACTGAGGGTTTCTGTAAGTCTTAAGTGAGCAAATCAAGCAAGGCAGACAGGAAGCAAACCTGTGAACATTTAGTACTTGCATGGTCTGCCAGGAGACTGAAGCCAGATGCTAACAAAAGCATACCAAACCAGGCTACTGTCCTCCTGCCGCTCACCAGATCTGAAGCAGAAGACAAGTGACTGCAGGAGCAGGCGAGGACGAGAGAAAGGCTGAGTTACACCTGGTCCCTCCAGCTGAGAGCAAAGGCCCAGGAGACACACAGGCCGTCCCTGGAAATGACTGCCTTTCCTGGCAGACAAATGATAGGAGGAGGACTTTCTCTGATAGCAAAAAGGTCTGGTTTTTAAATTGTTAGTCAACGATGGAATTCATCTCTTTGGAGAGGGAAGAGCCCCTGCACGTCAGCTAGCTAATCCTATTAAGAAGGTTTTAAAATACAGTCAGTGGAGATTAGTGACAGGAACCCCCAGGGAAGCATAAAGAGCAATGACCTGGACAAGAACCTAAGAAAGGCAGAAGTGAAGGTGTACATGGATACACTGCACTGAAGTCCAGAATGGAGGAGTAGAGATGTCCCACAGACCATCAACATGCCAGATATGAGATGTTTCTTGAGTAACTGAGAATCATGCAAGTAACACGAGCTTTTAACACCCCAAACACTTTTTGGGGAAAGAAACACAGCAGAAATTTCCTATCTAGCAAGGAAGAAAGGGGTGGGAATGCTAAAGTTAGGGTAATTCCTAACGCCAGGGTAAAAGCTGCAAATGCAGCGATGCAGAGCAAGGACAGGAAGAGATGAACTTATTTAATGATGAACAAATTAATTAGAAGGTCAAGCACAAAAAACAGAAGGAAGATAAAATTAAAAAAGGCCTGGGCGCAGTATGGAACAGACACAAGAGGTGATGAAGAAAACTTTCTGTAAATATCTTTGTAGCACAACAAAGAAAAGTTTGAAATTAGAACCTAAAACAAAAACATCAAATGTTTATCAACACTGTTAAGAGACAATCATTTCTCATATTTTCCCTATTTTTGTTGATATAATCCTCCAGACACTTCTGAGCTTGAGCAAAAAATTGTTACCACTGCTAATGAAGCAAAAAGCAATACATACACCTTTTATGCCAGCAGTGTGGGGTAGTCTGTATTTGTCTGGGAGAGTCTTGCCCTACTCAAAATTCTCTTTAATATGGCAGACCTATGAAAAAGAATCCATCCTGATGGAAGAACACCATTTTCATATTTTTTTACTGGCTAATCACAGGACTTGAACCAACAATCTGTAAGACTTGTGTAAGTCTCACAGTGATCTATAGCCTGGCATCCAGCCAGCTTAGATTCTTACTAATGTTCCATATAGTTGATACGTTTGAGTATTAGTTTGCCATATCCCAATGAAAACCAGACTTCTCTTAACACTCGAGGATACGACAGCTCCAGAAATGGTAATTAAAGGTGCACTGCTATGTGTAAGCTCACGTGCCAGACGAAGGCTTAGATCACACAGAGATGATGACTTTTTGAGCCCCCAGAAACAGAGTTTTAAGTATTTTTTTAAGTAGGTGGGTAGTCAAGAGAGCCAGCAAAGCCATTTCTCTCTTTTCACACTTCGTGTTTCTTCTTTTGCATTTTTCCAATTCTTTTTTGGTGGCTAAGAGTATTCTGCTCTTTTTTAACATTTATCAGGTTTTAATAATAGATAATTAATTTGCTTAGCTCTTTGCCCTACCATATTTCTGCAGACTGCTCTGTTTGTTTTTCGTTCCTCTTGTGTAGAAAAATGACCTAAATTACTGGTTGTCTTCAATCCCACAGTTTATGGGATGACCGTGATATATTGTGTTGCATTTTGATGCTCTAGGGTGGTGTATTTTGAGGTAATCCGCTGCCCAGTGACAGAAATAGTTACACTGCCAGAGAGAAACAGATGGAAATGTCCTGCAGCACATTAGTACCTATGGCAGGAGTATTCCTGGCAGGAGCAAGCAGTTGTGCTCTGTCTGCACAGGCCTGCTCAATACCATTTATGAAGATACTGTGTATCATCTGATGCATTTTTTTATTTTCTCAAGCTTTCCCAAAACCAAGGAAATTAGGTACCAAGGAGATTATATAAAGTTAGACATTCAGAAGTTTGGAAAAATTACAATTTCAGTTTCTATATAATCTTAATAAAAGCAAGTTCTATTTTTTCATCCTTTTAAGGTAGGATGCCATCATGATGAAGTATTCAAATACCATCTGTTCCAGAGGACCCTGGGTCTGATTTAAGACTTATTTTTTTAAAGAGTTTTTTTATGCAATTATATTATAGTTTTATATATTTTTAATTTATGCTCCCAGATCCACAGGAATGAAAATGAAGCTTAAAAAGGAGAGAAAGGCAGAACTAGAAACCCATATTCAAATGAGAAAGTAATCTATAAAACACAAAAAGCCCCATAGACATTCATCTGAAATCTGGGAAAGACAGGATTAACACACAAAATATACAGATTTCTCAAATTAGAGAACTAAACTTCTGTATTCCACCTCTGAAAGACTACACTGGAGCTACTACAAAGTGTAAGAACTGTGTCTTCCCTGTGATTTAATTTGTATGTTTTCTGAAGTAGAATATGAAATTGCTCATTAATGTCTTGCACTGCTGCCTCCTCTCTTTTCTGTAGTAGCAAGCTTCCAGAGAAGTTAAGAATTTTGGGGTGACTTCTGTTCATATGAAATGGAAATACCTTATGACTATTGCCTCAGCCTTCATTTTTTCAATATTTTAAGTACTGATCATGGCAAAAATTATCTCCTGATCAAAGCAAAGCAAAACCAAGAAACTTGGGTAGCGGCCGGCAAGTTTTTCAGGTAGTGCCAGTGAAAACCATGCTGTTAAGGGATCTTGTACTTTTGGAGGGTTTGCATTTTTAATTGGTTCTTATTCCATCTTTTTTCAATATATTCTTCCCATTGCACTTCCTTCTTCCTTTCTGTGCCTTCCCAAATGTCTCTTTCTCCCTTTTCATCCTTTGACACATGGCCCACCTGCCTCTGACTCTTCCCCTATTCTACTTACAATCTGTCTCACTCTATACATTAAACATACACTACATCAATAAAAAATATCACATATGAAGTATATCAGAATATTAAACAGATTAGCTAGTGATTTAAAGACTGAGAACCCCAAGGCTCTTCTGAGGCCTGCAACGATAAATATTACAAGGCAAGCAGAGGCAGAGGAGCAGCCTGATAGAATTCTTCTGTGTCTGGTCCAGATGGAAAACTTTTTTTTTTACCATAACACTGTAATTTAAAATTTGTCTGATATGAAAGAACATACTAATTTTAAAAAGCTGGGGTAAAAATATATGTTAAGGCTGCAGGCAGATGACTAGAGCCTGGCCTGAGGTTAAGCTAACTGAAGAGGATGTGAAAAACTATTGGACATGACATGAGAAATTGCTGGATGTGACAGATAACAGTGTGAGAAGCTCACACCAGTCACAGACAGTGCCGTGAGGAACGGCTAGATTTCACAGATGGTTAAAGGGAGTTATGTGAGAAATGGCTGGACTTCACAGCTACTAGAAGGGGACTGAGAGCTGCGAAGCGCAACGCTACTAGATTCTGCTCTCCCATTGGAAGTGCTACTTTGTGGAAATGTTCTGCTAGGATTAGAATGTGCTTCAAAAAATCCACTGCAATTATTCAAGGGATAATCTATTTTTAATTAAAAGCCCTAGTAGAATAAAGCCCTTCACCACACCTAAAATCCTAATCCTCCTACCTGAGTTGACCTCCCCAATGATTTGGTAACTTGAAGCAATGATCTCCACCTCCTGAAGTATCCCACTAGTGAGGCACACCAATGTTAAAAAAGAGGTACACAGATGGAGCAGCAGCTCTGCCCCTCAAAGCACTGTGATGGCCATGTTTCCATGTCCAAGTTTTGATGACAGAAGTGTCGTGTCTCTAGAGTAAACAGTGGTCAGGGTTGATTGTGGCAGTAAGCAGGATCTTCCTCCTCATCAAGTTTTGTAACAATGAAATGTAATGTAAAAGTTTGGGGAAGTTTGTAAAGTGAAAGTTTGAGAACTGCAGTTTAGAGAGGAAAGACGTCATTATCTAGTCTCTAAAGCATACAGGATACTCTTAACAAGTAAATTGCTGGTCCAAATCAAGGCAAGATGCAGATCCTTGTCAGCTATAGCTAAACAAAAGAACCAGCAGCAGCCAACTTCTTTCCTTAGCAAAAGCTAACATCTTTCTAACGAATCTTGTTCAGACTTCAGCAAAGGAGTGACTGAGTCATAACCTCAATGTTAATATGCTGTCCGAAGTTATTGAAGAAATCATCTTTTTAAAGAATCAGCTATTAACTACCAGTTATGCAAGGCATCAGAATGAACTTGCAAACTTTTAATTTTTTCCAGCAGTGCTCCTAGAAAGAAAGGAAAGTCTGAATCAGGGTGCTGGAATTTAATGAGCATTTCAACAGCACAGGTAGGTCTCATCTGTTTTCCTTGGATAATGTTAGCAAAAGAGTTTAGAGTAAAACAAGTGTTTCTAGTGGTTTTGGTGAGAGTGAGAGGACGGTTAGTCCCAGTTGCTGCCTGGTGTACAAAAACCCCACACAGTCAGAAGTGAAAGTCCTGTTTTATTAGCGTTAGGAATGGGCTACTCTTGCTGCAGGAACTGAGTGGTACTTAGGCCTGTTGCCACCCAGCAGAGGCATGTTGTGGATACCATCAGTACGAAGAACTGTGGTGAGATAGGAAAGGACCTCTGGATATAAATCTTTTTGCTTTCACCTGGTGTTTCAACAATTTTTTGAAGAAAAAGCTAGAGAGAACCTTGAAGAGATTCTTCAAGGGAAAATGAATTGATGAGAACTCCACTGGTTGTGGAGCCCGTGATGTCTGTTGGGGACCCAGAGATGTTCTCTTTCCTCTAACTATTGGGCAATGTAAACGGAAGACACATCTGGAACTCTCTTTCCCATTCTGCTTCAGACACAAGGGTTCTCAGGGGTGATCTGAGGAGACTTCTCTTTCTCTTGTAATCAGAAGAAAAGCACCATGGAAACATTTCTACTAAGATATTCTAATGGAGACTGAAAACACAAAAAGCACATGAACCAAGCACACAGTTTGGGACTACTGTATCCTAATTTAAGTGAATACCTTGAAATAAGCTGGCTGAAAGATAAATAACAGGCAAGAAAAAAGAACAATCTCTCTACAAATCAAAGATGATACGCTAAACATGTCTTGGGTGGTATAACACCAGCTATCTACAGTACACTCTGCTATGCACAGTAATACACAATACTTACCCTGTCATGTAGTGTCCAACCAACATATTTTAAGTAACTATCATTCAGGAAGGCATCACTGTACATTTTCATCCAGACACCGATTTCTTCAATGCAGACAGCTCTAATCTCAGCAATAGCATCACTAATAAAGAAAAAAGAAAAGAAAAGAAAAAGTATTAACCAGATTACAGACATATACCATTTACTTCTCATTCCCATTGCCCTAGCTATAATATTTTGCTTTTACTTTTGATGAACTTCCCCAGGTAGAGCCTGTCACGATTCTCACCGCTGTCTCACTGATCTTCTGTTCCTTTACATCCTTGAACTCACTGATGTATCTAATAATTTCAATATTTCTACATCCAGATATGATATTCCCATTATCTCAAAAAATTCTCACCCTAGTTTGCTTCTTAGTCTATTACCCCATCTTTTACCTCCCTCTTTTCAAACAGAATTATGAATCCAAGCTACAAACCTCCTCTAGACAATAATTTCTGAAACACTGTCACTGACATTTGCTTAGCAGGTTTGACTCTCTCCAGCTAGACGTGTAGAACAATTGCAAGGTGGAAAAAGTTATTTGGTTTAACCAAAGGAGCCTGCCAGAGGGGCAGAATGGAATTTGGTACATAAACAGATCTTATTTCATGCACCACATGAAAGCCCCTATAACAAAACCTAGGAGAATGTTTACATTTCAACATTGGTTTCTTCCAGTTTTCTTGCTTTTTTCTACATTCTGACTGTGGTAAGTGGTGGAAGAGGCATAGACATATCTCAGGCAGACTTATCAGCTGCTTATTGAGGAGGGGCAGCAGGAAACTGTCTGGAGAGATCACCTAAAGAGATCAGGGATGGAAATGATTTCAATCTGATTGGCACTTTCCTGCCTGACTGACATAAAGCACGGCATATTTACTAATAATGAACGACAGCTAAACAACGGGAAAAGGGATTGGGGCCATCTGGCCCTTTAGTAATTTCATCTCTGAGACATCTGTTACTATGAGAAATCACTTGCGCCACTCCAGCTGGCACTGCTTCACAGTTCAAAATTTCAGCTGTAATAAAAGACAAACATAAAGAGTCACTGTACAGAAGAAGGAAATGTCTGGTGCTTTGCAAACACCGGCCTTGCTTATAATTGAGACTCTTGTTCTGTATTTTTATAAAAAAATCTTTTTGGAAAAGTAGCAAGCATCAATTTAATTCTAAAACAGGACCAACCGAGACCAAAAATGAAATCTGATTTATGAAAAAGAAAAAAAATAATTAAAATTCCAAGCTTCAAGCAAGAGAATAATTGCAAAATAAGAGAAACTATTTTTCCTAAAGTCTTCAGTTTTACAAAATACAAATAAAATGCACTCTATCTTATGCTCAAGATACTTACTGCATAAGTTCATACACACAAAATAGTATAACAAAACCGTGATTACTCCGTACTGTAACTGCCTGTGCACTTCTAACCTTCAGACTGGCCCACCTCAATAGCTGCCCTTGTACTGTGTGTGATCTTCCAGATACCAGGGTGAAAACCGCAGTTCCTACATGAACACGGCAATCAATCACAGTATCAGACATGACTAGATGTGACACTTCTACAGTCAAGTCTCTGTTTTTCTCATTCAATTTCAAATTATAGGGAGAAAACTGTACTGATATAACAGCATAAAGCATGCATTTAAAGCCGATGTATGAATGTTAGGGGCAAATTTGTAGGAATGCCATCAAACCACTGCCATTTTCTCTCTTTGCCTACGTGAAACACACTGATTCTATCAACTTCCAAACAGAATCATTAAAACTGGTCTGTCAAACCCCCTGAAGACTCTGTAACCTCAAAACCAAGGTAATTGTCAATCCACAATGTAGACAAGCTGCATTACAAGCAGAGCAGGGCATTAAATAAGCTGTTCCTACCAGGGATTTCTCAAACAGGTTTTAGATACTGTAAAGAGGAATGTGCTAAAATATTACATTCAAGAGTTTGCACTATAAAACTGCATTCATTATGGGGAATGCAGCCATATTGAAGACAAGTTTTAATTAAAACTATGAATATATTCACATATATATATATGTCTAATTGTGTATTACTTCACACTAAATTAGATTAGCAATTCTCTTTTAAGGAATTATTTTTAAACTACTTTTAAAACAAAATATAGGTGGAAGAAATCAGAATGCAAGACTTAAAGAACAATCTAAAAGACCAATAAATATGAATCGAGAAAAAAAAGGGGACCCACATATGTAGCAACACAGAGTAGCCATGAAGATATTTCCACTAGGGGATGACAGCCTGAGTCTTCACATCCAAGTAGGTTATTTCACCACCTTATAAATTTACTAACTGTGAAGCATTTTGGAAGGATTTAATGGCAATCCCAAAAAGAACCCAAGTGTCAACAGCTATTTAATCATGCAGCACAGCCAGCCAAAAATCAGGAAAATTTATCTTTTCTGTAAGAATGCATTCAAGCTTCCCTAGGCAGACAGTGAAAAACTGATTCTTGATTCAAAAGCTTCTCAGGGACCCCTAGGCACTACGGACAAACACTAACTCCAAGCTGCCATTTATAATTTTAAAAAAAAAAAAAAAAGAAGGAAAAAAAAGAAAGAATAAAGCTCCTCAATTAATTACAAGATTTAGTATAATAAAAATTTAACATCTTCAGTATAATTGAAAATGGGAAAGAATCACGCATAAGGCATGTGAGACTAGCAAACAGACACAAGTTGCTGGAGAGGCAGGAGAAGTTGTGAGACACCAATCTCCCACTCCACCACCACCTTCCAGGTAACTGTATTACCAATAAGAATAATTTGTCTTCTTGCAGGAATCACTAACACATTTTCCATGCCTGTACGATGCTGCATCAAACACGATACAGCCAAAAACATATAAATACTAATTATACCATTGGAAGTACTTTTGGAATAATTCATGCATTATTCATTATCATAATTATAAATTAGTGACGTAAGTTTGTATTACTTGCCAAATGCTTCTAGAAAGAAACAGAATCTAGTCCAGCACAGAAACCAAAACTAATGCTAGATCTAGAAATATTAGACATAAAATATATTTAACCTTCTTTTCAGCACAAACTACAAAGTAATGTCTATGCAGTGAATGGGAAAGACTTAGCAAACTATTTGCAGCAAAATTCACAACCTATATTCCTAATCTTAGTAAAGAGGCCCCCCCATGATGCAATTTCATAAAGAGATTTGACAAAAGGAGATCAGGTAAGAAATTTACTAGTTCCTTTTAAAATTTTGGGTTGACAAGGCAGGCCCATAAAACTTAGAACAAACCATAGCAAACAGTGTCAGGAAATAGGTTTTACTAGTTGATTGTTTCAGAGAAACAATCATCAAAAGTGCCACTTCAGCATATATTTCATGCTAAATTACATTCAAGTATTTTGATTACGGCCAAAAGTATTTAGGAACCCGAAACACAGAGTCTGTAAGGGATAATTGGGATATGTCAGGTGGAGGCCAGCATGTTCCTCAGGGTCTTGCTGGAGTGGTTGTTGCCAGTTGCAACTCCTGGATTCTCTCGGTGCGTTTGATCACAAACTCATTTAGGTTAATCAAGACCAAAACTGAAAGCAATTAAAGCTAACCTGGCTGATCTGCACTGAAATGGATGCTTAAATCCTTAAAGCATCACCAGTGTTGAGGGGAAACACCCAAGGCAAGAGATGGAGATGACCAGCAGAGCAGTAACTGCTTCAAGACCTCCTGGAAGCTCCGAAAGGATGCCTGACTACGCTCGTACTGCGTGTTTGCCTGCCTAATACAACCATTGGAGCTGTTGCTTCTCACATCTCAATCTTAAGACAGACAGAACTACAGATAACCTTCAGAAGAATATGGTATTACTCAACATGCAAATTGCATACAAACAGGAAAAAAAAGATGTTTCAGTCAATGGGTTGGGATAAGAGTTAGTTTATGAGAAAACTTTCTAACAGAGACAGAAACGAGGGTCACTCATCTGCCTCTGCAGTTCTCTGAGATGGAATCTCAAATTCCCAGTCAAAGGACATGAAATGGTACAGCTCCACAATAATATACCATTGCCCATTGGACCAAACTACGCCTGTCTCTTGGGCTGCTTGACTGTTTCTAAACATTTTGAAGGTGTAGTTATAAAGAGGACTGGACAAAATGTCTTTTCTACTTCTTTCTATGACTCTCTCATCTCTTGAGCTGAATTATGACCCCATAAGAGAAGAAGGGTAAGAAAAATATAAGTGTGCACAGCCCACTTCCAAAAATTCTGTTCACTGCATATCCCATTCCTGGGAGGGGTTGGTAAGCAGCACTCCCATTTCTAAGTAATTCTACACAGAGTGCTACTTAAATAGCTATTTCAATAATGTATTACTAAGCTGATTATCCAACATTCTTGCCAGACCAAGGAATTGTATTGTTTGAAGGCATGACTTGAATTTCAAGACGTAGCTCTACATATCTCTAAAACCAGTGTTTCTCAAAGATTTACCATACTAACACCTTTGCTTATATGAAGTATGATACATAGCCTTGTAGGAAAGGGAGCAGTGTGTGTTTTTAAACTTAGTATTAAGGTCAAACTCATTTAAATACAAAGATGTAATTTTTTGCCTTTCTCTTTTTTTATGCCTGTAAGAGACAAATGGTCTCGGTAATGTCTATCTGTTTATTCAACATACATAAAAACGTAATGCATTTTCTTGTCACCTAAGATGTGTGTTTCACCCCCTTAAGATAACATATTTAGGGGGGAGGGAAAAGGATTTTTCTATGGTTTTGTTTGGATTTTCGTTTCCGTGCACTGACTGGTTTTTGCTCCTCTCAGTCTCTTACCTGCTTCCTCACCAGACTTCCATCTAATAACCCCTCTCCCTTTTTTTCATGCAACACTCCTGTTTCCTAGAGTGGAACTCACATGCAACTTGTCATCATCATCCTATCTACTCAGTAGGAGGGAAAGGAGCACCTTGAAAGGAGAGAGAAGCATCTTCTCTGTAAAGATGGCATCTACATTTGGCAAATTTTACCTTAATTATCAGTACTGCCAAAATTAATACCTCAGGACAGGCTCACTGCATTGCATAAATTCACAAAACCACCATGTAGATCAGTCTAAGGATCACCATTCAGGTCTGCCAGAAGTTTAAACTGTAATAGTTCTGTTTTGCTGGACATTCATGTCTGGAGGAAAAGCTCTCTGAGCACTCTAAACAAAAAGATATTACAAAGTAGGACTCGGATAAGGATTTTCTGAATCTTACCCGCTGAAAGGGAAATGTGTCCAGACACACATTGCTAAGTCAAAAGCAGGTAAGTAGCAACAACAAAATTTTGACACCTCAGATAACTGTTGAGTGTGATGGGCATTTTGTAAATACTTGTTACATGTGAGAAGCTATGTGGCAATAATCTCAGAACCAAAGTAATCTAAGTAATCTCTGATATGCAGATACAACTGAAATGAAGAAACAGACCTCCCCTCCTTTTTTTTTTTAATATACATGTATACTGCGAGCCATTTTCAGCTTGTTTAACTTCAGACTAAACAGAAAGGTTACTTTTAAGATCCCTGACCTACCAGTATATAGTATCTCACTACTACATACCAAAGGTATTAGACTCATACAGACACAAAACTGGTTATTTTGAGATTAGGACCTCTGAACATCACCATACCCAAGCCCCTACACATGCCCTGTACAATCAATTTTTGAGTATTTCCAAGGACAGATATTCTACAGCCTCTCTGGACAACCTGTTCCAGCCTTTGATCACCCTCATGGCCCTGCAGTCCTATTTACCACAGTCACCATCTCCGCCCATTTTATACTCACCAACATGAGCTCAGCAACTTGACTCTAACTGAATCTGCTCTTACGTCTCCCCTTTGATGCTCACTCTCAGTTTTAGAGATGATTAAAAAAATCATCAATGGACAACCAAATATGTCATAAAGCAACACAAAAATAGTCAGAGAAAGTGATTGAGGAAAGAGATAAGGAAATATGCAGTGAGGTAGGTATATCTCCTGCATGTTTATTAAGAATACCTCAGTTTTTGACCAAATCTGCTGTTAACACTAGATTAACATTACACCTAGAAAATTGTTTAGCTATTTCTGCAAATTTTTTTTTTTTTTTTAGTGTGAGAAGTGAGCATAGAAATCTTCCAAAAAATTGGAAGCCAATCTACAGAAGGAAGATATAACCTCACTGCAACCCTAGCTTACTAGTAGGAAGACAACTACATTCTGAACAAAACAGTTTTGGGGGGCTTTTTGTTTAGATCAAGGACTTGCTATTTAAGTTACAAAGGTCACTAAGCATGAATCACTGTGGCAGAGTCTGAATCATATTATGGAAAGGGATTTCTTCTCTGGGAATAATTAAAATAACATTCTTTTGAAATCATTACCATTTGTGCATTGGCTAAGGACTGTAAAATGATGTCAAGTTTATAAATCATTCAAACTATGTGAGAGAAGGAATGCTTAAGAAACATTATGGAAGCAGATAATAGTTTGAAATCGTTTCCTTTTTTCTGCCTCCCCCGGCCCTGGTTTTCTCTTCAATTAGTTGGTTTTAATACAGGTATTTTTTCCCCTCTATGTTCGTGCACAGATGTGACTGCAGAAATTTGAATCCACGTTCTCTGTTGTCTACAGATTACTCATATTCGGGTATATGGTGTATCAGACTCTCTGAGGAGCTTCACAGAAGTTAAGGAAACCAGAGAGATGATGACTCCTCACAAAAGTGGCTCTTGGGGTCAGACTTGGAAGCAGTCACTTCTTCCGACCCTCTCTAAAACAGTGGCAGCAGTGGTGCCACCCACCCTGCTCGGAGCACACCACTACTTGACTGATTTCAGCAAATTCTTCAGTGGTCTAACAGTGTCAGCTTGGGCATCTTTCTTCAGGGCATGGATAAGCAGAGTTTATTTATTTGGCCTCTCCTTTGTTACAGCAATATCAGCAAAATCAGGCCTTCACTAATGGTGGCAGAAGGCATATAAAGAAACCAGGGTTTACAAAAGGAGGATTCAAAAAGAAAGAAAAGGAAATAGCATGCAGACCATCAAAAGGCAGAGTATTTTTCCAACCCCACACAAGAGCATGAGCTATTAGAAAAATATTTTAAAGCGACTTCCTGTTTGATACAATATACTAAATTCTGAAGGGGGAAAAATAGAAAAACTCTTTGCATTTAATTTCTTTATTACCTACACACCATAAAAGCTGCTTTCATAACAAAATAGCATGAGTGCTACACTGAGCTGATATCCTAATTTGATTCTGTATACCCATCCTTCTGTTGCGATGTAGCTCAAGGCTTACGGACTAATTGCATTTCCTCTCAGACCTTTCAGACCCTCTCAGTTCACCATCCCTCCTTCGCGACTTCCTCAGGAGGGAAGAAACAAATGGATAGAAAATGGAGTTGTCTCACAGGTGTGTGGGACAGAATAAGGATACAAGGTCTGAAGAAAAAGAGAAGCGTGACTTATGCATGCAGGAAAAGTGGTTCTTTTGTGAGCAATTACTATACTTACATCCCCTGTCTTCTTAAGAGACCCCTTTTTGCTACTACCTCTGATCTCTTTGGAGAGATGCTCCCAGTACTGCTATAAACTTCTTTCAAGTATCATGCCTGGGTACTGAAGAGACATGCTCCAACTCCACGGTGTTGTTCACACTCAGGTATTTCTTAGCACAGGCCCCTTCCAGGTTTCCTGAACGGTTTTCTCCGTAATTACAATAATCCCTCTGCCCACCGGAACTATGGGTTCCTCTTCACCTTCTAACCCTCTTCTCACACACCCTTTCTTGTTTTCTGCCATTTGTCTAAAACATTTCATAAATGGTAAAGTTTTAAACCAGAACTTAAATCTGAAATGTTAATTGCATAGTTTAGTATCCTTGAATTTTATCTTTTGACTTCAGTAAGTCAATTAACATTTAAAGAGCTGGTTTCACCAAGATGCTGCAGATGAGCTGAGGTATCTTGTGATGCAAAACAACCCTAAATCTATTTTAAAAGACTACTGCTCTCTGTTAAACCATACTCCAAAATAGCATGCACCAGTCCAAACCTACTGGTTTGTGCAATTCTAAAGTAAAGAGAAGCGCATGCATGTGCACATTCACACATGCACATGAATATATATATAACCTACTGTGGTTTTGTATTCACAAGACATAGCATATTAACTATTAAAAAAACCCCTTTGTGACGTGCTAACACCACAATAACTTTTTAGTGCTCTTGGTACAAACATCCACCACAATTAACAAACAAAAAAAATACATGTTAACTGGAATTAAGGCTTTTGATTGACCTTATGTAATTTAAAGAGGAAAAAGCCTAAAACAAAGTTGAAATTGTGGCTAAAGCATATATGGTGGAAACATCAGAAATTTGCTGCTTATACTTAAGACATACAAAAGGAAATGCATAGCAGAGGTACCCGACAACTGAAACTGCCTCTTATGATATGCAGTGATCATTTGATTATTCTTAAGGTATGTCATGTTTGTGCTCCTACCTTGGACAACTTTTCTTTTTAAAAGACAAAGATTCATATTCCACAACTCCTTAGAATTGTTTTACTGAATTAAAATAAAGTTGTGTGGACAGCTCTACTGTGTAATTAATAGAGGTTACACTTAGATTTTCTTCCATAACTTCAGTGTTATGCTTTTGTGGCATCTATAATATTGTATCAGAAGAAAAACCAACACAGAAACTGCCCTTGACATTATTTATGATTATACTTGGTTAGCAGATCCTACTGTAGCATGCATTTTCTTACCGGTATCTATGAACAAATATACCCTTAAAAATAGAGTTCATCATATTTTCGATTTCATCTTGGTTTTCTTGTAGCTGCAAAAAACAAAACAAAAATAAATAAAAGATCACTGCTTATTATAATTTGGTATTCTACAGTTCCTTATTGGGAAACATTAGAAGACCATGGAAGAGCACTTAATTAAAGGTATTAGTAGATTCACCATTTTCTACTTTTCCAGCACATGCCTATATTGTGTGCATATACATGTGTATATACATACATATACACAATGCCTTAATGGAAGAAAGTTAACATTCTCTGCAAACATCAATTAATTTAGTTTCAAATTAGTCCTTTGAAGTGGTCATCACCATTTTTTTTGCTACTGAAATTTAGACAAGTAGAGACTATGTGTTCAGTAATGTCAGCAGTCCTGTAGTCATAGTTAAACAGATAGAACTGTGAGTGAATGACAGCTGCAGAAATGAAGGTGGTTACAGATCAGGAACCCCCTCTCAAAAATTCAAAGTCCTATTTGAGGAAAGTACTTAAAGATGTTCTCAATCTTAAGTATGAGTGTCAGTTGCTTTAACTTCAGCGCCCATGATAACTGAGTTTCTGAACCAGGAAGCTTTCCAGCATCAGAGCATGGGTGCTTAACATAGGAGCACACCTGACATCCAGGCCCTAGACTGCAAAAAACCCAAACCAAACCCAAACAAAAAACAAACCCAAATGAAAAAGGTGTTATGAATGTGTTTTTATAAATAAGAGGTTTTCTTTTTTTTTTAATTAGTATTTCCTGTGTAATATGAGCCCATCTTCTAAGCACTATGGAAAGCTTACTATGTGTCAATGAATATGTTAACACATCCTAAAGGAACACCTTGGAATCAATTAAAGTGTTCTCATACTGTCAGCTTTTGTACTAAACTAAGTAACTATGACTTAATTACACGAAAATGCAGCTTTGTTAAATAAGATGATGCTAATTTTATACAATCAGCTTTTGGAGCAGAAGTGCTACTACACTCAAAGCCATCATTCTTCCATCAAGGTGTTTTTTAATGTCAAAATGTCAAAGCAGAATACCACAACAAGTGTGAATGTAAATTTTTCCACATTTTCAGTATGAAAACCACAACAGAGTCTTGCTAGTACAGAGTGCATATATGCATAAAATAATAAGACCTGTATAATTATGGACATATATATTTAACAGATAAAGCATCTTAAAGCCAGAGGCAGAATTATGATCAGCTGTTTTGCCTTCCTGGAGAGCATGAACTCATAAACACTTTCACCTAGGGGTTTGTATTTTTCAAGCATGTTTATAAATATTTCTACAGTATCTTCCAGATAAGATCTAAAAGAGCTTGCAAAATTCAGCAAATGAAGCCTCCCAGTTTCCTAAAATGTAAGGAGGTGCTGTCTCCATTTTGCACGTGGGAAATCCAAGGCACTGAGGGTTCTTGACTACAAACACCTGCCAAAGAAATTAATTTCATGGTAAAAGGGATTATGTACAAAGGGAAAAGTTGGGTGCACACCAGCTCTGTGTATACCAAAGGGCTGGTACACAAAACAAGCATATTTAGACATGGCATCTGGGAGAAGCACTGTTTTCAGCATCAGCTCAACCCAAATATGCACAGACTAAATGCTTGTTCAAGAATACATAACCCAAAACAGAGCCTGAATTATTAAGCACTCCTCAGTTGGTTGACTTCACAGGCTACAGGCAGGCAAATATCCACAGAAACATGGGGCTAAAGACAACCTAGCACAGACTGTGGAGTAATATGAGGATGTGAATGAACCAAGAAGCCTCAGGAGGCCTTCTGAAAAGCTACTGAGGCCCTGAAAGGGAAAGGGGAAGCTCCCAGAGAACTTTGGGTATGAGTCATTAATATAAAAACACACCACAGAAGAGAGGTAGGAGAGACTGAACTTTATGAGCCATGAGAAGGTTAAGATACTGAAGAAAAGTGTACTTTGACATTTCTTGGAGCGCGAAATGGAGCAGCACCACACAAGACTAAGCGGCATAGATGAGGGGACAGCATGGATGGCTTCCTCCCTCTTTTTCCGCACAGAATTTAGAGCTCGGTATAAACATGGTAAGTTATCAGCTATGTAAGTGGTACAGGGATCCGGGTGCTGGGGCAGAGCTGGTGCAGAATCAGAATCAGAGATTCAGTAGGTCCATGCGAGATCCCTTTTACTTTTGTGTGCTAACATTTAAAAGATACAATTCTCAAGTGTATTTTAGATTCAGTAATGAGTTAACAATTCTTTGAAAAATATTAATTTTCTCCAAAACTGTAATGGCTTTTTACACTTTCAGCTTTTCTAGGCCATGTACTTGAATTTGAGTGCTTAACTTCAGGCATCTTGAGAGAGCATTTGTGTCTCGGGATTCCTGCTTTTACCGATGCAAAAGTGATTTAACACTCCCCCTCCCAAAAACCTAAGTAAAAATAAGGGAAACATTCTCTTGTTGACTCTGCGAGCCTTCTGAGAAGCTCAAAAAGACATGTATGACAAGCACAAAATTTGAATTACTACTGGCAGCAACTGAAACACAACTTCCTCTATTTTGTGGCAGATTGTTACATAAATCATCTAGTTTAGTTGAAAATCTCATTGACGAGAATAGACCTTCACACACATTAAGCATGTAGAAGATGACATGAAAATGAAACACTTCAGAAAGAGTGTTCCATCCCTTCTACTTCAGATTAATTTGCCACACTTAGCTTGCGAATTGTCCCTATATAACTTCATGAAGATAAACACATGCCCGTGTATGTGCTTATGAGGGTTTATTATGATGGCACTCCATCAGAAGAATCAACTAAGAAAGTGCCAGCACAGAATACTATTGTAAATTCAACTTATTTAAACACAGGAAATATACAGCATTATGTTAGGAATTCTTACACAGAGCCGTTATGCCATCTAATCCTAATAAATCTCTTCTATACAGGGCCCTCTACTATGCTCAACACCATGTATCTGAAGACATGTATACTCAGTCACTACCACTCCTCTCCGGCTTTCTCCTCTCCAACATTTTGATTAGTGATAGTGAGTAGTGATATGAGAGAGCCTGAACATACATATCGAAAGTTAAGGTTTGCCAAACGCTCATTCTTCTTTCAGGGTTTCACAGCCCCGTGCTAGCCTGGGCATCACTGCTTCAAAGTCTCCCCAGAGCAATTATATACTGCATCTCCAAAAGACATTGGAAAGAACAGCTGAAGGAATGTGTACAGAGGACGTCCATAGACACAGAGATACTAAACCAAGTTAATCAATGTAATTAGTGACTTTGTCCTTTGTCCTTCTCTGGAAATTCAAAGCAACAATCAACAAATCTGGAATAGAAACTGTGCTCCAGCTATTTTGACAAAGCAAGTCTGCTTTTTAAAATGCTTTAAGGCTGACATTGAATTTAAAATTTAATTTAAAATATTTCCCTTGCAGTTTGGGCAGGAGAGATTATTCTTGCTTTGTACCTCAATGCATGATTTTTAAGAATTATGAAAGCCAAATAAAATTGTGTTACGGATTGTAGGGGTAAAATAAAAATAGAAATACATAATTGTAATTATCCCCAGACAAAGACTATAAAGTCAAGCAATTTTGAGTCAAAGTTATACCTAAAAGAATCCAAGGTGCATACAGGTAAAGCACCCAGACATCCTTAATTTCCCATGGAGTAGAACAGTGGTGGAGGAAACATATTCAAAACTAATATATTAAAAATAATAAATTTAAATCTAAGTCATATATACTTCAATTTTTCAATCAATCTTATGAGTTTTACATGGCACCTTTACAGATTATGGCTGTTTGGGTGTATATGTATTCATTTTCCACTTGTCATTTTTAAATTTCTTTTAAGTACAACTCTAAAACTGAATTTCCTGGGATATAATACTTTATTTAGGGATGATTACAGCAACCTTCTAATGATTTTGCTCACCTAATGCCAGACTGGTACTTACTAAAAGCGACTTTAATGTCTCCCTAGCTTCTTCTCCCTGAGACCAGGTGCTATAGCCCCCACTCCAGTGTTTCTTGAAAGTAGCTACAAAAAGAAGTACTAATGAGACACTATGTAATAATTGCAGTGATCAAAGGGAGAAATGGGCAATGCAGTGAGGGACTACATGTGATCCTCTTTTAAAAATCTTTTTGCATAACCAAAACAGTTACTACTTACAACTTGAGACTAATTTTCTTCCTGCCTGGTCATATACACAAACCTGAGAATAGAAATTATCCTGTGCGTGCAGACCAGCACACAAACTCAACTGAACGTGTTAATACAAAATTTAAAAATGTAGCCCAAGTAATATGCTTGAGATCACACACACACGACTGCAGAACTAATCTCTTATTTCCCACTATGGTACTCAAGTCACAAACCACCCTGGACTTTCTGTTGGAGGGAATGCACATGAACCAGGAAAAAAAAGTCATCTTTGCACTTGCCTCTTTTCTTTTCTGAAGCAGCAGCTCCAATCTTTCATTAGCTCTTTTGCCAATCATTTTGTTTCTCTCAGCTTCGTACTGCCTCTGTGTATTATCCTGATGAATGCTCAGGTTTAAGGCAACATTCACAAGAGCAGTCATAAGCTTCATAGCTGCAAAGGCAGAAGACAGAATATGACTCTTTACCTGTAGTCAGAGTTAAAAGGTATTGCCTCAGCAGATCCACATTCACAGAAAATAACCAACTCGACCCTGACACAAAGCCATCTGGAACGGCACTTCCCACCCAAGCAATACTCAGGTCACTTGGCTCATCTAAAGATCAGAAAAGAGAGTATATATACCGCACTGAGCTCCAGGCAATGTTCTTTGCCATCTTCTCCAGAAAATTATGCAGGTTCTGAGTGCATAAGGTCAGTGAGCAAGCATGTGCATCTGCAGGATCAGTGTACACCACGAAGCCAGTTACTGTGGAGTTACACGTATTTCTCTACTAAGAATCATTAAGTATCGTTATAGGTGCCTCCATACTAAGGGCAACTCTTAACCAATAGCTATGGAGGATTCCTCAGTTTACAAGGGACACAGCACTGTTTCTCTGAAAGTAAGTCTGATAACACTCTAAAGTCAAGTGTATAGTTGCATAAAAATACGATTAGAACCTTATATATCCCTTTATATGCATTTTCACACATGCTGGATATAATACTGTTCATGTATATTTTTCTGTCATAATTTATGTTTACAAAACCATTAATAAGGGTCTTTCCCATGTTCTGTGTGGTTACATGGCATATCACAAACTATCGCATCCTCTCTGGCTAAATATGCAGCATTGTCTTCCATGTAGAACAGCAACTATACCAATGGAGAAGTGAAGCTACTCTTATGGTACTCTTGTCTCATCTTGCTATTGCTCAAAGCTGGTAACTCTAGAAGCACCCACATATACTTCTTGCCTTAGTTTCTTGCTATAGTGAATCATTTCTCATTCAAATTGGCTAGCACAGAGGAAAATTGAAAACAAAGACCACAAAAACACTCCTTCATGAATAAATTAAATTCTACAAGTAGATTTTCATAATCGTTATCAAGACTGAGCTCCATGGCATCATGCTGACCTCTGCTCTGCAGGATAGCAACATAATTAAATGTGAAAAAACTAGCTTGAAGGAAATTTGCAGAATCAAAACAGAGCTCTCATGTGTGTTAAAATAAATAAATAAATGGCATGTATTATCACCGAAAAATGATCTTCAGCGGCTCCTATTCCTAACGTAAGCGCTACACACGTACATCTAATGCAAAAAGCCAGCAGTGGCTTAAATAACTGAAGGTAGTTGTGATGAACCTTGGCCTTCACATTTGCTTATCCTTGCTTGAAGTTTCTAGCTACACAATCCATTCCAAATGATAGCAACTATTTCTTCCACACAGCACGGGTCTTGGGTAATGCCTCTAATGTACGGCGCTGTTTCCTGTCTTTCTATCTCCTATAAAACAATCAACAACGATCTAACCAAATAGCAAATCAAAATCACCCAGAATTGAAGACAGTCAGTATCAGCTGGAAAGGAATACAGTTTCCATCTCAGTTTAAATAATAGGCACAGATTTCCAGCAGGTTATCTGCAGCTCAAAGAGTGTTCACCTTTGAATACTGAATTTGTAGAGGCAAACTCTAAGCCTGGAAACTTATGCCTGCATAATTCATGTTTTTATCATGCTGTTACCGAGTAAGGTGAAGAACACAAGGGGATAGGTTTCCAAAAGAGTTCAGTGAGTTGAATGTTTTGGTTTTCAATTTTAAAATCAAACTCCAATCAAATCTGGAGTTGGTTTTTCAATATCATTGGAAATCTGCCTCTTACTTAGATTCATAGTAAGAGATGACATTTTAAACAAATTCTGACTGAATTTGTTGGACACTGAGTATTACGCTTGGAAGCCTGAACAAAATTGTAAGATTGTGGA
This sequence comes from Oceanodroma leucorhoa, assembly GCA_030449065.1. NCBI lineage: Eukaryota > Metazoa > Chordata > Aves > Procellariiformes > Oceanodroma > Oceanodroma leucorhoa. The sequence goes on along the minus strand of JASVER010000132.1, from coordinate 143,302 downwards.
AAGACTAAATCAGGAACTAATATTGGTAGCAGAAATATTCAGATTATGACAGATGTCTCCCATAAAGGCTTCAAATATTTGGCATGATCTATGAACAATCTAGGGAGAAGCATCTTCCACAATAAGATGTATTTCAGCGCATGAGACGACCAGACAGATATCACCTGACGTAACTAGCTTTAAACACCTACAGCCAAGCTAGCCACCCTAGTATTGCTTTGCAACTGGAGAAAAAGAGTTACTTCTAGAGAGCAATTCATCCATCTTAAGGGAGACATCTTATATAGGTCTGATGAAATACATTCTAGAAAAGCTTATTTCTATCTAATGATATACCCAGTGCTTTCCTTAGATGTAGGCACCTGTGTTGAAAGGTGCTGCGTGGCTGGAGGTAGAAGACAGTGAGACCTACAACTATGGCCCAGTGCTCCCAAACCTAACGCTTCTCAAGAGTGAAGGCACAGATTTTATTTTTTGGTAGACTGAAATTCTTTGATAATACAATTTTCTTGACCCTTATTTAGAATAAATTTGTACTCTAAAATGCAAAATTATGAAGACATTCTATACAACAAATGAAAAACTAGTAACAAAATACAAGACATAAGCATGCCACTTTTGATTCACAGGATTCACTGGAGGCCCCTGGTATGACATGAATCTCTGAGATTACTCCTTTCCAAATGAAAAAGTGTATTTTACGTATAGTTATACCATATATGGTACTTGGATTTGATCAAGGTTTCCAGAGTTCTCAGTGCTGGTCAAATTCCACCTCAATCAAAACTAGGAGTAATTCTCAAACTGGCTAAATAGTAGCAACTCCTTCGAAAAAACTTCTCTGTGCTAGCTTACTTACCAGCTAATGTACTGGTGTGCCTGAAAGCCCGGACCTGGGAATCTGACAGACCAGTCAGAAGAGAGATCACCGTGTCCATCATGTATTCATCATAAATGATGCTATACTGACACTGTCGAATGAGCACTCCAATGAACTCACAGAAGTTGGATCGAAACTTCTTCCACTGTGGCCCAGGCATGGTAAGTGGATAATCACCACTGTCCTGAAGAACGATAAAATGAAAATATTATGTATTACAAGTGTCCTCATTTAATTTATTTTAATGTTGTAGCCATCATGGTCTAAGTTTCTAAGCTAATTCAAGCCAATGGAGAATAACAAATAAAAACAACACATTATTCTTCAATAAACAAAGAAGCTTGTTGGCATAAAGCCACTTTTTCAAAGACTTCATTATAACTGTTCAAGACTTGCAATATTAGCTCTGTATAGTCTAAAACACGCATCAAGACTCAATTCTTTTTCTTGTGTCCTGGGTCAGGAAGTGGGGGGAAAGGATGAGAAAGGAATATTTCAAAGTATTTAAGGTCAAAACCCAAAGAAAGGCTTGTGTGATTGAAGGTTTGTGTCATTCTCCATCCCCATTTCAGCTCCATGTTAATATTCTAATCAACTGACTGCCCCTCCCCACAAACTTTGCTTTACTCAAGTTTACAATTGAGATCTTACCAGAAAGTACACACTGTCCTTTTTTGATCTTATGAACTTACCCTTTTTCTAGTGGTAAAACCTGATAGAAGGATGGAAATTTTACTACAGATTCATATACCCCAGACAGTTTCATACATCCCATCTTCCAAAGATTATTGCAAGATTGGAGTAGGCATGTGAACACTCAGTTCATTTAAATTTAACTCATCTCCAAGTCTGCTCTTACTATTCTCACTTCAAGCAATACTGCATTTCATTGAGACTGCCCCCTCATAATTAGAAAATGCTTTTTTCCCCTTCAGTGAAAGAGACTAAATATAATCTCCCTGGTCACCTGATTTGTAAACCAATTCCAGATTGCCCAAAACATCAAGGCAATAATGCGCCATCCTGAATCTCTCCCCCAAGATAAAAAGTCAGCAGTATCCAAGTTAAATCCATTTGTACATTTATTCTGTGTTTTTGTGAAGAACAAGCACTTCTATTCTCTCAGGACTTGTCTTATCACCCAGACTGAACCATGTAAACCCAGTAACGTAAGCACAGAGGAGCTGTAATCAAATAACCTTTTACCTAAACTTCATAAATTATATTCCCCTGCAGCAAAAACCCTGTCTATCAAATTTAACCAAATCACACACATTACAATCATACTAAAATAATGATTACAATTGCAAAGACAAGTGCTCAAATATTAGAAAAAGACAAAATTATAAGGCAATCTTAACGACCTTACTGTCTCATTCATGGCAATGCTGAATGACATTATCTTAATAAGCAACATTTTTACTTCTAACTTTGAATGTCCAATTTCAGAGAAATAGAAGCTTTGGTTTAAAAAAACAATTCACAGGGTTATAAAGCTCCTGGCATAAAGATATCTCCTAGTATGTTCAATTGTTGCTGTGAGTCCTCAGAGCTTCTGTAGATCAGACCAAAGCGTTATGTAGTAGAAACCCGGATAAACACAGTCTAAAATATGTAGCAGCATCATTAGCTGTGCAATGCGTTTCGAAGTGTTCTTTGTTTATGCCTGATGCTCTCGCTAGTGAGTTTCAGCAAGGTACAGTGTCTTGCCATGTAAATAAATACAACCCCTGCATTGGTCTCATATTTATTTAAATTTAGGACTGAAATTAAAATGCTAAAGCTTTCTCCTCAATGTTTTTCTGACAATAACTCCATATGAACACCCCAGACTCCATTTCTTCTCCCTGCTTACCACCTTATTTTCACAAATAATCTCCAGACTAAGTCCCTGCCTGCACAGTACCTGTGGGAACTCTGCATGTGAACTTATGTACATAATATATGCTTTCTGGAGTTATGTATGTATAATTTTTTGGAATAGATCCTCAGAACCTCTAGTGCTGTGTATAACTACTCACATGTGTATGATGTATTTTTAACCTACAGCTACATATTAGAGAGTTCTTTCAAAAAGCATGTGAAGACTGCACCGAGAACATCTCATCTGGCTGAAATGGGAAGAATAAATTTACAATAAAGCCACTTTATTGGATCTTTTATTCTCGAATACCAATAAAAATGTCATACATCAGTGACACTGACGTGATACCTGATGGTTCAATGGTTAGAAAACTCAAATCAAAACAAGTTTTTATTCACCTGCCAACTCTAGCACAAGAATTATGAGGAATTTCATCTACAAAATGCCTGTACTCATAAGCGAAGCACCCAAATAGCGCAGCAGATGGATGTCGGTGGAATTCCCTGTCGCAAACTGAACTTGCGGCAGCAATGAACAAAGTTATTTCCACCGTTTAAGTCCTGCACAAGTGTTCCTCCACTCATGATGAGGAAAATCTATGCTTCAATCCCAGCCATAAATGCAGAAATTAGGACCAGCAGCCAGCTGATTACTGCAACACTGACAGAACAATGCAATGATCTTGAAAAAGTAAGGGAAGCAGCAGATCTGAACATCTTCAATGGAGATTAAGGTATTTTCTGGGCAGCATATTGTGCTAATGAATATATAATGCAAGATTTTCCCCTAGCTAATACTACACTTGTACTTTTTCCCCCTATTAGCTCTAAACTTGTAGAAATTATTTATCATGTGACAAATACGACAACAAGTACTGTATACCACCTACACACATGTACCACTGAGCACTAGCCCCTTTCAACCATAATCTGACACAACAGACCTGGCATTTTAGGTATGTTTTGATACAGGGAGGAAAATATGCTAACAAGGGGATGGTCTCCATCTGAAAATGGCAATCTAAAGATGACAATGAAGGTAGGTTGGGCTGATAGACCGTCCTAATTATTTTGACAAGAGCGTCACCAACTTTCTCATTCTCCTTCATTCCCAACAGTCCGACCATCACCTTCTCATAGATCGATATGGGATTTAGGGGCATGAGAGGACAGCAAGGCAAGGGAAATGTTCTGGTGGCAACAGCCCTAGGCAATTGCTTTGCCTCAGGATGACATGGGGGGATGGACATTGGGATTTAGGAGTCCTGGGGTACTGGAAAAGGTATTACAGTGAAATGCCAACAGTGATATTTAGAATGAAGAATTGAGGGCTGTTGTCAGCTATACAGAAAATGGTGGTGCTTTACTGAGAAAATGGATGACCGCTCGCCTCAGCCACCACTGTTGGTTTCCTTCTGGCTCCCTTTCTTTCATTGCTTACTATAGGCTTACAAAAAATAAAGAAATCCAGTGGCAGGATGGGCTCAAGGAAGAAGTCTAGTCAGTCTGCATGGAGTCAGGGAGCACAGCCAACGGCACTGCTGAAAGAAGGCAAGAAGTAGATCTGCTGGGTTCTCTTCTCCTTCTTTCAGCAAGAAAAGAAAGGTTGGGAAGGATCATGCAGATCTGCCAAATTTAGCTTGTGTTGCCTTTAGTCGAAGGACTGTCACTGGCAAATGGTGTCTGCTACCAACAGCTCTCCCAGAAACAAATGATTGCTGTTCTGAATCTTTAATTGGTGGACACTAAACAGAGGGCAAAGAAGTGTACTAACACTATGCCAAGTGCAATTGCAATTTTACAATCTGCTGAAGACCAAGAAAGATTTTGTTTGTTTGTTTCATTATGTGTTTTGCCCTGAACAGTAACGCAAGCTGCTCTTATTCTAAAAGCTTGTATTTTGGCAGGTCTTTTTTGTGACTATGACATCCTGCTAGGCAGACCAATCTGAAACAGTATGACTAGCAGTATGAGCACAGGTCGTACAACATATAATATGAAAGAGGTGATATAGCAATTATAAACTTACTATGCTGTGATCATCTAATACATGAATATAGTCAAAAACTCCACTAAATTCCAAAATGTTTTCCACTGCTAACAGGGTATGAGTTTATTCCAGATTTCAAAATATTCACCGGGTTGTGGTCTAAGACTAACAATTTCACACTTTTATATTAAAATCCACAAATTCTTTCACAAATCCATTCAAGTGTTAAGGCAGAAGCTAGAATGGAAACTTTCTGTTAGAACTGTAAAAGTTGTGAAAAGTTTTAGGTAAGGCAGAAAGAAAGCTTATGTACTAGTAACTGTAATTCTTTGAGATATGTTGCTTATATATACATTCATACTGTGCGTAAGGAAGAGAATTTTTTTCTCGTTTGAGAAAAAACTTTGACAGTTTTTAAAAAGGGTTTTTTGAGAAATACTTTCTTCCGTCAACTGCGGGACAATCCTCCCTTGGGCAAAATCAATCTTCTTTGGCTTTTGGACAGTGCCTTGGCCATTCTATTTTGTATAATGGGGACAGACTAAAGACAATATCCAATTCTGTTTTCACTAGTGAAAATTCACTGCATCTTATTAACTGTGGTTGGGTGATGTTTTAAAAAACAAAACTAATTCAGCCAGAATGTAGCATGAATTGATACAATCCTTCTGTTTGTCATTGTATACCTAAATTTTATTCACTGTACCCTATCCCACCTGTACACAAAGGCCCTGACTGAATACCTGTACAGCAAAAGGAGCACCCACATGGCCGCAGTTAAGTACATAGTTAAACATGTTCAAGGCTATGAACAGGATGGAAATCTTGCAGAAGAAAATCCTGAAAAAGAGCAGTGCTCACATTTATAGTTTTCCTGCTTAACTTTTTGAACCACAGCCTTGGCATTCCGTTTAGAATTGGTCAGAAAAAAGACACTGCTGTCCTACAGAAAATTCATGTTTCAGCACTTGTTTTCCTCACTGAAAAAAATGAACACTCAGAATATTTAAGTTTTTTATACATGAAAAATCAAAGAACATACAGTTCAAAAATCTCAAAGCTAAAAAGCATTCATCATTAGCAACATTTTTTTTTTGACAGAAGATACCCAATCTGAATTGTAATACACTTGTTTCAAAAAAAAATGCTTAGATCTTTTGAAAGAGTATTTCCTTCTGTAACACTGTTCCAAAATGGAAATTTTCATGTCAAGTTACTATTTGGTTTAAATTGCCATTTCAAATGAACAAAACATCAATTTGCACACGGAAAACAGAGCAGAATGCTGCAAATGCCAAGCCTGCAGTCCTGTCTCAGGAACCTGGAGTTCTCTGTTGTATGACAGCAGTTCCAAGAGGTGAGCTTCGGAATCCAGAATACCACCACCAATTTCAGTGGGATAAGAAAACTTTCCACAGTTATTTTTATGGCTTCATCTTATTAACCTCTCTAATACCCTGGATACAGACAGACAAGAATATCCCTAAAGCCATACAAAGATATGTGAGGGTCTACACGGATCCAGACCAGGCCTAGCACGGACCCAGGCTAGTCCTTGCAGAGTCAGACCCAGCTGGGCTCTCTCACAGCACCAGATGTGAGCTTGCTCCAGGCTTTTGTGTGATAGTACACTTACGCCCTTAAACTGGCTAATTCACAAACTTTTCAGTACCAGTATTTCAGCATCCAGGGCCTACTCAATCCACAGCCCTGACTTCTCAAGACGAGTGACTATAACCACCTTTTCAAATTATTTTATTACGTTTTGGTTTTCCGTTATTGTTCTTTCCTAAAGCTCATGCTGGTTCGTTATTCCTCATCCTATAGTTTAAATCGCTGCTTTGCTTGTCACTGCAATTTCTCATACTGAGACACTGCTTATCCACTAGTTTCTTGCCCATTGCATTTTTATTTTAAAACAAAAGTACGTTGTAACGTATTTCATAATGTTTAAAGCACTTTATATACTATACCTCATCAAATTCTTCTGTCATTTTCCTTATAATTTCTGCATTTTGCATGTTCCTGAACATTTCAATTCTTACAGTACCTGTAATGTAATGAAGGAACAAAAGAAATTAACACAACCCATTTTTTGTTACGTCATAATATCAACGTTTTTCTGCAGCTAAACTTACAGCTCAATAATACATATGAAAGAGTATATAATGCAATAATAACAGGAATGCATTGAACAAGACTGTCTCTTGAAGAAGTGGGTAAAAAAAAATCATCTGTCCTGTAAAGTGCTATTAGACCAGGAGTTAGTAAAATTTTCCATCTTTTTACTCTTTAGAACTGAGCAAGTGTGATACAGAAGCGATGGCAACATAGGACTCATGCCAAGTGTTTTTAATTTTGTGTGCAAAATAAGATGACGACCATTTTTCAGTTCCACAGCCACTACTAGTAGTTCTCCACTTCTTATGTTGGGTCACCTGGATTACAGATACACCGTGATCTCTATGCGGAGACAAGGAGTGGTTTTCAAACTGCTTAGCTCAGGACCAGCACGGCTTATTGACCTAGGCACAGCACCGCGGGAATGGGGCTACAGCACCTGCAGACCAGAGCTAGCACAATTGCATCATATGCTGCTCCTGTCAGCAAGGCTTTGCAAAACCAAAGGTTCCAAAGGGCTTAGTCAAGATGTGAGCCAGCTCACGACCAAAAGAAGCAATTGCATCTATGTTATTCCTTCATTCGGATTATGCCACTCCCCCTTGTTACCTGAACAGCGAAGTTGATAGGATTAACTTTTTATTGTAAATGGAACAAAGCTACCAAAATTGAAAATATAGCAACACAATAGCAATAAATGAAAATTCTTATTTGATCCTAAATTAAATCAGTACAAGCAAAATATTTTTACACATTATTGCCTTTGCAACTAGACATTGTCTAAATATCCAGCCATACAGCACAAGTCAACATAGAGAACATTTTTTTTTGCTTCTGCACTATCTTCTTTTTGCCACTTCACAGTCTTCTTTTGTTAATGCAGGAAATGCAGAAAAATCAAGCAAACTGCAGAGCTACAAAATCCGTCCCAACGTCATTAACATTACAAAAAGTGAGTCTCCCTGCTTTTGCAAAAAGTTCAATTGGATTAATGATCCACTGCACGGCTCCAAAACTTCAAACCGTAACAGAAGCAGCTTAACAGCTAATAGCATTAGTCCCTGTACAAAGGATAAATAAAGATAATTTAAGTATACTAAATATTATGAGAATGTTTTAATTCTGGCATTTCATTCCTTGAAAAACAAGCATTAGAAACACACACATTTCAAAATATGCGAGCACAGTTACAGCACACCAATCCTCTATATCTCAGTAGGGGTACCGTTTTACAACGCAACTTAGATATTGATTTCTTGAATTTCTTCTCCATGAAATAATATTTACTTGTTATCTACTTCATACTAGGTAACACTGTCAACCTCAGTTCTAACAATAGTGATTTAAGTTTGTGCACGGTAATTTCCATATTACTAATAAACAATTAGTAATGCAATATATTAATATAAAACAAGAAACCCAAGAGAAAACTACCATATGACAGTTGAAGACCTGTTCTATCAGCTTTGAAATAATCTGTAAATGCAGCTATATTTTAATGTTTCTCCCAATATTGAAAGTTTTGTTCTGAATAAGTGAAACAGTTTCAAAGTACGTCTCAGTGTATTGAACAGTGGACAGCTATTCTTAGAAATCCACCTCAGCTGCATTAATACCTCTTTCTCTCACTGCATGCTGTCATCTGTTGCTCTTCTCATGGCAATATAACCCTCATTGAATAAGTAACCTACTGACCTTTGTTATTTTACTTTTTATAGCCCTGACTGTAATTTTATTCTTATCTATTTATGATGTCTGTTAACAATCTTAAATACCTTCCACATAAGATATAACCATATTACTTTGTCAGAAAAAGTAAAAATACTATAACTAAAATTCCTTGTTAATGCACTTCACTCAATTCAAATCTCCTTTCAACTTAGTATAATTCTGTTGTGGTTCTCTGTATCTTTTCTCCCTGAGGATACAGAATGCAATTATACTGTGGTCACTATTACTTCATGGCTCAGATATTGTTACTTCTTAAATGACCTCCTGCATGTTACTTCACAGTCAAGTCAAGTATAATTTCTCCTTGAAGAATTTCTCTCAAGGAATCTGTTGCAGGAGGTGACTGCTTTAAGCACTGCTTCTTTAATTCAGCAACTTTGCACATGCGGTAACTGTGCTCAAAGCAAGCCGATGGCCTGTAGTGGATGCACCCACCCTCCGTGTTACAATCAGAGAACCAATTGTACACACGGTGCCACAGGCAGATGGAACCTGCCCACTCAATTGGCCAAGGAGAGGGGTTGAAAACACAGGACTATAGACCACAGGCGGTTTCCCTTGAATCATGGAAAGGCTTTTTACCTTTCATGACTAGAACTGAGACAGCATCATCTATCTCCTGGGCACTTCAGGGTTTCTACTGATCACTGTGCAGAGGTGTTATAGATAAAGCTGGTGTAGATTCTACACACATCTTCCAAACAAGCAACAGTCCAGCTCTTTGGGGGCACGGGGCGGGGGCATGCACAGGGTGAAACAAACTCTTGACATGTCCTAGCGATGCCAGGGTGGAGAAGAGCTCAACACTGCCAAGGAAGTGTCAGCAAGCAGTAAGAGGAGTGAAGATGAACAGCACTTATCAACTCACTGTCATGTCTCATTCTTTCCTCCACTTTTTATGACAAAGTTTACTGGAAATTGTGTCAAGCAAAATGAGCATTTCTACTTACCTGGCAGTAGGTAATAGCTTTGGCCTAACTGCTTTTCCTACCACCACCTTTCCCCCATCTGACCAAAACCCAATCCTGTCTGTTGTTCTGGGAAACTGAGTTAACACCCTGTAAATATGCTATAAAGCTCACAACACATTTCATGGTGTCATCGCAACATTTCAACACTACAATGGTCAACACTGTTCAAATTCGTAGTTTTTATCATTAGTGAAAAGCTAAACTCTTCCATTTTAAAGTGAATCCTTAAAATAGAATAGATTTTCTATAAAATACAATTGAAGGTGTGGAGTGCATTCCTATGGTCTCCGACTTACTCATGTTGCTCCTAGTCTTCTACCCTTTCCTAAACTGAGTTTTACCTCTATCACAAAGCTCTCACTCTGTATTTAGTGAAGAGGATTTAAATTGTCTTAACGCATTAAAAAATTGAGAAGCCTATTCCACTTCAGTACTAAGTTCTCAGTTCAAACTTATTCACACATATTGTGTTTTAAAAAGTCTTCTCGCTGACATGTAAGTATATTTCCATAATGACAAAATTCCAGTTTAACTTTCAGCTAAAGACAGATATCAATTTAACTTGTCAACAATTAATCATGTCACCCAACCTGGCTTTTAAAAGTGAAAAGAAAAAATGCATACAGAGGACAAAACATTATTCAACTAGAGAAGAGAAAGACTAAAAGGGCCTATACAAAATTGCATGAATACACTTTAAAAAAAGCAAGCTGTGTACAAAACAAGATATAACATTTCCAGGAGATATAACATACCACAAACTCAGTGGTTTCAAAACATATATTTATAGTGAGAAGACTAACCAGTTATAACAGTAAACCCCGCAAAAGAAAAGTAACAACAAAAATCTCAGAGAGCTTTGTAAGATGTGTAAGCTCTCAAGTTTGAGCAACCACCAACCTTTAATACTGGGAGTTAACGAGGGTACTCTCTGAGTGCCGGTTGTCCCATGACTACCCTTCCTCCTCTCAGACAGAAGGTACTAACCACTGCTGGAAATCAGGGAACATCATACCAAACGCTACACTCCAATGGCCTTTTGCATATGGCAATTCTGGTATTTCTATAGGAAAGGGAAGCTTATATGACAGAAACAAGCCACTGCATAAGTACTCCAGCTATAATAGTCCACAGTCATTTAAACACTACTAATGAAAACAAATTACTCACTAGTAAATGGACTCTTGAAATCTAAACTGCTGACAGTTGGTAATAAATTATATACTATGTAGTATATTAACTATACTATATAGTCAGTTTTAATCTCTGGTACCTTTATTCATGGAAGCTACACAGCCAATTTTATCCCTTCTCTTTTGGGCCACCTGCCCAAACTGAGTAAGCTGCAAGAAAAGTGGTGGGAAAATTGCAGCTCAAGACTGAAGTAAATGGATATAAAGTAAGCCCACAAGTCTCCTGCCAAAGAAGGATTAATCGTGGGACCTTAAATTCATGGTGACTGATTAGTATCTCTCAACCACACAAATTGGAAAAACAGTAACCGGAAGAAAGATTTATAAAGGCATCAAGATAAAGACACTAGAAGATTTGCACTGGAAAGTATCATATGAAAAAAGCAATGTACTCTTTTGCATTAGCTGAAAGTCAATAGTTGGGATCAGAGCACTGGGAAGCAATCTTGACTGTTGAAATTGTCAAGAGAGGGCAAGTTTAATAAAGATCTTGTGAGGATGGATGATGATTACAGAACGGCTGGATGGGCAGTATTTCTTTCCCTCGATATCTTTCAATGTGCATTTCCTATACCTTTCTCCCCACTTACCATTTAGATCATAAGAAATAATCCACTTCCACAATGTCCACAAGTGCAGTTTTTAATTGTCTCAGAAGTGTTAGTGACAAATCTCCATATGAAAGATGATAAACAAAGACTGAAGACAAACCATAAAGAGCACATTATTTCTCACTGCTCGACTTGGGTCATGGTACACTTCTGTAACACTTCATTTACTGTTCCCAGAAGAGAGCTGCCTGAAACTAACCAGAAATTACTCACGCCAGTAAAAAAGTTTATTTTCTGTGGCTTGCTCACGATCACATAGGAACACTGAAGTAGATCTTACCTCATTGGAATCAATAGGCGTTAATCATTAATCTAAATGGAACCAGTATTGGGACAGCTGAAGCACATCCAAATAGATGTTGAGACTCCTAAATCCCATCAGGGCTCCTAACCTTCTATTGATTTCTGTGCTTGAAAACTGAAACACTTTACTGAAACCAGAAGTCAAGATTCTAGAAAGACTTTAGCCTAAATACTTAGTTGAATTTCAGCTTTCACGGCACATGCAGGAATAGAAGACCCTTTTATTGACTTATTCCCCAATTCTTCCTTTTGCATGGACTCTACATTGCCCAACTGCTGTTGCCAATGAAGCAGTATTCAAAAGCCAGTATATTCCTGAAAGACACAGCCTTTTCCTTAGAACAGCTTTAGACTGTGAACTCTTACTGAATGAATCAGCAAGAATCCCAATGGAAGACCAAAAAAAAAGGTATGGCATCATGCAATTAAAACCTTACCAAACAGAGAATCACAGGTGACTGTTAAAAAAAATTCTAATGGTTTGTCAAAGTCTACCCTCCTACAGCAAAACCAAACCCTGATATCTGTCAGTTCCCAAAATGTTTGAATTCTCTGAAATCTCCCTGCAATGTTAATGCCTTACCATTCACATGATACACAGTATACATAGGAAAAGTGTATTCTCTTGCTGCACTCCAATTCTTTAACTGACCTTCTGCTTAATAATTTACATACCAGAATATAATTTTGTTACCCATAATTTTGTTTTACTTATTTCATGCATTGCTCTGATTTTGTACACCATGCTCCTGCAATTTTTGAATAATTACCTTTAATTCTTTGATTTTTCCCACACCGTTTTGATTTTCAGACCATTGCATAGCACATGATTCAAACAAGTTGTCCTCTTGCTATAATTCCTATTCCTCCTTTGCCTTACATTATTTTGCACTTGAGTCTTGAATATAATTTTTTAGAACAGGAAGCTCTTCATTTATTTTTTCCTTGGTCTTGTTTCCCATGCAGACTTGTGTATCTATTTTTTCAGTATAGTCTCTTCCTCTTTTGAAGACCATTATAATTGCTTTGCCCTTCACTTTGCTCTCGTAGAACTAGGAATATTATTCTTCTAATGACTGAGCTCATTTAAGTTGCCATCCCAATGATGAGAATTACCTCTAGAGAAGAGTGATTTCCATTCGTGTTCTCCAATCTTCTGTGTCAAAAAATCGTCATCACCACATTGTAAGAATTCACTGGACAATCCTTAACTTGCTATAACCCACTCCTTGATAACATCTTGCTAGTTTAAGTCCCTTCATCTCACAATCTACTGTACATCATACAACTCTATATACTGATTAAAAAACAACAATGAAGCTTTAGTGTCTGGCCTTCTTGTTTTGATGGTTCATAGTAGATGTCTACAGGAAAAACTCCCATCTTCTCTCCCCTTCTATCACAGCCTGGACATTTTCAAGAAAGCTATTCTAGATTTCAGAACAAATATAAATGTAAATGTTATACAGGACAAGGATTTGGTGGCAAGTTCTGTTTCCTGAATTTTCAGATCTTGATTTAGCTAAAAATCCTTCCAAGAAATTGTTTGGAATTAGATAAAGACCAGAAAAGCCATTACAGAGAACTGTGTTAGCCTCACCATGAGTCTTAAACAGTATGAGAAACTGCTTAAGAATAGAACAGACTTCCACCGGATAGCACAGAAAATGACAAATAAAGTAATTTGTAACTTGTCATCGTGAACAGATACTTGAGGGTACAGACATGTTTCTCTATTGCAATGTGATGTTAAAGCTGAGAAAATCTGCAATGAAATATAGGTTCTGGAATGGAGGAGACTTTGGTCATTACAGTCCTTTCATCGTTCTTATGGCCCTTTTGTGCTTTCTCCTCCCAATGCCTGACTGCCACCTACAGTTCCTACTCGTGCTCATTACATGTCCAGCGATGGCACGTACATATAACATTATGTTATATGTCATTATATATCTCAGATATATATATATCTCAGTCATTAACTGAGACAGAGAGAGGAACATTCAAAGGGACCACTACTAAAGCATTTTGAATTTTACCTCCTCCATAATAAAAGGCCCAGAAATCTGTTATTGTTCTGGTTTACATAACTTAAACATAAGCAAGAGAACACTTTTTTTCTTATTGTCATTCGAAAAATGAGCTGAACTGTTTCTGCTGACCTTTCACAACCAAATTCAGCCTAAAGGAAGAGTCTTGCCCAGTATGGAAGCCTCAATATCATCTCCTAAAGTTTACTAAAATGGAAACTGACTTAAAGCAATCACTGATGTTAATAGTGTCAATAGCTATAAGGAGTATCCATAAAGGTTATAAAAAATGTCAGTACAGCTGGGAGAACTTAATTGTTTTGACTATCATGGGGCTTACTGCATGAAACAGTGGAATTTTAGTATCAAATCCTTGCTATTTTTGATATCCAAATTCAAGGATAATTGCTTCATTTTTGGAGTGAGCAATTCTATATTACACTTAGGAGTTCAAAGTTCTGAATGACATTAAGTAGTATGATAACTTTATGTATATAACTAGTGTTTCGTATGATTGGAACTGTTTATCTCAAAAACAAAATGTTATTTGATCCAGAAGATAGCAGTGAAGGTAACGATTCCCTCATTTCAGGTATGAGAAGAAATACATTGAAAACCATGAGAAATTTTTACAAAGAGGACAATGATTTTGTGTCAATGACAATCCAGTTATTTCCCCTTGCTGCAAAAAAGTAGTACACACTCTTTTAATAAACAGTGATAGAAACTTAATATCTACTGTAAAGAAACCAAATCCTATGAAATTCCTAAGCTCCAATTGTGTATGAAAATTTGCTACTTGCTTAAACTATCCTGAGTGTCAGAAGAATAAAAAGAAGGGAAAAATAAAGAATCCAGGAGTGACCCAAAGAACTACATACCATTAAATCCGATTGCTGTGCCAGACTGGAATGTGATGTAGTATGGAACTGGTAAGCCTATTCACGGGTTGATGTTATTTTTGTGAAGTAATGCTTCACAAACCCCTTGGAGCTCCATAAGGCATCAACAAGCAGCTAAAAGTCATACATTTATGCAACACATATACATTTTCAAAATCCTATAATGATCTCCCTCATCTTAGTTCTTAAAGAAGTTGATATGCAATAATAAAGAAAGTTTTCAGATTAAAAAATAGGAAAGCAAAGATAGCAAAAATGGTCATTTTTCAGAATGGAATGAACCTATCAATAGATCTTTCTAAGCATCAGTGTTGATAGAAATATGGTAAATAGCAGATATAAAGGCTTTGAAAGAAAGGATGATAATGGAGCAGACAAAGTTTGCTGGTGACAGAATTATTTAGAACAGCTAGAATTAAATCTGACAGCCAACACTGCCAAAGGATTTCCTAGTAATGAAATTGATAAAATGGCAAATAACGCTACTCAGGAAAAAAACATGCTAATGCCACAAACTACTAGCAGAAAAAGAAGTAGGCCTACATAATTTAGTGCATCAAAAAACAGTACACTTCATATGTTCAAGTCTTAAAATTTTGATAAAGGAAACTTCCTTACTCTGAGTTTAAGGCAGATAATACTGTTTTGATATGGCTCTACAGTATTTGCATTTGTAAACTGTAAGCCGCTTTTCATCTTGATGTTAATGCCATTGACTGAGTAACAGAAGCCAAATAATTAATGACCAAAGCCACTAAACTTGCAATGTAGTATTGGCATTGAATGATTTCACAAAATAGATCTTGTCATGCTTTGATGGCTTGAAGCAGTAATTCTCACAAGGCACCCACCTTTTTGTCAGATAACTTCAGACTTGAACAACAGCAAATGACATGAACGTGAGTAAAAAGCTCAGGAGCCTTTGCTACCGCAAAGGCAGTGCTTTGTTCCTGGTAATGTCTTAATGCTCTTGCACCTGGAAGTATCCACAAGTGCAGACATCCAGCAGCCGCATCCTGCCCTGCACTGCCTCAATTCACTCTGGCTGAATGAGAAGTCTGTGATCAAGGAGACACTTATGCTTGAGGAGAGAGGGAAAGCACTGACTCCAGTGTATTCTTGGGTTTATGCTCCTCTGAAACTTTCCACCTGTTTACTTAGTACTGGTTCCAAGATTCATTTCTGTGAGCACTACTCATTGCTGGAGTTTCCTGCACATGTGCTGTAAGGAAACATTTGTTAAGAAAAACATTCCTCATGGATCTGATGAAACAAAAACTAACATACAGATTTTTGTACTCAGTAATCAGCACTAGGCGTTAAGAAGAGTGCAAGTAAAATTAGATGAATCTTGCATTTGGCAGTAGTTTAGAGTTTACCTGAACTGGAGGTTGTTAAGCTACACTGTGACTATTGGATTTAATATCTGCTAGTGGATCTATCATCTCTTAATTCATTTGTACTTTTCATCTCCACAGAACTGTGCATCAACGAAGCCTGCAGTTTAGCTCTATATTCCTTAAGGAGGTACCTCATTCTATTTTTAAAGCTGCTGCCTGATCATTTTATTTGATAAGCCTGGGATCTGTTTTTGCAAAGAGTGAATAACTGTTCCTCTATTTACCATTCTTTTCCCCATTGTTTGGGTTTTTCTCTCTAATTTTATATATCCTTTTGGAAGCGACACGATCAGAACTACATTCAGTGCTCAAGATGCAGGTGCAATCTAAGTTTGAGAGAGATATTTTTTCTTTGTTTCTAATATACACACACATAAATTTGTCCTTTATTTCTAATTCTTAACTTCGCCTCTCAGAGCACTGCCAAGCAAAGAGGTTGTACTTTCAAATTATTCACAATAACAGCAGGCTCCAGGAGCAAAACATTAGTAACTACAGCTTATCACTGCATATGTGGAACCAGACTTTGGCTGCATGCTGTCAGAAGTAACTCAAATCCAGCAATATAAACATAGGTAGTTTGGAGGGTGAGCTGAAAACTAAGTGTAAGATACAACAATGTAAATATTTGAAATAAGTCCAGTTAGGGATATCCACTCTTTCAGAGTGCTTTTATCAAAGCCTGTTTTCACATTCACACTGACCCATCTCCTCCACTGTTAACAAGCAACCACCCAAGCCTCCCTCCGTACCGAGAGGGGCCCAGTGTGGGCCTAAGCTCTTCCCCCTCCTGGGTGGGGATCTTACCTGCGGGCACAAATACCTGATGGGAGGGTGCAAAGACGATGGAGCCAGGCGCTTCTCAGCGGTGCCCAGTGACGGGAGAAGAGCCAGACATTCCAAACATGAGCACACCAACAGAGCATAACTGTGTAAGCATTTTTGTAGCCAAGGGCAGAGTCAAAATATTATTGCCATGGCTAGCAACAGGCCGGAGGCATCATGGCTGTGCCGATGCTCCCTGCACACAGCCCCCGTCCCGGGCTGCCAGGGTAGTTATCAGCACCTTGCGAGTACCTGCTGTGTGAACTCAGCTTGGTACCAGGTGTCTCTTGTTATAATGCACAGTTCCAATGTGGGATAATATAATAGCAAAGGCCTTGAAAATATGAATATGAAAAATATTGAAAATATGCAATCTGTCTGGTAAACTGATTTCAGCTAAGACCAATTGCTTTGTACCAGTACGATGTACTTATAATGTACCAATATACTCTCTTTGTGCTTTCTACAATATTTCAAGGCAATTAAAATAAACCCCAGAGCAGTTTCAAAAATACCGAGTACTCCTCGAAGGAAAAATAATGGATCTCTGTTCCACCATACTGGAAGAGGCTTCATATACTACAGATTCTTTATTACGCATTGTTCTGGATAGCTATAGGGTTTTATCTACCAATTCTGAAAGTATTAAAGAGATTATTATTATTTTAAAACAGATGATTAATTCTTGTTCTGTTTCCTATGATTTTTGTCAAATGTTTGTTCACGCAAGGACAAACTCACAGCTACTTATTTTCCTTAGAAGTCTAGGATTGTAGAATAATTTCAGTTGGCAGGACTCCTGACTGACAGCTAGGCCAAATCCTTCCCAAAGCAGGGCCAGCTAGGTCAGGCTGCCCAGGTGAGTTTTGAGTATGTCCCAGGCCCATGATCCCACAACCTCCCTGAGCCTTTATGCCTCCAGTACTTGACCACCTCATGGCAAAAATGTTTTCCCTTATGTCAAACTGGAAATTCCCATCTTTCAACTCGTATCTGTTAACTGTCATCCTATAACTATGGATTTGCATAAAGAGTGTGGCTTCACCTTCTCTCTAGTCTCTCATTATTTGAAGAAAGCAGCAAATTTGGCCTTCTTGTCTTGAGATGAAGCAACCCTGTGCTCTCAGCTTCTCCTCACTCAGGAGAACGAGGACTCCACTGAAGGCCTTCTGGAAATCCAGGCAGACTTTTAACCACATCACACTTACCCACATTTCCCGCTTCAAAGAAGTTCAAGCTCTCTTTCATAGAAACTACCCACCAAGCACATTCCCTTCAGTGCCCATTCAAGGACGTTCACTTCACAAGTCCACCATTCCTTCCACTTTCTATGAATGTGCTTGTCCCACCTACAGGTTCACACTGACAAGACAGCTCAGCAGTGGCCCACAGACATACTATCAACCTGCAACACCCCTTCACACACATTGTTGCCAAAGAGTATTTTCTTTATCAGAGAAACAAATTTCTTGTTAGTCAATGTCTACATTTCTCCCAATACATAAAACAAAAGCTCCATAAAACATGGTACCTCCACTTACCAGGAAGTTAGGAGGCAAAAGACAATCACAGGAGGATTATATAGCCAGGGTCCACCCTCTTTCCCTCAGTCTTTCTGCTTCCCCTGATGAAGTATTGATCCTTTCCTCAATCCTCTGTTACTCTTATTTCTAGCCCTACTTCTCAGTGTTTCTCAGAAGCAGTAAAGAAGGGAAGATGAAAGAGAAGTCCTAAAAAAAATTACAAAAAGAGAAGTAATTATCTAGAGATCTTCAACTGATGCGACATGCTCTAGACCCCACAAAAAATAGTATCCCATAAGAAAGAAAAAGCAACAACGAAAAAAGAGAGAAACAATCCTTTACAGCACCCTTCTTCCCTCAAAGCAACAGGCCAGGCCCTTCGGTGGGCTGGGCCACACCTGGGTGCTGCCAAAGCTCTGACAGAACTCAGCATGCCAAAAAAGCCAGTCCCCTGCAGCTGCTGAAGGACCACCATGCTCTGCTTCTCCTCCACCTGCCCCTCGTCCCTGGAAACAACTGATCTGGCTTTATTTACCTCAAGGAAGCTACTGTTAACTGCATGAGATCTTTTCAAATATGGCTCTGAAGAAACACACTTGGTACAGGCCCTCTACAATTTTACTTAAACTGTTTGCCGCGCCGATATGTGGAAGGAAAGGATGAAGCATAAAAGGAGCGTCTGCGTTTGCAGCATCATACAGTGCCAAACCTTATTAGCAACAGCACCACCAAACAGAAAAATAACTCCCGGTTTCCCAGAGCTGATCCTTACTTTTCAGAATTCCCCAGTCACCACTCTGAGAGCCACCAGGCAAACACTGACTGGTATCTTCCCATATCATTTACTTGACGGAAAAAAATCAGAAATGTTAACCAGCAGTAAAATAGATACTTCGTAAGTACTGCAAACAGAGCTGCAGCAGAAAGCTGAAGAACTTTAACAGCCGGCTTGATGAAAGCTGGTGTGCTTCATAACATGAGACTGGAATTGTCTTTGAAACAACTTCTATCTAAAACATTTAATTTGCCTCATTAAATGAAAGCCACCATCTACCTGAAAAGTTTCTATGCTTTTTTTATCAACCTGAAAGAAGGACATGAGACTTGTGTGCATTTCTGTCTGTAAGTATGCTACTTAATAAATTCTGAACTATTTGTCTAAAACAAATCTGACTGATCTTGGATAAAAAATATTCCAATAAATTTTACAAAAGCAGGTGGTTGAGCAGAAGCCGAAGAGGTCATCCTGGCACACTATGAACCATGAGACCTCAATCTCTGTTAATCTCTCTCAGCCTCTGACTGGGGCTGGAGGAAGACAGGGACACTCACATTGTCAGTGCTGCTGCTGCTTCAAGAAAAGCTTCAACTGGAGCACACCAACCTCTTCCCCAGCAGTGTTTGTCTATATAGCTTATTTAGCTTCCAAAAGTTACAAGCTGCTTCTAAATCTTTTTCAGAGTTACAGGGCATTCAGAACATCATCTCTCATAAAGAGTATCTGATGCTTCATGAGTACATTCAACAGCTTTTGTGTAATTCAGTAAAATGGATCAACACAAATACACTAGAAATCACTCATCATTAGTTCTGCTTCTCATGAAATCACTTATTTAGAGTATATTAAAGACTAAAGCATTTACTGACCACAATCTGTGAAAAGACAATGCAAATTTAGCTGAGCTGGCTCAAAGCAATGCCTTTATCTTTCTCTCTCCTCATTTAAAAGTATGCAAGATGAGAGAAGTTCTTTTTCACATACTTATTTTTCCCACTTTGCTAGGAAAAAAAGTATCTGTTTTCTCTTATTTGTTAGCTTTTTACTTTTTGACTATCTGAATACATGTGTGGAGGTTTTTCTTTGTCTAAAGAGATGCAAAGAATTTGAGAAATCACATGCAAAAAATACAAAATCTTTGTGCTTAGAAACTAAAGCAGAAACCAGGAAGTGCCGAACTTAATATGCTCTGTGCAAACTTCATTTATTCTCTTTGTGTGTAAACTCTGACGAGTCACCAACTTACAGGCCGTCTACTATTCTGTCCAGCTTCATCAGCAACAGAAAATAGAACTGGTTTGGAAGTGAATAAGAGTTGTGTAGGTGAAATTATTGTATCTCGGATGTGTGCAGCTCTTGCTACAGCCAATGACCTAGGGAGGGAAGTGCAGGAAGAAAGAGGGTGGTCTTACAAGAGGAACTGATAGGATGCTGCAGACTGCTATTTTCTTTCACTTCTGAGTTCCTGTAAGTCTGGACAATTCAAACTATTTCAAAGATGGTCCATAATGGCACATTCTCTATTTTCCAGGTATCTACCTTGCAGTCTCATGGATGAATTTACAAAAGTGCATCATACAAACAATTGTAACTGCATGTACACTGACTGTAACCTTCCTTTGGGTATGTAAAAAAAAGGTAAAGAAAAAGGGGAAAAGCTTGAATTAGCCCTTCCTTATTAGAGAGGGTAAGGAAGAGGGCTTAGGCTAGAGTTCCGCTTTTTCCTTATTGCAAATATATATCTATTATACAAAATTAAGAACTTCAAGTTTCCATTCCATGAACTTCAAGAAATCTTCCAGGTACTCCGAGCCTAGTCATTAAGCAATTTGAAGAGAAAGAGTAGGAAATCAGTAACAGCTATGGTTTAAACATGTAATGTGTTATCTGAAAAAAACTCCCCACAGAGAGTGGCACAGATACTGTATCTGCTGTCTCAAAAGCTTTTTATATCAATGACTGTGCCTGGATTAGCCATTTACAGAGCAGAGACAGGATCTTTATTTACAAGGGATTTACAAAGAAAAACTAGATGAAAGCCTATAGAAAAAGCCCTTGAGGAAAACTTTTTTTTTTTTTTTTTTGATTGGAACTTGGCTACTATGGAAAAATGAGAGGAAGCATCATATTAAAAGTTCCGTTAAAACAACACAATGAATAGTTGCTCAACATGTTTTGGCATGGGTAAGAGAACAAGAGAGCACACACTAGAGCCAAAATCAGTAAAAGTCTGGATACGCTTGTAAAAAATATAATGCAAGAGGGAACTGTCACCTCAGAACTGAGAAAAGATAAACTGCTGGAACACACACAGATCACAACGAGTGTTGACAAGACAAATGTAAGTGGGAATGTGGAAAAAGGAGCAGAAAACTGAGAAAGTTCAACATATAACTTGTTTCTCAACAGTGGGTGTCTAGGATTCACTAAGGAGTATTTCAGAGCAAAATGTAAAAAAAGAATATACCTATGTAAACTTAGTAATACTAGAAAAACAAAACTTTACATAAGTGATAAAGCAGCAAGTACTGAGAAGAGGGCTGAAAGACAAACAGTAATAAATAGCAGATGAAATACAAGAGGGAATGAAGAGTTTGAGTATATTAATTAACACAAAGAGAGTGGACTCAAGGGGAAAAATTAATCAAGTACCACTAAGGAAAAAGGAAAGAAGAAAAACACAGAGGAACATTGCAAGAAAGGCAGGTTTAATCTGGAAAATGGCTTAAATCCTTATTTACAATCTCCTCTCAGATTGTTTTGGATCCTCTACCTTACAAATTTTAGTATCGAGATTAGTTGAAATGGAGTGTTTTGCTCAAATTAAAAATGGCCCTGTAAATACATCATGTATTGTCATGCCACTAATACTATTCTGTAGATATCCAAATGCAACACATCACTTATGCAGCCATAGAATAAAGGAGCCACCTTACTCCTCTGGTTGTGTCTTACAGCTTGGTGGAAGAATCTGTAAAGTGGGAAAACACGAACCAATACTTGGGTAAAATAAAATATTTTAACATAACCTACAGCTAATGTTTTATTTTGTAAAGAGCATTTAGTTTTCTCAGTATTTTGTAACAAATGGCTCAGAATTATTTTTTTTTTCCTTATTTTTTTTCCCCCAGCTTTCAGCACTTTAGGCAATCTTTCCTTTTAAGGTTTCTCAGTGCTCCCTCTACCCCACTAATCAGTTTAAGATGTCTGGAAGTCTTAATATCAGGATGGCTTTACTGTAACATGCTCACATTTTTAAGTTTAACCATAATGCTGAATTTTTTTTGGCATAACTACATTCTCAGCTATAACTCCATGTCAACATAGACTCTGTCTAGTAATTGCTTTGTTTTCCTTCCCACATGAAATTTTCCTTGAAGTCCACTATAAAAAAAGGGTGTTATACTACGGATCATCTGCTTGATGAGAATATTCAAAAACAAGTTACATTTTTAATTTATGGCCCTGTTCAGGAGAATATTCTGGCTTTATCATTCTGCAGCAGCTTAAAGCAGCCCCACAACATACTCCTCAGATGAAATGAGTATACTGCTATTTTGGCTGTTGAAGCAAAGCTAAACCACTGGGGTGTAACACCTGTCTGCCTCTCTCTTCCCCCGCTTCCTAAGCTCATCTGTGTAGATGTGCCCTCACAGAACACATTCCTTTCTTGTAATTTTCAAAATCCATAATTTCTTCCTTTTGCCTTATACTTTTCTGCATTTAAAGGCACAAGTTTACCTCTTCATCCTTCATTCCACTGTTACAGATGTTTCAGTTTCCCTTTCTCCTTGAATTTTCCCTATTAATGAGATCTTATGCATGTAATTAATTTTTTTCTAGGGTATTTAGTACTTTTTTGCTGTTATTACAAGCTGATAAGAACTAAAAAGATATGCACAGAGGATTGCCCACTTTCAAAATGCCTGCCACCTTACACTGTTTCCACGAGATCAAAGTCTGAAAATACCTAAGGGTTAAATGCATTTTTTCAAAATAGTGCAATGTCTCTCACTGTTTCTAATCAGAATGAACTGCTTTGCTCAACACGGGCAGGCAGAGAGGAAGGCTACCAGGGGGTGAGGAGTGCAGACGCTCGCCTTTCCCCAGAGCAGCTTGCTGCCGAGCCTTCCTTCAGAGCACTAGGAAACATTAGCCACTTAGTGAGATCAATTCTGTGTGTGTTTCCCTGAAAGAAAGCTAGCGGATATCCGTCTGTGCATTCATCTGTGCATCTTAAATCTAAATCTAAGCCCTGCAGTTTATCTCTAACTCATCTCACATCTTCACAGCTCGGGTATTAAAACTGGTCCATAGTATTGCTCTTGATTTTATAACCTACCATAATCAGAGCAAAGCCAATGCAAGTAAGTTCAACTATCAATGCTGTATGCTACAGTAAATACACTTTACAATCAAAAGTGTACTATACCAATATGCATTACATTATACTGTACTATACTAATATTACTCTAGTAGACAGTTGAGATCAATTAACTTACTCACTTTGGATACGTTAAAATCCTTCCTTCCTTCCCCAACCTCTGATTATTTTTTCCTCCCTAAAATGTATTAAACACCTCTGTAATCACTAAGTTAAGTTTACTAAGATACCATTCAAAAAGCACTGTCAAAACTAAATCCAACTTTAATCTTCTATCCCAATTAAAGAGGTAAAAGAAATAATTATGGCATTATATACATAATATGCAAAGTAGCACTACAGAGTAATCCTAGTAATTACTCTACAGAGTAATCCCTGGCCAAAGTATCAGACAACCAGAGCAATAAAGTAATATACCAAGTTTAACTAACTGACAATTGTTATAGGCCACCCTGTCTTTCTCAAGACCAAACAGCTTATACCCAGCAGTTATGACTCTCCTCCGGTAACACCTTGCCAACTGCTGAACCCAGCCACTGCCCCTTATCGGCAAACTGTCAACATCAAGGCCTCGTGTGAATGCGGATACCTCAGAAACTTATTGCAGAAGTTGGCTGTCACAGCTGAGTTAGCCGGTAAGAACCATGGGACCTAAGATTAGGTCATAAATATCATACGAATGTAGTTTCACTCTTTGATCTGAAGTGATGCATTTTTAATACAAAGAAATAACTGGAATGAAATGAAAAAGAGTGGCGAAAAGCCGGTTACGAGAAGTCTCTATAAAATTCCATGTAGGACAGAAGATGTATATGGAACGATTTGTTACGTCTCAAAAAATATCCCAAGGAAGTAGCCAGTGAACTATCAGAGAGCTAAATGAAGTGATTTTTTCCATACAGCACATAACTGAAGTATAATCCTACTGTTACAGGCTACCATGGAAACAAACAAAAAAAAGGGTTGAAAATTAGATGTCAAACAAATCTGAGAGTGAACGCATCCTTCACTGCTATTAGACAAAATGGTTTGCAAGCACTTATAATGGACCTGGGCTGGTACCTTTTCTGTTTGCAACATTCTTCTGTGAGCAGCTACAAGCGGACCAGACAGACAGGACATACAATGTTTAAAAATCTTTAGAGCTCAAGTGTACTCTCCCACCATTTAAAAAAAAAAAAAAAAAAAAAATCTGTTGGACAGAAGTAACTCCAAATGTACACATCATAAATTAAACTCTAAGCCATGGATTTAGTTATAAATTGCCAAAAAAAATATTCAATAGTGAGACATCATATGATATAAGGGAGAATAAGCTGTATTCTGCATACGACACCAGTAAGTGAGATTTCTGCATCAACTACAAACCTTCGCTATCTTGATGCCAGTCCCAGAAGACTGGAGTCTCCARAAAAAAAAAAARAAAAAAAAAAAAAAACAAAAACGAACTACATTAATAACAAATCTTGAGACCAAAAAGCAAGCTAACTCATCCAGGTTTTCTGCATCATTATCATTACGATTAAACCCTTTGTAACTCAGATAAAAAATTCAAGACAGTCTGAATTTCTTATGATTCCTTTGTTAATCAGGACTTAAAATTCCAATCTGTTACTAAAATACCCACAAGTGGCACCAGGAATTGACTGGCATATATTTTCTTCTGTATGTTAATGGAAAGGATTACATCTTCTGGAAGCAAATTCAGTGGTGATTGGTTGAAAAGGCAGTTCAACAGCTGCTGGGAAAATTGCACATCAAAGTGCAGCAGATCCATAAACTCGATCTTCTCATAATTCAGATCAGAAAGCTACTCCATCCCTGGTCACTTACTCAACTCGCCAAATAATAAAGCAAGATAGGAAAACAAACTTACACCTTTCCTCTGAACCTGAAAAGAATGTGGTTTGCTGATATTCTGCCAATGGTGCCACACTAGGATGAAATTACGATTTCTAGTCAGGCATAATAGTTGAATTTATTTTCTTCTCTCTTTAAAAGCAAATGTTAGTGTATGAGATTCTCTACTACGAACTGCAAAAATCATTTAAGATTTTTGTTTTGTTAGGCTATAGTTTTAGAATAACCACCTCACTGCAGATTGGAAGTACCTTGTCTTCAAAGGCTCTAAAGAATGTTGATGATTTCCACTATATTCCCCACTGATGCTTGCTTCACAAGAACTGAGAATATTCAGATGGCTCTAAACTATAAGTAAAACTGTAAGACAGGACATTCCTGTTACAAGACTTGGAGTTACGAGTAGAAAGGTCACTTAGCAACTTGACTGGCCCAGCAACTGTTGTGATTTCCATTCACCTACAGTTTCAGATTCCCAAACTGACACAGGTCACAAGGTCAGAGGCTGATTTACAGTTGCTGTTAGGATGGCATGGGATTCAATGCCTTTTCTGGTTATCAAAGAAGTCTGAAGGTAATATTTTTGAGGACTCTCGTTGAGCTCACTTCAAACAAGTCGTGTGAGCAATGTCCTTGGAACCAAAGGAGCTCCCTACAACTACAGTCGTACACACAGCCACCCAGTACAGTATGAATTCAATGGGAAAGACACACGCTCTGTTGTCAAGACTCTCTATTTCTTTCGGTTCATAATGTCAGAAAGAAAAAGGGGACTCTCGATAAATCCGCTTTAACTGGAAGAAATTACTCATGTTGTTATGGGGATCCGTGGAAATATACCTGACCATACTGGATGTGTTAAATTTTGTATTTTTTAGTCTTCTTCACCATAAGGAAAAGACTAGCTGTCTAAAAGGCAGCCTGTGAGAATACAGCAGTAACAGCAATCTTTTGTTAACCTCAAAAGATGCTCTTTTCTTGAAATGCATCTGCCTCCTCTTCATCAATAAAAAAAAAGTCACTTTGAATGGCTAATTAATTAAACTGACTTGAAGAATATAAGATAAAAATCAAAACAGGAGGCAAAAATGGCTTCATTCAACAGAGCAGAAAATTGCCATACATGTATGTCTCCACAAATTGAAATGCCACTACAACCACCTAATCCACAAAACTATTCTCTGCTAAACTATTTGGAAAAAAGGTATTTATTTCCATCAAATATATGTATAATCTTCTGTTATATTTCTCAATTTAATAGATATAATGCTACTTAGCAGCACTGCTGGGTCCCTCTGAAATGCCCTTATTATACAATTGCATAATTAAAGTCACATGCATGATATTCCATTTCCCTACATAAACCATGTGATGTACATATTAATCAGCTTCGGTCTCCCAAAATGAAATTTAGTCCCTTCTTTTAATAGTTGGCCATGTAACAATTTTCTCAACAGCTTTTGTGCAGAACTGCTTTGCCGCAATACTTTCTTCTTATGCGTAAGAGATGCCAGTACACTGCAACAATATGGCTTTCTTTTAGAAAGAATGTAGTATCTTCCTTTTTCTTGTAGATATCTTATTTAATTCATCGATTTTATTGTTATCCACCTTCCTGGACTCTAAAGTATTACTCTCACCTCTGCCCCCAGAGGCAAATTAAACCTCTGTAAAACTCCAGCCTGTCCTCTCTCTGGAAGAAAAACTGTCTTTAATGAAGGTTACATACTTTTGCTGGTAGATCTTATTCCTAAATTGTTTCTAAGGCTAGGAGTGTGATCTGATCAGGTTTTGATTCTCACTTCATTAGCTTATTTCAGGATCTTCTTTTTGGAGATTTGTGATAATACTTCCAAAACAGTTTTTAGGACATGAGTAGATCAGGGTTTTTTTTGGTTTGGTGGTTTTTTTTTGTTTTTTTTTTTTTTTTTTGGGGGGGGGCGGGGCTGGCAGGTGGAGGGTCTGATTCTGTATCTGGTTGTATCTGGTTCTGCATCTGGATGACAGAGAAACTTTTGGTAAGAGGGACTCTGTAGTTACCCTGTTTACAGCCCTGCATAGTTCTGCAAACAGAAGCTCAATTCAATCTCTAAAATAAAACTGTAATTTAATTAAGCTGCAGCATGTAAGTTACAAAAATATTCACAACTTCCTTTAAAAATGCTTGACAGATAATTTGCTGCATTTCAAACAAAACTGTGCAACTCTTAACGGCCCTCTGTTCAAATATGTACCTCCATTTCTCACACACCACACCTCCTGTGATTATTTATGTATTTAGTATCCTTTTGCTTGAGATACATATCCATCATCACCTGTGGTAAGAAATGATGCAAAATATATCATTTAGTCTTCCTGAAACTTCCAGTATTCATTAACTTCTCTTCCTGCATTACTTCGTGGTTCAATTCATATAGTTGGCTAAATAATCTTGATCCAGAAGTCTGTGCTGGGAATAAACATGGGAAATGGGAAATGTATTCCTGTCATACTAAATTAGATCTGAAGTAAAACTTCCTTTAGTGGTTTAATGCTTGGGAATTTTTGGGATCTGATTATTTCTAGAGTCTAAAAAAAGGTTATTTCAAATAACAACATTATTGGCTATATCTATGTAGGTTAAATATATCTACAATAAGTTTTCATTCCCAAAAGTTGCTAAAAATATTTCTAGGCCCTTTTCCCATTATCACAGTTTCCTAAGTCACAACAATTGACAAGTTATCCAGAACACTTATTTCAATAATGACAAAATAAACAAAATAAATAGTAGAGATTGTGGTAAATCTGACAAACTACATTAAAGGTATTTCAAAAGATGATGTTATGACTTTGTAGAAGCTTACTTCCACAACAGATGGTGCCTATTAAACTCCAGAGACTACTCCTGAGAGAAAAGGCTTTCTAATCAGTCAAAGGTGTTTTAACTTCGTAACTCCTCAGTTCATCCCTTTATGAAATCAGGCAGTTTCGAACTGAAATACCCAGGACCCAATGCTACAGGTGAAGAGTACGAATACCAGTTGTTATAAGCTGAAATTTAAGATAATGGTGTTAACTGAAAGAAGTGTGAAACTCTCTGCTGCTCACTTCTCAGTTGATGACAGTTACCCAAGAACCGGGCTCAGCTTTGCTAGGGGTTATCAGTTCCTTACTTTAACAAGGGTACAGAGACTTCTGGCAAGGGAGCTCCTCACCGTTCCTGCAAGATTTGATAACAGTTTTGTACAACTCCCTTTTCCACCCTTTCAGGTACTCAAAAACATTCCACCATGCTTCTTGCTCCATGCAAATAAGGAAAAGACGGCAACATGGAAGTAAAGGCCGTTTAAACCAGTCTTCCCTGTGATGGGTTTGACCCTAGCAGTGCCAGAAAATGCCCTAACTTCCAGTTAAAAGGAGGTGAAAAATTGTAAGGCTCAGCTGGTCACAGTTCAGGTTAAAGACGACTGAGGCAATATGATCAGATCGATATAAATAGGGAATGAAGTAGGTAGTAGTGGAACCTGAGCAGGATTGTATCTGCTTCAGAGCAGATTCCAAATTTAGATCTATCATCTTTGAAACTCAATTTGCTCTTTTTCTTCTATATCCAGCTACTGTTGAATGCTTGCAGATTAAGAGAATATCAGATTTGTTTTCACCACTTTCTTTGTGCCAGATAATAAGGCTTTTTTATTAGGATGTAGACCTTTTTAATCATCTCTTGTCTTTTTCTCTTCAAAATTACTGAAGTGTGTACTAGCATTGCACTTAATAAAATAAATCTACGGCTTCCTTAATGCAAAAGAGAGAATCGTAATTACAGTGTTTGCTAAGGGAAATGTCATTTTTTTACTTTAATACCTACCCTTGGTATGGAAAAAGTCTGACTCAACCTTCAGCAGAATTTGCATCTTTGGAAAGGCTAGAGACATGAGGAGCCTTCCTATTTGTAATCAGGTAAGAAAGTGCTAAGATCTAGTGCTATTTGATAGCTTTTCATAATTCCCGTCTTCACAGAAAGTACCATCTATGTCATCTAAAAAAATCCAGCAATGCATCTAATGCATAGGTAGAGACAAACACATATACAGGCATGATTTGCTTACAAGTCTGAGAACAATACTGTCAAAAAAAAAAAAATCAAACTAATGTTTTTTCTTATCTGCTTAGTACAGAGGTGTCCCTCCTGTAACGAATTTGTACTATACAGAAAACAAACTAAACATAAATAAAGAGGAAATGACACAGATCTGGCTAGTAAGACAGCAACTATTCTGAATCATTAACACCAAGAGGTGTTATTTGTTGCTCTTCTCTTAAAAAGTTGTAGCATTAAAGCATCATCGATCTGAGAGAGACTTCTCAAATAGTAACTTTGTAGTCACATGCGTAGTACTATTTTCCAGATCGATATGTATGTAATTAAATGAATACAGCGGAAAACAAGCAGTAATACCTGAAAGCCTTCCACAATCTGCCTCCAATGAGCAGTGCCAAAAATCATTTTACAAGCTATGAATTTACTTAGTACACAGCAGTAGAACGTAGACTTTCTTCCACGCTTACAAGGAGTGCTTTCATTTTCAGCAGAGATTTGAGAATATTATACAGAACTGGCAGTGCAGAACTTGCTCTTAGACTATAATTTCAAAGGTAATTTGTCTTTCCTTATATTATACATTTCCTCTAAAATATTCTAGTATCACAAGTTCAGTCAATTAATTCAATAAATTTATTTTAAATTATTATATTAATTCATATTAATAAATTGGTTAATAGCTGATTTTAAGCGAGCCTATTTTTGGTCTGCTGTTGTACTTGAAACATGATTAGTTCAATATATTCAGGTAGAGAGTAACAAAAAAAATATGTTTGGTTTAAATTACTGTTGCTCCTGTTACCAATTCATAGGGTGAAATCTTGGACTGAAGTCAGACCTCAACACAGCAGGTATTTCATTCAGATTTTGAAACCACAGACCAGTATGCCCTTCATTCATGTCTCCTGTACTGAAAGGTCAGCAAATTCCTGCGGTTTTTTTTTTCACTAGTTTCTGAAAGTAGTAGGATGCACCTTTTGGGAAAAAGATGCCATTAGTTCACAAATGGCTATAAAATGTGATATAGTATTTCAAACCTTTTTTACACTTTCAGATATGAATGTATTTTTTTTTCCCCCCAAGGCTTCCCATCCCCAGAAGAGTTGGGGAGATGCAAAGCTTAAAAGAACTAAAAAATCATTTTGTAGCTATTTTTCCCTTAGCCAAATAAACTTTGAAGAGCTAAAGAACAGAAAAAAAAACAGTAAGGAAAAAAGAGTACATGAGATGAAAAGTACAGATATCATTCAGCAGCAAACAGGAAGAAATATTGAAAGCCTTTTTGGTTTAAAAACGATAGACACAATGAAACTAAAGCTTTAGTTTCAAGCGTGTCAACAAATATCAACCATTTGTACTTTTTCACAAAAAATTGATTTTGATGTAACCACATTAATTGTCAAGTGTTTGATATGAACTTTTTAACCTTACTTATCGTCACTTATGGAACTGAACTGATGAAATGCGTGTCTGGTAACCTGATTTATCTTCCACCCCAGCCAGCTAATAATTTGCATCTTATTTTCAGTTTGAATTTTATAAGCTTTCACTTCAATATAAACATACTGTAAAAATGACCTCAAGGCACAGAAACAAGAAGTACAAAGTTCAGATCTGGTTTATCTACGCCACGCATGAAATTAAATTAAAATTAAATTAAAATTAAGTCATTTCCATCTTTCAGTCTTACCTTCCCATTTTTGAATGTGGTTAACAGCATGTTTTTAACTGCCTCATATAGTTATGGGGAGTGTATTTATTTCTGTATACTAGGCACACAAAATATTTATAAATCCTTGACATGACTACGACTTAAATCATGTGTGAGTAAGCATCAACTTTTTTTAATATGTATTAGTCCTTTACTTTGCAACTTCTCCCCTATACTCACACACTAAAAAGGGATTTGGTTGAAGAAAGTGTGAGAAAGCATATTTTATACCCTTAATAAAAATACAGGCGCCAATGCAACGAATGGCATTATTTTCTAATTTGTTCAAAATACTAAATGTGTAGGATATCAACTTCTTAATAATACATTAATGACTGAGGAGATAAAGCTTTTTAACACATGCCAAAGCCAGCAACATTTCTCACTAACAATTCGCAGTTCCTTATGAAAGGATCTTTTACAGGAAATTATATTTATCAAGCAGTCTTCTTTCCATGCTCAATAACATCCATCTGTATAGAGCGATATTATTCCATCGATCACAGAACAAAACTGTGTACAAATAAATGACAAAAGACTAAATTTTTTTTAAACCATTACTCTACTTACAATGTTATACCCCCTATTAAATTATTATTAATCAGACTAAATAACACTATTTCCTGGCTAATTTACTTTCTGAAATCCTGTCCAACAGCAAAGTATGCAGTTACTTGTTCATTTCTTCTGCCAGACCATACAATGGCCACTTTACGGTGCTTCTTCCTCGTTTTAGCCTTCAATTTCCCTTGGCAAAACAGAAATCTATTAGCCTGCCCTTAATTAAGAGCATAGAACATCAATAAAAATCAAAATGAGCATGCATCCTGCATTCAAGCAAGCTAATTCCTAACTCAGGTACTTGTTGACTCAGTTTGCACCATTCAATCACAGAATTTTTCAGAGGATCTTGCTAGAATAGGTGAGCAACAACTGGAGATTCGAGGCTCAAGCTGGAAGAGGGTATGGATCCCCAAGTGTCTGATTCACAGGGAAATATTCCACAAAGATGTCCTGCTTTAAGCACCGGGCAGAAAGTTCATACACAGATTCCTGCTTGCTCACAATTGAAAAAATCCCAACCCTAAACACCACCACCAATCAAGGTTGACAGGTGGCAGTTTGAACATTTGTTCATTAACATTTGATTCCACACAAGAACCTAAAGAGAAGATTTTGAGGGGAAAAATAAGATATGAGAAACATCATACAGAGGAAATTCACCTGCTTCTTTCACCAACTACTCCTAAAAACAACTTCAGTGTTGGTGTCAAATCACAAAACTACTTAAATGGAGAGCTCCTATGATCCTGAGAAGGCTACAACACTGCGAAGAATTTAACAGTAAGGGAGTTCCACCAGTTTGTTTCGTCAGTAACTGGTGTCTCAGAGCTGTCTGATAGAGGTAAGGCTAGCACTGGAAGCAGTTCTCAAACTACTTCTGAAAATCTGTTTAAGGATTTACAGGTTTCTGCCTTATCTATCAGAAAAGAAATGAGAGAGAAGGAGAGGGATGGGAGAGAAAGAATGGGCATAATTTCACTATATACTTGAAAGCAGTCAAGTAGTTCTCCTCTTCAACCATGTAAGAGACCTTTTTTTCCCTGTAAAAGAAAGCTTCTTTTCTTACATGGACTTGATGGGTTGGTTTGTTCTTCACAGCTGAAGAGGCTGTTTCAACCACTAATTGCTTCTGGGTAGAAAAAAAAAAAAATATTTATTCCACAAGCATGGCTCTCCGCCTTTAAAACGTTGAAAGGTCAGAGTGTTTGTGGGGTTTTCTGTTTGTTTTATATCAATAACAGAAGGCAAAAGCAGACAGCAACACAGATTGCTCTAGAGCTCAAGTCAGCTCTAAA
Source organism: Oceanodroma leucorhoa (assembly GCA_030449065.1). NCBI lineage: Eukaryota > Metazoa > Chordata > Aves > Procellariiformes > Oceanodroma > Oceanodroma leucorhoa. Next base: position 110,286 of record JASVER010000132.1, on the reverse strand, counting down.
TCCACGGAGCTCCAGAAATGGAAACAGCCTGGTTGTCATAGCAGCAGAGGATGATACCTGAGCTAATTACTCAGTCTGAGAGGCAGAGCTAATTAGCCCAGATGCAGCATCACACTGACACAGTTATAATGCTTCTGGGACCTGGGCACGCATATTGCTGATTAGACATTTCAGCTTGCTTGCAACCGGCTCAGAGATGTCAGCATACTACACTGTGCTTTACGTGAGTGTTCAAAAAAAAAAAAAAAGAAAAGAAAAGAAGGAAAAAAGGAGAAATCAATGGAAAAGGGCTCTCACAAAAACGCAGAAAACTCTGAACACTGAACTCTTCTGGAAGAAAGGAGGATGCCTGTATCCGCAATGCTACAGACCAAACTACAACATTTGAAATGGAAATCTCAGTAGAAGGGATACACTTCCAACCCCCAGCCAAGCGAAAGTTATTTGAAAAACTGGTTTATCATTACGACAACCTAAATTCAAAAAGTTCTTTGTTATCTAAAAATGTGAAACCCTAAATTAAGTTCCTGACAGAGAAGAAGGTAAGTACAACACCACCTGCTTTACAGAGTGTGAATACTGTGGAAAACGAAAACCTACTACCAACAAACAAACCTGCTTTTTTCAAGGACTGGAAACAGCATTTATTTGCTGGTTTTTCCAGGAAGAAAAAGTGTTTTAAAACTAACTTTTTCATCTTTCTAAGGTACTATCTGATACAAGATCCTCCCTCTACAAGAAGCAATGCATTTTAAAAGGGTAGGAAACAAAAAGTGAATAAGTGAATTTACCAGTCCTTGTTAACCATTTTTCTGCCACAGAAATACAATGTAACACCATGGAGAAGACTACACAGAGGAACTGTGAAAGGCAGGGATTTTTGCTGGTATTTTTGAAGAAAAAAATAGCAAGATAAAGGAAAAAATTTTTCAGAAACTATTTTCACTTCTTTGCAATCAAAATCAGCAAAAGCAACACACATACAGATTGAGCAGGCAAACTAGTGGAAATATGGCATGAAAAGTGATTTAACTCCCGCGCAAATCTAATTATTGACTTGAGATGCTTTTGGTAGTTCAAAGTACAAACTTCTAATTTATACCAAATGATCCTTTAAAAACCCAGAAAGATTACTGAAGTCATGCTAAAAACAAATCTCTCATGTTTTAATGGGCATTACTGTATGAACCAGAACACATTATATAGAAAGTAACTGATTCAATAGATACTCAGAAGAGTTGACAAAGGACAGACGTGCTTGAATATTTGGTTAATATTTATTCAATTTTAAGTTGCACAGATCTTTTAAGTTCGCCTGTGAAATACATTAATTTTACAATTTTTTAGGATTAATAATTTACATAGCCTGCCTGCTTATTCATAGTTACAATAGATAACTTCTCATTTCAGGAACATCTCTAAGCAAAGCTGGAGGGATGCTAAGAGGTTCATTCAAGCGTATGTGCTGCCCAAGAGAATGGGATAAATATATAAAAATCAATGTTTCTCTAAACAGAAAGATATTTTTGTCAGGGTCAATACTGTTGCTAAATAAAACAGTTTCGTGCCTAAATGATTTCTAATTAAAGTCAGAAAATAGGCACACACTCTTCACCTGCTTAAAACTCTTGAAAAAAATGTCATGCTAAGTGCATTTCACATATATTTAGATAGCAAATAATTCTAAGCGCTATTAAAATGGGAGATTTATAAACCTAGCAACACTTTCAGAGTTTCCTGAGGAACCTCCTCCCAAGCTAGTTGTCCTCCTCCCTTCAAGTTAATGATCACAAAGTTAGATTCATTATCAGTAAGCATTTAGATCCAACACTGGGAAAGAAGGCTGGAGAATCCAAGACAATGTTAGCGGAGCAAACTGAAAAGAAGAAAATTAAGGAATATTAAGGAAGATAAAGCAGCCATTGAGACTCACGAGAAGCTGTTATTTATCAGAAACAAACAAGAATGTCAACAAAACCTTTAAAGGGAAATAAAACTATCATAATAGAGCATATAATCTTCCCATGAAAAAGAAACTTATTCTTCCTCACAAAATACAGAAAATCTCCAGATTTCCATACCTTGTTTCCATTAAGGACAGCTTAGCGTGCATTTTACCTCAAGTGGGGTAAAATCTCTTCTGCTAAAGTTTTTACTTATTCTGGAAAACAGGCATGTTATTGGAAATTGGAAAGAACAGAACTGTTTGCCAGGATTTTAACCCTGTTTACAGCTGTTACTGTACCCACTGCAAAAATTCCAACACAGAAATAAATCCCCCAAACACACTATAAACTCAGGGGATAAGTCCTTTTTGCTAGCTTTCTCCTACCACTGCTGTTTGGGAAGGCCACTAAAGCATGCTCAGCAGAGATATAACCCTGGGGGTACAAAGCAGAGTACTGAAAATGGATAGAAAGTCACCATTAAAAAAAAAAATTAAAAGAAGTAAATGACATCAGCCACTTGAAGTGCTGCTGCTTCACAGCCAATAACAGAAAGCTTTTCTGGGAAGCAATTGCTTCAGCAGCATATGGTTGACAGTGGGCATTCAGCCTGCATCAGTCAGGAACAAGAGGTTTAAAAATATGAATCTTTTGAGATTATAAGAGTGCTGCCTTCTCTAACAAGGAGAAAGAAAGGAAGCAGAAATTAGAGAGCAGCAGGGGAATGAAGATATATTTATGACATGCCCCCACCTAAAGGTTGCATCAACAAGAATAAAAACATATGGCCAAGGATCCCTTTGGTTTAATGCTGCCCAAATTCTTAGAAAGAAGCTTGTGGGGTTTGGTTTTTTTTTTTCATATATACCTTTAGGAGAGTGTTAAAGCAAACAGAATACAACTACTTTCACATAAGCTGCCAAACAAGTCTGAAAAATATTTTAGGGATTCTGTGTAAACAGTACAGACATTGACACAGGCTGGTAATCTAAACCCTAAGCTTCAGCCCTTTCACAGAATGCTTCAGCCTTTCCTGATAGGAAAATAAGTTTATTCCCTTAAGCTATGAAAAAGGGTTGCTGAAGCTGCTGACGGGTCATATTGCTTTTCTCTGATGCTTTTAACTGTACTCGGGACTTCACCTTATACTTAAGGAGGAAGAAAAGGGAATTCTACCGAGATCACTTGATGTCTAAAGGTATACTGCTGTGTCAGTCACAAAATGAGGAAAAAGAATTTCTGAATTGTGGGTTATTTTCAATTCTACTCAAAGCAAATTATAGGAAGCATCAGGAAACAGTAAATAGTTTGGTTCTGGGTGCTACAGAGAGGTTAGAGCTCTGTCTTTCTCTCTTTTCAAGGCTCAGTTAACTGAGAAAAGACAACACATGAAAAATTCATTAGAAGGTACAGTGTGGCAACAGAATGCTAGAAAGACTGACTGCTGCATGCCTGGTAATGGAGACTGCTTAAATAGGATATAAAAGGCAGGCCACTTGCTGCTGACTTGATAAAGTATTACAGAGGAAAAAATAACATTGCTGCTTCATCCAGAAGAAATCTTTCTTGCTAATCGAAGTCAACTGAAGCCTGACTCCCTCCTCTTCAGTTTAAAAAAACATCATTTTCCTAGAAAGAAAGAAAAAAATAGCAAAGTTAAGGTACAGCTACACCTACTAATTCTTGTAATTAAAAAAAAAAACGGGGAAAAAACAGAAAGGGAAAGTAAAGATACGCCTACCTTGATTAACAGATCTTTTGTCTCCTTTTGCTGATGAGTAGAGTGTCTCTGTGAGGATTTGTACACTTTAGGATGACAGGAAAGTGAGAAAAAGAAAGGGTAGGCCCTTGACAAACAAGCTTTAAATAAAATTATTCCTGAATGTAGACAATATTTCTATATAAACCATGCATATGAGGAGTACCAATCCATGCGCCTCCCACATCTTTATCAGCATTTGCACCAATACACGTTTGTATGACTGTCAGATTTATTCTATACAACTTGTTTCCAACGTTCTGTACCTCGACATCCTGAACACTGGATAAAGAAGTTGATTAAATCCAGAAGTGCTATGTCCCTGTCTTGTTTATATGATTCAATCCAGTCGTCCACCACAGACTGTCAAGAAAAAAAGAATACTTATCAGAGACTCTTGAAAAGTATTTTATTAAAGGCAAATGACTTATTCTTTTCAGAATATAATTGTATAACTGAGCATTTATTTTGCATCATTACACGTGTACAAATTCAGAAATCTATACACCTTCTCTCAGGGTGGAGACAGAACAAATATTGTTAGAGAACAGAACCATATGCATTCTTTTCTGGTATTATAATTGTATATACACAGGTTCAAACTGAAATTACTGTAATTCCTCAAAACTCTACTTGCTATCTGGTTTCAAAATTGTGTTGAAAAAAACAAACACCGTGATTCCGTTCAGAATGACCAACATATATTCCCAGAAAACTGATGAGTAGAAACACTTTGGGATAAAAAACAATTTTAGATTGCATAGTGAACATCTCAGTATTTATAAAGGCCAAAGTAGTGTATCAGTCATTCAGAAACACTGTACATAGTTCTGGAAGACAGAATGCAATGAGGAATACTTTGGAAATAAAAATAATACACAGAAGTTGGTCTTACAGTGTATGGCAGTCCACAAGCCACCTGAATCACAGTATATGAAGCTGAGCCACAGTTTCAAACTGCACTCAGAACTATGAGCAGCCAGGAGATATTTTTATAATCACTCATACACAGGCGTAGCACACAGTCACTATTACGAGTAACAGTAGGGAGGAGGACAGAAAGCATACAGGTGTCAAAAACGTTTGTCGTTTGGCATATATTAATCTCTGGGGACAGAAAACGTGCCTCAGTAGCTTGATGAGAAAGGGCACTAAATGAATTTTGCCAGTCAACACAAAAGTGCAATCCCAGCATCAGAAAGAGTTAATGGCAGATACACATCAGCTGAAAGGAATGCGGAGACAGACAAGGGCAAAGCCTGGAGCTGCTTCTCATACAGATACCTTACCCTACAGTTCTGACTACAGAACACACTCAGAGCTGTGCAGACCCACAATTTTTCAAACTCCAGATCTAGGTAAAATGAAGCAAAGAGGACAAAGCAAACAAAGCAACTGTGGAAATGCTTAAAAACTGTTCTAGAAAAGCACGAGGATTTTGTGAGGTCCTTCTTCAGCCTGCTTCATGCTTAAGGAAGACAAGTATGTCTTGTCTCTAAAATACAGTATTCCAAGTTTCTCAGTTACATAAACACTGAAAGTAAGGAATTGTGTATATTTAATGTAACCAAACACTATGGTTTACTTATTTTATGAGGAAAAAAAAAATCTTTACTGTTCCATACATGTGGCAGCATTCATTAAGAGAAGTTTGATTATGCTATCAGAGCACACCTTGCAAATGGATTGTTTTATTTTGGAGTTCAGGTTTACAATGAATTTCCATAAAATTAATTTTAAAACGTCCTAAACACACACACACCACCACCCCCACACAACCAGCTTCCAACCATGCTGAAAAAGAATGAATGGGAAAGACAAAATACAAACAATTCAACCTCCTAAAAAAATTTTGCCTCTTTCTAAACTGGTATATATAAGTATAGGATCTTGAAAAATCCCTCTGCAGTTTCTAGTTTATCCAACCTTCCCTGATTGCCAGTGGGACCTTAGCAAGTGTATGAGAAAAGGGAAGCAGCACGAAAACAGCTGTGTATGTACCAGAGATGTACACAACTCTGTGACCTGAGCCAAAACACCCCACACTGAACACAGACCACCACACTTGTTCTTAACCCCAGACAGGATGAGACTATCAGTATTACCATGTTATTCAACAACCAGCATGAATCTCTAAACATTCAATTTGCCAGGAAACTAAGGTTTTAGAGGTTTTGTCTACTAATACACACACACATGCATGCACAGTAGGAGAAGCAATCTTACGAAGAGGTCCATCTGCTACTCAGAAGAAATTAAAAAGGAAGTCTTCACACAAGTTGAGGAAACATGAAGCAGCAGCACAAAACCAGTTACCTAGAATGCTTCACTGATATTTCATCATGAATTTAGACTTGTTCCTGTAACTATCAATCATTTCAATCAATCAGCAGAATTCTCCAGGGCACATAAAACCAAATGTAGCCAAATGTAAAAATGATTTCCTAAACCAAATATTGACAAAGCTTAATGACCATACTGCTGGTGTACTACCAACTTAAAACATTTGTTTGAACAGCTATATTAGCATAAATATCAGAACAACACGCAATTGCCAGCAGCTGTTTTTTTCACTGAAGAAAACAGCAGCTGTGCTGTGTCAGACCACAGGTTCACCTGCCCAACAGGGCTTATACATGTAAGGAAAGGCATAAGAATAGGGCAAGAATATGCTGATACTTCCGAGTTACCCTCCCAGACCCTTAAGACCCTGGCGTATTTCTTCTCTCATGAATGTGTCTGTCTGAACCAGAAAGTTCTATATCTACATCATCTTGCAGCAATGTGTCTCAATGGTTAATTATTCACTGAAAAAAAGAACAATTGTTCTGTTTTAAACTTGGCAATTGCTAGATCTATTTGATGCCACCTAATTTTTATGGAAGAAGAGAAAACAAACCTCAACCCCCTATTTGTATTTTCCATGCTTCTGTCTGGTCACCTCTTTCCAGGCAGAGAAATCATGCTCTGTGCCGTGTGGCTTGCACAGAAATACTTCCATTATCTTCATATTTGCTCACTCTTGTCACGCATCTCTTAACAGTTTCTGAAGTCTACTACATTCTTCTTTGAGCCTGGGAAATCTCAGATGTTTTCCCTGAGTGTTAGTAACTAGTTCACCGCTATCTGTGCCCTGTCCACAGCCTAGTTTCACATAAAACATTCCCTGTAGAAGCAAGGCTGGCCTGAGAAATTCCTTTCCACATTCAGTCTTACTCGCGTTTCTTGCTACAACATACTGCCCCTTCAGCTATACCACTGCAACTGTTTCTGGACTGTGCTATAAATATCGCCAGTGAACCCATCTGGACTTAAAAAAAAAGGGGGATTGGAGGGGAAAGACTTGGAGGAATGTCTTTCAATTTTGTTTCTGCCTCTTTTAAACAAATTCACTGATTTCTGCAGTACTACCTCAAAACCGTAGCATCAGTGCAGCCCATCTCCCTTCTGATATTTGTTGTCTCTTCATACAAAAAGAATTGTAAGGCACACGCTATGTCCTTGGGCACTAAGGACCCACTGTGTCCTACCTAGTATAGTCCTTGTATTTTCAACCCAGAACCATAACGCAAATCACAGAAAAAGACAAGCAGCTGATCTCAAGACTCGCAGACCAGACTCGAGGCAATGCAGAGTCTTCAGTGGCAGCAGTAGGTAAAGGAAGCAGCAAAATCAGAGCGAAGGTTCTGAGCAGGGATAGCAGACAGACTGCCTCCTGTGTCGTCTGGACCTAGCAGAGGATTGACAAAGCTTTAAGCAAAATTTTGAACGTTTGAGAAAGATTCGTCTTGCCTAACTTTACATGCACAGCCCACGTAGTCACGCAAGCTAGTCACTCCCTTTATACTCAACACAGTGTGCATGTGTGTGCACACGTGCATACATCTATATAGTCAATATTCAGTGGTGTTGTCAGCGTAATTCGCCTGTCTAGAGCAGGTGTGCACGGTGAGATGAGATGGCTCCTGCTTAAAAGTGCTCGTGATTACACTAAGTACATCTCCACTGACTGGCTGAGGAGTTTAGGGTGACGAATCACATACAGGCACCTGACCTGTCGGCATCAGTACAGTCACACAAACTGTATTCACTAATCCCTAAAAATGAGAAGGGTATTTCCAGTGTATCAAAATAGCACCCACAGATCTACATCATTCAACCCTTCATGCATATTTGGCATGCTTGTTGGAAAATTTTTTGAGAGATTACAGTTTAAGGCAACAGGAGATAATGAAGCCAGACTACATATGCTACAACAGTTGGAACTTAATCAAACTGTTGACTTTTGATGTAACAGAAGAGAGCTTTAAAACTGAAAACACTGGGATAAAAAAAAAATTATACACATCAGACCTAAAATAGAGACAAGTATCAACTGAACCAAGAAAAACCAGCAGTAATCCAAATACCAGGAAAAAGGTCGAATATGAGTGAAAAAGAAATCAAACAACAGACAATAGTGTGGCAAATGGTGCAACAAGCAAGCGTTGCCAGAAAAGGAATTATTTTGCATAAACATGCATAGAGAGAAAGACTCCTATTTCTAACCAACAGTCCACAGGTTACAGCAAACCCTCCAGGATGATTTTATCTTGTTAGTGGTCTCCATCCAGTCACCTTGTTTTCAAGAGCTTCTCAGACACAAGCAAAGAGCAAACTCAGGGCAACAAACCACATTTGGTCACCATCTTGCCCAGAAATATCCTGCCCTGGCCCCCTCCCTGTCATCTGTCCCAAACACAGAATTGATATTGCAGTGAAGGCACATGCGGTGACAGGAGGAGGGAAGGACCAGACAGCTCTTTGGAAAGGAGGTAGCTACAAGCGGGCTCCATCCACCAGAAGAATTCATCCCCACAAGAGTCTTGTTGCCTACTTCTGCAAAACACTTATGAAAGATGGCAGGAATAGATTGCGTGAGTTGTTCTGGTGGTACCCATCTGCTTCCAGATGTTTTTACCTTCAGATGCAGTAGAAAGCATGGGTTTACCATATGGAAATATGCACTTGCATGCTGTGCATCAATACATGATAAATTCAGCACTCCTGGGAAGCACAAGATCTAGAGTACATGTGCTGCAGCGCTCTGCCCAGGTGCAGGAAATCCACATTTTTAGGACTCACCAAATTCAATGCACATGCCCAAGGAAAGGGCTCTCCTGACAACAAGGTTCTGAAGCACAATAAATGAGAAATTGCACAAAAAACTCTTCTCATCTTCATTACCAGACTGGAGTGAGGCAAGGAGTATTGGAACTAAATTTTAAGCAAAATAAAAAATTATCTAGCTCAGTTACATAGATAAAACCTCGATTACTCCAGTAACACCCACATGACCCCCTTTCACTCCCTGCTATCAGAAAACAGACATACATATATACACAGACATACACATATATACCTACATATGTACATAGATAGATAGATAGATAGATATACATATATATACACACACAGATGCACTGCATCTCTGGGTTAGTCAGCATAACAAGTCCATACAAGTACGTGCTACAAAAATGAGATTCTTAAGCATTTCTTTTTTACATCTGATAAAGCTTCTATTCTTATGAGAACTGAGTGAAAAATCAAGGTCTTCTGCAAATGGCAGATGATGTATACTACAAATACATAGTCAGTACAGAGATTTTTTTTTCAAAAGCCTGTAACAGCTTTCAAGAGAATCTCAGAGACATTAACTCTCTGGTGATTCTGTTTTAAGAACTACCACGCAGCATAATTTGAAGAATATGCCAAATAGGCAACCCTACAGAAATAAGAAGCTTAAAGAAAGTCAAGCAAGTAGCAGAATAGATCCATACTCTGAGTAAACAACTTAAAATCAATCATGGAGACTTGCAGATATATTGACCTTCACATCTCAAAGTCTGCTAAAAGATAAATAGGAATATTTTATAGTATTGAAGAGAAACAGCAGCTCGGATTGCCAGTAAAAGCCAAAGTCTGATGCAATGAATGAAATAATGAAGCTAGTTATCTTATTACCTCCTGGAGGCTTTACAGCTATGAATCCATTTCATATTCCTTCAGTGCAAGAACATTACTACATTTAGGAGCATTAAGTGCTGGAGGAACCAGAGGGACTAACTGCAGATGATACCTTGCCAGCTCGTGTAAATTAGCACAGTCCCACTAAATATTAATGAACGTTGATTTCAAAAAAAGCTGTTTCACAATTTAAATTAAGTAACAATCTGGCAGCAGTGCTACTAATACAAAGTAAAAACAAATGACACTACATACAAAGCGCATGTTCAAGTGTAAGATCTGAGTCAACTGTAAACCAAGGCAAATCAAGTATAAAGAACATTTAAATAATTTGCCATTTCATACAACTGATTGTGGTCATGCTTCATTTACAGTGAATACAACAGAACAAAAAAAATCACTCTAGAATGGGTGCGCAGCGTGTTTACATGAAAGGTAGGAAAAAAACCCAAAATCAAAGTTTATACTAACATCTTCTGCCAAAAAAACAAAGTTACTCAAATGAAATTCAAAGCTTATTAAAGCAAAAAAAGAACGCACAGTGAAATTAAAGGTTTCAATTATCTGTATAAAGAGCAGCCCGAAGAGAAAATAAAAGCCAGAAAATATGCTTTAACTGACAGTGAGAAGAACTTAGAGTACACTGAAAATATGAACACAGGGAAAGAAAGGGAAGTAGTGAAAGACTTACAATCCTCTGCGTAAAAGGTTTTTTTAAGTGAATCTGTGCAGGTTTTCTAAAAAAGAATAAAAGTCTTTTAAGTTCAAATTTTGTGAAGACTGACGTAATTACACAGGCAGTTACTGGGGAGAAGGTAGTTCCTACCATGTGAAAGTATGTGCAATTTAGGACTGTGCATTAGACTTCAAGATGACTGTTTGGTGGCATTCCAAATTGCAGGCAGTAAGTCTAATATACGCCCATTGAAAAACCTAATATAAGGTTAATAAAAAAGAACTGTAGATTCAGAAGTTGCAATTTATTCTTTTTTCTCTAAAGATGGCCATTTTAAATCATCAAAGAGTTCATACTTTTCTAACACCTAGCAAGCATTTTCTGAAAAGCCCAAATGATTCTTTTTAAAAAAAAAAATCTTACTTTAATGTAACAGTACCTGTTTCTTATTTTTTCATCATAAGTAAAGATGGAAAAATCTGCTTTATGCAGGGTCTACCTATATAACTTTTTTTTTTCCTGACGCACAGAGAGGGAAGGAATACAATCCTAGAAGTATTTATTCCCAATAAAACTAAAGGATTCATACTGTCCATACAGAGGTATCTGTGTTTCACATTTCATATAAATACATACTTCTATGCAGTAGAATGGGCATTAAATATCATTATGGGGGGAAATCAGTGTAACACATTCTATGGAACCATTTGAGAGAAAAAAACCACTACTGAAGACAAAAATATTTAGTTCTCTTATGAAAGTATTCAAATGGCACAATTTAACTGGCATTACACTTATGTGCATAGAAGGTACTAGAAAAATTCTTCTTTCAAATGGATTAAAATCACAGGAACTACGGAGGACGAGTACTTCTGTTACAGCAGATCCGCAATGCTCAGAGCTGCATTTCCTCACCTGAGTCCTCAGAAATGACGGGTGGACTGTTCAATGGCCTCATACCAAGCAGATTTTCTACTGTGGTACAGAATTTTTCTAAGTGCTAATCTCTCACAATTGACAAGGGGCTGTGTCTGTTTAAGATGGGCCAATCGTGGGCATGAATGGTTCTGAGATGCTACAAAGCATCAAAACTACTCATATACACATGAGAATAAAAAAAAACCTTAGAGGAGTGCAGAAACAAAATCAGTTATTCCTATAAGAGAGACCCATCAATTTATTAAAAAACATGATTCAAGTTCCTTTGCTAGCACGATTTGTAAAGAGTTCACAGATCACCCCAGATGCTACAAAAAATGATAACATTCTAGAGAGCAAAAGACTTCTCCAGCTTTAAGTATAACGGGCATTTTCAGGTATAAATGTTTTCACACACTGCACTACTGGCACAGGTGTTCACATTAACAGCAAAATCATCACCCTACATCTTATTACAACACAAGGGAAAAGAAGTCTTGTGTGATGACTGCAGAAAAATTCATTTGGTATTAAGGGATACCCTTCTAATTAATTAATGCTTCATCTGGTGCCTGAATTGTTCCTAGTATAACAAGCATGAAAACACGTACCTAGTTTTGATTTTGTTTTTCTTTTAATTCAGTAGCATACAACCAAAAGCAAAGCAAGATTAGGCTGCAGAAAAAATCCATCTAGCAATATGAAAACTAAATACTAGTTTAAATGACAATAATAGCTGCAGTTATTTTACCCTATAAACTTTAGAGAATGCATACTTAAACTCCTAAGGAGTTTCTGAGACTGTTTGGGGAAACCCAAAGTTATTATCCATCCTTCAAGTCGGAGAATACAGCATTATTAAAATACAACAAAGGACAATTAAACTAAAACATGCCCACAAAAAACATGGATAATACTTAATATCATATGTCTGTATATTGTTAATCTTCAAAGACCTTCACTGCCAGAAATACCTGAGGCAGACACAGAGACACTATCCAGCAAAGAGGACTTCTAGTAGGAAGAAGAGACAAACTCAGGGAAGAGAAAGCCATTAAGGCTACTGAAAACACGGACACCACATTCACCTTGAGCTGCCAACAGCCAGAGGTAGGGAGAATTCCCAAAATACATTTTTGCCTTCTTATTCTCTTTCTTAACTGCCATTGTCAGAGACAAGATATTGGACTTTTGGTATGATCCAGTTGCAGCTGCTCTGATGTTTTTAAGCTCAAGTATATATGTAAAAGCATATATGTAAAATACAATTCCTGCTAAATAAGGTAGACATGGTGATGGTTATACAGTCGTTCTAATCAAGACTAAGTCTGAGCGGCTGCCAGAGATGAGCTGAATCAGGGAGATGATCCAGTTGAAAAAAATCCACCAAAGTGTCAGGTTCTAATTAAATCTATTTCTTGGTGTGACTACAAAACACACAACAAAGGTGTAAAAAACATCAGCTGTAGGTGTGGGAGAAGGTGGGACCAATCTGTTCAACAGCAGCCTCAGCTTATGCAAGATTAAAGCACGCACGTAACAATTCTTTCTAACCAGAACCACTGGAAGGACTAAGGAACATTGGGATTATCTATATTGCATAATGATAAAATTCCAGGGAGTTGAGAGAAGGAAGCAAAGCAAAGCTTAATCCACTCAGAATGCGTAAGGAACCAGCTGATAAAGCTGGGGCTTGCTCTACTATCAACTTCCTTCCCTGGGTGAAGCCACCCCAAGGAGCAGCCTCGCTCTCTGGGGGGGCCCCAGATGCCCTCTCCAAGGCAGTGCCACCTCCTGCTCCACGTTCACCAGCCCAGCTCCCTGCGGCAATGGCCAAGGTACCTGTGACCGCCAGGACAGGGGAGCGGCTACTGCGGCGAGACCTGAGGGGGAATGGTGATGTTCAAAACTTTGGCTCTACCTCTACAGTTGCTAAGGTTGGCCCACCCTAACTTCTAATTAACTGAAACGAATATTACTATAGAAAAATAAGGGTTGTAAAAGAAGCTGTTGGCTTAATACAGGAATGGGTGCAATTCCATGGTCTGAGCTACGCAAGGAGGTAGTATACAGACCATAATGGTCTATTTCTGCCCTAAATGCTATGAAAATACAAAAATTACTGAAATCATATAGGATATGCCATATTAACAAGATGCAAAAAGACATATGAGGTCTTTGGAAGAACTGACTATCTTGCATTTCTTGTACAGATCATCAAATCTCAAAGTGATAGAAAAAGATACTGGAGGTACTAGGAATTTCAATCAGAGAATAATTTCAGATACAGATGTTGATGACTAAACGTCATCCAAACCTGATATATTATGATAAAAGGAACTGGCAAGCATGCCAGTAAGATGCTAGTGCATAAAGAACAAAAAAAAGAGCACTGCTGAAAGCGGTGCTTCCTTTACCTCTTCCGTATTATTTCCAACAGCTCAAACGTGTAATTACAAGGGACGCATACCCTTTATTTTTGCACGTACTAATTTTTAACCTCAGTCTGCAACAGACAGGTGGATAAACACTGAAAATCAGTATAATATTGAAAATACTGAAAATATAGTTAACATTTCCGGAATATTTTAAATTAATATTTTTAATCCTTTTAGATAGGCAACTGAAGGGAAAAAAGGTCTCACGATGTTCCTGCTCTAATACACAAACTTTCTAGCCAGTGTAGTACTGTGAACAAGAGTCACAGCTTGCCAACAGGAGCCCAGTAGGTGCAAAGACAACAAAAATCTGAGGAACTGAAACATAAGAAACAAAGAAAAGTTCTTCTCACGACAGGGTAAGCAGTGCTACAAATACAGCTTTACTCAAACAGGGAGGGAACCTCAAAGACTCAAAGCCATGCGTGCCGAGGTGTGCAGACAAGAACAGTGAGGAACCACATACAGCCTTGATTTCTGGAGAGAGAAAGAAGAACTGGTGGCACAATGGAAAATTCCATTTCAACATACTAGAAAGCTCTCTTTGGATATACACACCCTAAAATGTTTGTTGGCATGTAATGGAGCCATATTTACTCTGAACCATATCTAACTGACACCAAGATTACTTTTATTAGGTGAGCATAAGCAGAGGGGTCAAATGTTTTTTTCAAAATCAGCATCTAATCTGAAGCGAACTGCTAACATCAGTTAAGGGTAACTGGTAACACATAACATTACAGAGTAATCGAGGCAAACATCTGTTCATGTTTTGGTATTGAACACCTCTTACGATTACTGATGATTCTCTCTGATGTTCTCGGGGAGGCACAAATCCCCCTCGCACACAAGAAAGCAGAACACCTCTATGCTTGGTTTGACCAACACAGAAGTACAAACTTCATTACAGCTAATTGGTCGTAATTTACTTATGAGAAATTGTCAGACTGAGGCCTAAACAGAATGTGAGATCATCGCACGCTCTTTACTTCACCGCCAGCTTAATGCCGGGGTCAGAGACCAACGCAGAAGCGCCTGTGCAGATTGAAGCCACAAGTCAGCCTCTGCCCGGGGGCTCAGCTGGAGGAGCGGAGGTGCACCCGCGCCCTTCGCTCCCGTCAGCGCAAACGCAGGCGGTTTAGCACGTGAGAAATGGTGATATAGTCCGTTCTGCCCACAGAGGTTTAGAGTGGGGAAACGTAGTGGATATAGCTGTACCCATAAAAACATTCAAGGAAAAAAAAAATAAATGAGACAAATGACAAAAAGCAGAAGAGTATCATGTTTGCCTAAGGAAAAATCATAGAGCCTAAAAAAGCTCTATGAACAGTCTTAATGGACTAACAAAACGTACCCGCAGAAAACGTGAACAGCAGGTCATATCACACTTCATACACAGAGAATTGCCGACAGAAAAACTTCTGAAGCAACTAACTGTACAAAAGGTTACAGAGCAAATTAAAAAAGTGACAACAATCCGATTCCAAGTTAATGTGGGTATCAAATTGATTTATAGAGTTCAAACGAGACTTAACACCAACACAACTAGCACTTCATAATAGAGGCAAAGATTTATATGCAAAGAGCAGCTCTGAAGTTATGTATACTCGAAATACAAAATATTAACCTAACTTTGTTTCCCTGGAAGAACCAAACAGCAATAAGCCTGAAGAGAAGTAAATGAATCCTGCTATGAGAAGCAAAATAGAGGACAAACTTAAAAGAAGTGAGAATTGAATTCAGCTACAGACTTCCATGAGTTGGCAACACAAAGCCAGAAAAAAATCTAACAACTAAAATAAATCCTGAGAGCAAACAGCAGGAGCAGAGAGATCAGAAATGAAAGCACATGAAGTAAAATTCCCATGTAAACTCAGAATATATTAATTGAATTTTTCTGGGTTTTCATTGCTGGAAGCAAACTTAAGAGCACTACAGAAAAATGTGGGTTCATATTACAGGGAAAGAACTAAATATTGAGAAATAGTAGGTTCTGACAAATACAAATATATGGCACTTGTCTGAAAATTGGCAATACTGACAAAATTGCTAAAATTGGCCACAAAAAGCCTGCATCAAAACTACGAAACACAAAGCATTCCTAGATGTTACATCAAAACCCCCACGCTATTAAGGAAAAAGTATAAAGATGCTAGTAAGTTTGGTTTATAGAACCTTGGTTTCACACGGGATTACTGTCCAGAAGTGCAAGTTAAAAAATATTAAATCACTTTTAATTGCATCCTCCTTCCCACTATAGGGTTTCTTTCTTTCTTTTTTTGAATATTTTTACCAATAGTAAAATTTTCAAAGGTGCACAAGTGATACATACTCTTGAAATTAGGATTGGTGCTCCTAAATACGGCTCAAGTAATTTATGGCTGTTTGCATCCCAGGCCTTTTAAGCATGAGCGTGCACATGTGTATATATATATATATATATATATACACACAAATATACAGACACACCCATCTACATATGCACATACAAATACTGAATTTCTCAAAACAATTCCTTTGTATTTGAATTCCAAAGGTTTCTTAATACAAACATGTAGACAATTTCTTTTTAGAATTTAATTTGCAGAAGACTTCTGATGGCATCTTTTTTGAAATAGATGAAATGTATCAAAGTCAACTTCACACACAGAGTCATAAAATATCAAAGCAATCACCCATTCCTTTTCATTTGGCTCCTGCAAATATCAATAACTCTAAGACAAACATACTACATAAAGCATATTGTATGTTCTGCACCACAGTAAAACCAGAAAATAGGCTCCAGATGTTTCCTCAAATCCTGCCAAAAACGAAATTTGAAGAAGTGTTGAAAACCAAGCAAAGTTGGAAGCCCTGACTTAAAACATGTAAGAAGAAGAGGCACAAGGAATCTGTAGCTTTGTTAGGAGTAAATTTGTTCTGTCTTCACCTACTAGAAAAGAAGGGTCAATCCTGAATAACTGTAAATACAGCAACTATGAAGAATAAAAACTCTCATTTTCTTCCTGTTTATTATTTCTTCAAAATTACATCTCAGATCTTCCACAGATTTGAGACTGAGAGAAAATTTTCAACAGCTTTCACTCATTCGGAAGACTAGATTCCTTTGGGAGTTAATTAGATTTAGCCTTTAGCTACACTAAAAGTAATATTGAAAATGGAACTTGGCCCCTAATTTTCCTAATTTGTAATTTTCTCATGTCAGTTAGCACCACACCACAAAGTCAAAACAAACTAACCGATATTGCATGAGTCCTCTTTTGTTGAAATGCAAAGTAAAGGAGGTTCGCTTAAACAATCCTTCAGCAGGAACAACTGTTGGCTTTACACTGCACCAGATGAACAGTGCTTTGGGCCCATTGTTTCTCCTTTGAGTGCCAAAAACAATAGCTGAAGCACAGTAGCTTACTAAAAGCATACAAGTGCTGTCAAAAACAATCATCTATAGAGGTTCTTGAGGTGGGACTCATCTGGCCCAATAAATCCTGTAAGACCTCTGAAACTGATCAAAACAAAGGAGTACGAAACACTTCCAGAGGTGATTCACTACAACTATCTTAGATATTTACTTTACAATGAAAAATCCACCCTCAGGATGTGTCCATCTTTGTCCCTCAGACACAGAAGTAGTCTGGGCTACTAGTTTATCCTGCTCTGGTGGGGACAGCAAAAAGAATGCAAGCTGCAGTGCAAAGTACTCAAAAGTGCTTGTGTCAGTGGGTATTTCTGGAAAAAAAAAAAAAAAAAAAAAAAACACAAAACAAAACAAAACAAAACAAAAACAAAAACAAAAAAAAAAAAACCAAACAACAAAAAAACCACAAGCAAACAAGAAAAGTCTTGAATCCATCACTAATATCATACACTTTTTCCTCATATAAAACTTATTACAGGATATTCTTCAATGGACTGCTTAATACCAACATGTATTTTCAATTTGGAAGTAATGAACAAAATAATGGAGAATTTGAAATACATGACTTTCTGATCTGTCTCTTGTCTTTCAGAAGTATATATGACAGTCCTCAACTCAATCAAAGCACATTCTATCCCTTTATCATACACAGACAGTCTATTGGACCAATACAGGTTATGAAAAAATACAATTGTTTACAAAAGCGTAGCTTAGACTGAACATCTACAGCCAGGGTATACTGAATTGTGAATGGGTAACACAGTCATTTTACCTGCATAGCACTCTTCCCCAGCTTAACCACCTCAAACAAAGTGACAGGGTCTCCTTCTCCGTTCTGCTGAGGGTGGCCATTAGCTCTTCCGCGACTTGCTCCTCTAGCTCCAGATTCAGAACGACCCTTGTCTGCTGGAGACTTCCGAGGTTTCTTAGTGGCAGACTGGGCAAAGAAAACCAGCAGAATGAAAATTTATTATAGCTATATCTGAAATCACTCAATGTATCTTTATAAATTATACATAAATATTACACACATATTTATAGACTCACACACATGCATATACACACAAGTATCACAGAATAAGCCAGGCTGGAAAGGATCTCAGGAGGTCTCCAGCCTGACCTCCTCCTCAAAGCAGGGTCAGCTATGAAATTCAACCAGGTTGCTTAGGGCTTTATCCAGTCAGGTACATAAATTTTAATTTATCAGTAGTTGTTGAGGATCAACTTAAAAGCCACTGTCATGTCAAGGTAAGTAGTGGTGAATTTCCAACACTGGAGTAGCAAATTACAGACAGGACAGCAAAGGTGGTGTATGCTGGCACACAAGAAATAAACTTTTAGAATAACTAATGATCTTTGGAAGACAGTAAGTTATTAAAAATACATTTATGTTAACATTCATTTTCTGTATTTTCATTTTTATACAGCTTCTATAAGAAACGGTGTACATAAAGAGTCAGCTCTTCAACTCAAATTAAATCACTGAGTTTATACAGCCAGATTCAGTAGATCATCATAACAGCCCCTTGCTTCAAAATTTTATGAGTTAAAACATTCTCCCTGTGAATCTAAATTATTTAATGTAAATTTTCTCTAGATTCGTCAAGCTTATAATCAGGTGGTATAGATCCCACTTGTAAGAAGTCACCTAGTGAACAGTTTGCTCTGAATTTAAGTCACCTTATGCAAAAAGAAAAAAAAAAAGTTTCTGGGGAAAATAACGTAAGATTCCTGCTATGATCTTACTTCCATATTCTATTCTTTCTTCCTACTGTGAGGCAGACAAAAGCAAAAGCTGCCATTTTCCACAGAACAATGAAGCTATTTTGAGGAATTATATTAAAGAAAACAACACACAAGCAACTCGATGATTACATTTAGGACAATATCCTCATGGTACTATTTACTTGAGCATATTGTCAGCCAGTTTCTATTGAAGCTTTCTGTAAAGAAGATTTTTGGTTGCATCTTCCAATTGCAGACACATTAAGAATTTTCCTGCAGAGGAAAGGGATTTCATTTCTGGAAGAGAGCTGGCAGAAGACGGACCTGCAGTCTAGCTTTCCCCTTACTTTAAAAGGGGTCACTGCTGGTGGGGCCAGAGAGCTAAAGAAAAGGGCAAGGTAGAGTGCAACTGCAACTGCCTCTTGCAAATATTCAATTAAGAACTTGCACACAAATGCAAGCTGGAAAGCTTAAAATAATGGTACAATCTCTGTGAAAAGTTATTTTGGATAACATCTGCACTTATGATCAAAAGAATATGCGTTCTCCCTCAATGAATTTTTAAACATGTGCAAAGCTGCCTTTATCAGCAAGAAAGCTACCAAGACATGAAATGTTTGAGCTCTACCGAGCTCCAAAGAGACACATGATCACTATTTAATAAAATCGCAAAGAATTAAAAGTAAATTGCCTCTTTTGAGATATATAATCCATGTGCTTATTCAACGTGGGTGACAGTAAGCCATAAGCACTTCAACTAGCTACAGGTACCGCTAAATGAAAGCAGGAATGCAAGCTGATGCCCTCCACAGAAGCCAATGCAAGCCCCCTCTGTACTCAGTTTTTCTCAACACTTAATTCAAAGGGAGACATGAAACACTGCAAGGATGAAGGGAAAGCAAGTAGGAGACGGACGTGAAATGCACACATCCAAAGATACCTTGTTACTGGAAAGCAATGAGAAAAGCCACCTACACTGGTATGAGTACCATGGACCAGCGTGCACACGCTCAAAATAAGTCATCACAAGACACGTAAATGCTCAGTTTAAACTTCACTTTTGTCAGGTATCCTGGGGAAAAGGGGGTGCTTTGACCAAGACTCATACCTTGAATTAGAAGGGTGAGAACACCAGTGAGCTCTCAGAAGAGGTACAGAAATAACCAACAGATGTACTTTTGACAGAATTACTGGACAAAGCCAGATTCTTCAAGCCCAAGTAAATATCTCAATATCCTGGACCTGAATTAACACCAGATATAGTACTGAGTCTACTTGAATAAAGTTTCTCTCTGGTATAGATTTTCTTTTGACAACAAGAACATCTCTCAGTGGAGAAACCAAGTCTTTCATTTAACAAAAGCCATTCTGCATCCAAGCTGGGGTAGCTAAATCCAGATGCAGGATCTGTATTGAATCCTGCCTCAAGAGACAAAACAAGTCGACAAAGAATCCTCCACTAAGAAGATGAAGAAAACCCAAAACTATAACTTTCTGAGTTAGGCAGGGATTAACATTATCTTCAGGTGGAGAGGCACTAGAGGAAGGGTGTCCACCAGACTTCCACTCCAGAGCACTTCCGTCCAGTAGGCATCTGATAAGAATCCCAAGATCAATCCCACTCCGGAGTGCAAATATGAAAGCAAGTCCTACGCAGGTCCTCCATCCTCCAGAAACTGCCTGGTTTTGCAAGCACAAGGCACAAAAGCGAGGAACTGACATTATCTTATTCATTAACATACACTACTACAATGCTGTTGTCAGACATTGCTTGCATGTAGTGTTCCTGAATTTACAGCAAGAAACTCTGCAGGCCATCTTGACAGATCTGAGCTTCATACAGGTTCCTACCTCTGAGTACAAAGTTGAATAGGTAACCCTATTTCAAGAGGAAGATTTTTCACAAGAGAAAAATTTTCATCAAGAGGAAAATTTTTCACAACGAGAACAATCAGCCGTTGGAATAATCTCCCCAGGGAGGTGGTAGATTCCCCAACATTGGACACTTTTAAGATTCAGCTGGACAGGGTGCTGGGCCATCTTGTCTAGACCGTGCTTCTACCATGGAAGGATGGACCAGATGATCCTTGAGGTCCCTTCCAACCCGGTATTCTATGATTCTATCCCAGATGGAGACATCCAACACCACTGAAGTGAAGGAAAAGCATGGACTGGTACATCCATAGAAACGCAAAGGCACTCCTTCATGATACAGAGTATGTGTGGAGTATCTGCAGAGGCAGGGTGCTCTTGGAAGTAGAGCTGCAAAGTCAAGCTACAAATCTAAAAAGTGTGTTTGGCATTGAGGATGTCAAACAGAGGTAGCCCTGCATCCCAAAAGAGAGATACCTGCATTCACAGGAAAGGGTGGTTCTTCAGCTCAACACAAAAGAAAACATCCTCTAATGCCATGAAGAGCTTCCACATAGAAACCCCCCTGCCCAAGGATGAGTGTGGCTCCAATAAACCTGTCAGACTATCACTGGCAGGTGTGAAGTGTGATGTTTCCTAAGATCAAACAGAGTGAACTTACTGCAAGTCCACTCTTGTGAGGATCCACCAAATAGACATCAAGATACAGGAAAAATAGAACCTCTGCTTCCTAACAGGAACAACAATTGTGGTTATCGCTTGCCCCTTTACACCCTTTCAGCCAGAAATGCCTCTACTTAAACCCCCCTTAAACTGACAGTCATGCATGTTGGGTTTTGGTTTTTTTTCCTTTTTAAGCGTCAGTCTGTCAGAATCCAGAGGTGAGTAAGAACTAATTGTTTTCCAGACTAAAAACTGAATTTTCTCCCATTTATGAGAGGGATCTCTGAAAAGTCATGGAAAAGGCAAGCTGGTTAGCAATATTGTATCTAACTGTATTCATAAATCCTTGTAACGATTTCCATAATCCAGGCATCTGCTGCCATGGCAGAGCCGACACTGAGGTGAATTAGGACTACCAGAGGGGGGGATAAGGCAGCATGACAAGGTAAGAAAGCTCGAGGCTTTTTAATCACGCACCAAGAAGGGTCCTGCTTGGAGCTGTGAGCCTGTAGCAGTTAAATCTGTGCTTTCGCTCTGAGACCCAGGACAGACAGTCGGAATGGTGGTGGTGTCAAAATGGACTGAGTTGCCAAATCAAAACAGAAGTCACCCTTGATTTGTCAGATCTGTGCAGTAGATTCAACTGACAACAACTAAAGCTGAGGATTTACACACACCAGCATTAGGAAATTCAGAAGTTCCAGAACGTGCTACAGAAGCAACTCTAAAACGGCCATATGGATGACCACATAGTTTACCTGTTGCTTTACGGCTTAAACTAAGGCAAACAGGAAACAAAATACTTACCCTGACTGTAATTAAACTAAAATTATGACAATTCAGAATTTTGTAATAAATTAGCTAGATAATACTTTTCCTTTCATTTTAAAATTTCTTTAAAATTATTGTGAAGGAAAAAAAAAAAAGTGACCCACGTTTGTAAAATCAAGTAATACAGTGAAAGTTAATCCACACAAAAAAACCAGTGAAAGTGGCTTGACATTTTCCATTAACATTCCCCAAGTTGATCTGATGCACTTCACAAAGAAATAAAGACAGTAAAAGTGTTACAGGTCAGCAACTCCACCTAACCCGCCGCCTTAAATGATGGCCTCTATGTGCATTCATACCGTAAGTAATTTAAAGCAATACCCCATTTCTCAAGATAGCTGGAAGAAGCTTTTTAACCTTCCACTTGAGTAAGACTGAAGAACTTTCCTCTCAAAGGCATCATCATCTTGAGAGGCCTCTGCATTATAATCTCGTGTTAAGCAGAAGAGTGGTAATGTCTGAGCTCTTTCTGAATGAATCCTGATTAAAAAAAATGAAGGCTACAGCACACTTTCTAACATCATCATGGTTACCTAGGGAGAAGTCCTTGGATTCAAACGGTCAGCCCTTTGGACTTTTTTAGTCATAGAAAAAACCAAGGTGCTTCCTGTGAAAAGCCTCATCCTGCAAATAAAGACAGATGCAGGCCCCCAAAATCCAGTGTGTACAGAGCTGCTCCAGCTGTAGCACATGCAGTTTAGAACAAAAAAAAAAAAAAAAAACCCAGAAGCAGTGTTGGGGGGTGAGGGAGTGTTGCTTTTTTTTCATCCTTATTTTAAAACCCAGCAAGAGTTCTAAAAGTGATCTTAAAGAATCAAAAGAATCTGCTATAAATGCTTAAATCAGTTCTATTCTTCTAGCTGAGGCAACTGCTACCAGAAAAAGACTATTTCCACAGAAAAATGAAGAATAGATTAGATTCTATTCTAAAAATACAAGGACCATTCCATCAAAAGCTTAAAAGGAAAACTTCTAATGGTATTAGGATTTCTCCACGAGGAAGCTACAAGTGGGGGGATAGAGAAGCCTTCACATACTGGCTGTATGTGCACTGTAGTTCCACAAAACTACAGAAAGACTTATTCACTTCAGTTTTAAGGGACAGACCTAAAATATCGGGCAAGCAAGCTGAAACAGAACACTGATGTAAGTCACACCAAACCACAAAGCTCGACTACTATGAAAAGAAATTCTTCCAAGAGGATTCCTTCCTACTATTAATCAGGACTAACACCCATGCTACAAGACTAAGTAAGGCTAAGAGTCTGCTACAAAGTTAAAATTGCACATATGAATGCACAGATAAGGTATTGTGGTCTGTCTCCTCCATACCAAACAATACAAAAGGACCTGAAAGCAAAACCGTACAGTCTGCGCTGGGGACAAAAGGATCAGAAGTGCCTTCTTCCATCTTGCCTTAATAGAAGAATCCGAGGAGCTGGAGAAAGGCACGCTGTGGCCCTGAGTACGGGATGAGAGACACCCCAGCAGAGATCTCAGAATTGCCACCTCTGGAACACAAAGACTGATGTTCTTCTTGTCCTTTGAGTCAAAGAGGCGAATCTGTCTACTCCTACTTCAAAGCTGAGATACAGCCAGGGATCTCTCTCACACCCTCAACCTCTAACAGCTGAGGTTTAAGCCAAGCTATTCTGAGCTCCTGGGAAGGTAATGCCAGGTAGGTTAAAATAAAGCATGCCACCAACATTGAACAGAGTGCGTTGATCCAAGAGAGGAGACAAAAAAGGCTAGATAAACAACTGATCTGAGCCCGAGCTCACTAATGTGAGAGCTGCATTGCAGCGTAAGCCCTTGGGCTTTCAAATCCCCCACCTAGAACAGGAAAGCACATCCATACCCATGTATTTCAATAATGCAGCAGACAGAAAAGGCATTTTTGGCCAATGTTACTCAGCAACTTCAACCAGAGGACTGTTATAGGTCACTCCCTAAATACACCCCACACAATTCACTAAATATATATCCAGATGGTATGCTCACATAGAGTATCGCATAAATACATGCACCAAAATATTCCACTGACTGGACAGATTCACCTCTTGGCCAGCTGTTCCACAGGCATCTGGTCTACAAGACTCCATGTTTAGAGGCGGACATGGGCAAGGGGGAGGCCAGCCCCAGCCACTGTCAATGCTAGAACAGGACATGGTGCAACTCCTGCTAAATTCACAGCAAGGGTCGGTGAATTCAGGACAATCAGGTTAGATTCTGAGAGTTATTTTGAAGGACCAATGCACTTAATCTCTTTGCAAGTCGACTGTCTAGTCTACTCAGCCAAGTACTCATTAGAATAGTCTCTTACAGAAGTGGAGGGGCAACTTGGAAAGCAGCACTTTCAGGAAGGGAAGGTTCCCCAAAATATTAAGGTTCTCTATGAACTGAAGTGGTATTTGCTACAAATGCCAAATTTTCAAAGGAGGACCATCTCCTCACAAGTTTCAAATCTGCAAAGAGGAATGTCTGTCTTTGCAAAAAAGTCTGGAAAATCCTCTAGTTTATCTTTCTGATAAAAGGTCAAGTCCATTCTATAACACTACAGCAGAAACCTATTTAAAATAAATACAAACATATATTTGATGGAGTACATTGTGTGCAGCTCTGTAATAGAACCATGCAGCTAGACAAAACAGCACAGAAGAATAAACTCTTTCCAAAAGAGGTCAATATGTTTATGGCAGATGTGTCATTGTAGCTGTGATGGCCTAAGGACATAAGCAAATCAGCATTTGCAGAGAGAGATCAAATCTTATTAGACCATAATATTTTAGTTAGGAAAAAAAAAACCCACACCACAAAAAACAGAAGAGCCTTTAGGCAGAAAAGCCTTCTTTAGGTCTATAACAGAAATGAAAAACATCAAAACTAAGTATGAAAAACAGCTCTGAATTTCACTAAATATTTTAATCTGTTTCACATCTGAGAGTAAAGGTAGGTGGTACCTGTGGAGGAAATAAAAATCACGTTAGCAGATGGAAGAGCGGGGGAAAAATGTCAGAGCTGCACCTCCTGCAAGAAACAGATAATTCACCCGAGGAAAGCGGATGAGTTAGCAACATGGATAGGGGAGCAATGTGGAGGAGAAGGGAAAGTGAAACAATGCTTGCAAAGTCAATACCTCCATTACTAAGTCCATGACTTTTGATATCAAATAACGTTATAAATTTAATTGCCTAGATTAGACTTTCCAAGGTGTTTGCATTTCTCCTCAAGGATATTAAACATTGAGTGGCTTTTTCCTTTTTGGTCATTTTTTTTGTAAAAGAACCTTATTTATTCCTTTCTGTTGCTGCAGTATCAATTATGAAGGCAGGATTTGATGGTGTATCCAAACATATACATTTTGTCAGGTCACCCAAAAAACTGTAGCAAAATGACTGAATTTGTGGATGAGAGGAGAGCAATAGATGCCATTTATCTTGACTTTAGCAAGGTTTTCAACAGTCTCCCACAATACCCTTGTATCCAAATTGGGAAGTTGTGATCTGGAGGGGTAGGCAACTAGATGGGTGGACAAGTGGTTGAACTGTTGGGCTCAGAGCACAGTGGTTAATGGATCATCCTCTACCTGGAGGCTGGCAATGAGGGAGTACGACAGAAGTCTAACTGGAACATGTCCAGTTTCCCATCTTTATCAGACAGCCAGAGGGGGTGAGAGAGTGGGCTCCTATCAAGTGTGCAGATGACACCAAATTGGCAGGGAGGCCGCTTAACGACATCAAGGGCAAGACTGCTACTGACAGTCTGGAGGACTAAGCTAACAGTACACTCAAAATTCAACATGGACAAATGCAAAAAGCTGCCCCTGGCAGAGGAATAAATCCCTGCACCAACACAGGCTGGAGACCAACTAGTCAGGGAACAGCTCTGTGGAAAAGGGCCTTGGGGTCTTGGAAGACAGCAAACTGGACGTGAGACAGCCATGGGCCTGAGCAGCAAAGGCCATCAGCCCCCTGGGCTGCACAAAGAGGAATACAGCAGTACACCAAGGAAAGCGATTATACCCTTTTATTCAGTACTTCTTAGTCCATATCTGGAATACCATGTCCCGTTTTGGCCCTCTCAATGCGAGGGAGGGATTGATAAACCAGAACAAGTCCAGCAGAGGGTGGTCAGGGGGCTGGGACCACTCCCCTGTGAGGCTTTTTGCAACACCATGTAGTGAGTGGGAGGACAACTGACAGTATTCATGAACTGAAGAAAGAGAGGTTCTGATTGCCTACAAGGGAGAAATTTTTCACGAAATAAAATGAAACAGGTTGCTGTGAGAGGCTGTGAAGTCTCCAGCCTTGGTGTTTTTCGAGACCTGACTGGAAAAGCCCCGAGCAATGTGGTCTGATCCCAAAGCTGACCCTGCTCTGAGCAGGAGGTTGCAATGAGACCCCCTGAGGTCCCTCAGAGCCTGATTCCAGGATTGACCATCATTGTTTCTCTTCTCTGAACCTCTTCCAGTCCTAATATACCCTTTTCTTGAAATTTTGAGGCGGAGGTCGAGAGAGGAAGAGAAACTAGAATTGTGCAAAGTATTCCAAATTTTGGCAAACCACAGTTTTATAAAGGACACAGTATTCGTTTTATCCTCTATTCTCTTCCTCAGAATTTTAAGACTGGATTTGGTTTTTTTGACCCCTATTGAGCATTAAGATGATGCTTTCAAGGAACCATCTCTGATAACCCTAAGGTCTTGCTCCTTAGCAGCAATGGTCAGCTTGCAGGCCATCATTTTATGTATGAAGCAATGGCCGCTTCCTCTGTATGTTCATCACTTTACAATCATGTACACTTAATGAGCCTGGAGTTGTTCTAAGCATAATGAGCAATTGCTCCTGTAGAAACTTGATAGCAGGACCAGTAGAGTGCTTCAGCGACTATTCCCATAGGAGCTACTAATAAGCTCAAAGAGAGGGATGGGAAACACCTTTTGTAACATTCACCTTTCCTTTCCAGTGAATGCGTGGTGGGTACAAAATACCACTAGTGTTGCTTTAACTTAAATTCCTACACTCTGACAACCTTCTGGGTTAGCAATCAGGTTGCACCATCCTTTGTGGTTTTTCATTAGATCTGCAAAAAGTCATCAATTTACTAATGAGATATTCTTAAGATAATTTCTGATTTTGCCCTTTGCTTACAAGCTATACGAACAGATGACCTGTTCTCTTTACTTGCTTCTTTAAAGCTTCCTGTAAAAAAGCTCCATGTTTCTGAGCAAATCCGTCCATCTGATGAAGAATACATGCCATCATAGGAAACACTGTTCAAAAGCTTTCAAAAAGGAAGACAACGTGCCCAGAAAAGTCCAGGATTTAAAATGCTGGCTCCCAAAGCAAGTTCAGAAACTGTGATGCAAACTGAAAACCAATACTAAGGAGGAGTTTGCTGCAGCTTGGCCAGCATGCTTGAGAGGAACACATGGTTCTGTCCATTCTTACAGCCTCACTAGCCCATGCTTAAGGAGTTAGACTTAGGGTGGAAGGTCTTAGGGTAAAAAAAGATAAATCTCAATCTACTAGTGCTATATATATATATATATATCACATTCATACTGGGTGTGTACTCGTAGACAAACACTAAGAGGAGAATCAAAACCATTAATAACAAACACAAATAAGTTCCCACCAAAAACCTTATTCCAGTTTGTACTTCAAGTGATATAATCAAGAGAACTACATCTGACGATCTTGAACTAAAATGAAGGACAACAAGACATACAGAACTTTTTCTGTATTTTCCAATAAATTGGCTATTTTATAAAATAAATGAAAATAAAAGAGAAAGCCTCCTTAAATACTATGTGTAATAGAGAATTGTTTCTGTATGTTATCATTCATGGGCCAGCAATGGGCAAAGACTACTGAAGAACAGCAAATCTTATACAGCAGACAGCAATGTCATCTGCTGCACTATGCTAGAGAATAGGTTGAAGCTCCCAATCTATAAGTAGAACACAGTGTATGTCAATTACATGAATTTTTAAGATGTGTTAATAGATCTTCCGAGGCATTTAGTTAATACTACACTACAACTCTTCCATTCACATTAAGACGTTATCAGTTAGTAAAAGGATGGCTCAAATGTCCTTTGTCACTTAAAATCCATTAACAACTTTCAAAACAGAAAGTGGTCATGCTTACTGAGATTATTCTCATGTCTGGAAGAATGTTGTAATATGACGATAATAACAAAATTGTAATGTTCATGTAAGTAGCTAGCAAAAGAAAAAATAATAGGTAATATGAGCTCATTTTTATGTCCCTTTTTAAACAGTCCAAACATTGTTTGCATATCAATCTGATAAATATTTCATAATACAAGTCTCCATAAAGTTTGACATGGGGCTCATTAAAAGCCTATTTATGTGACCACAAGATGATTAGATGAAAAACAGTTTGCAGTCAATTTTAAATAGATGCATAGCAAAACAAAACTAAATTACACATACTGGAGGCCTGCCAGGACGGCCCCTTTTTCTTTTTCCTTTGACTTCTGCTTCTTCAAGCTCACTGCCAGCATCTGAATGTGCAGTAGTTTCATTTGTAGAATCCCTAGGGGGGGGAAAAACACTAGATAAATTAAAATGATTTGAAATCAACAAGTAATCTATAACTGACTGATTAAATATTTAGTCCTAAGTCAGGAAAAAAAAGTCAGCATTAAAAGGCTCGCCACATTTATTCTGCAAACTAAGGAACTAAGCATTGTTAGCCCTGGCAAAAAGCCTTACCTTTTTATGGGCTGGAACGTCATTTTATAGACTGGAAGTTATTTAAATTAACAGCTTCTTTTGAAATCACATTACACTTCAAAAACTGGCTATATTAAACAGCACATACTCAACAGATCCATCCCACAATGTATTCACTAGTATCAACTTTCTTTTAGTAACTACTTCCGAGCTGCTTTCAAGGCCATGAGAAAGCAAACTGGAGCCCAGTCCAGCTCTCACATCATTAGAACAGTTACACAAGTTCCCACACGGGTTTCATCATGGTTTTAGTCACACTCGAAGACAATGGTATTGTGCAGTTGTTAATAAGAGGATTAACACTGACCGTGAGGCACAAACCAGGAAACTCACTTTGATGAGTGAAGACACTTGTGATTCTTGCAGTTAGAAAAACGTTTTCAATCGTACAATGAAAAAACCTTGACATTGCTCAATGACTATTAGCAGATAAGCCCACAGTACCATTTTTCAATCATTCCTGTTTTAGACTTAAGACCATACTAAGTAGGGGAAAAAAAACATTACCCCAATCTCTGCCCCCCGCCCCCCCCCGCCCAAGCCAGGTGCACAGGTACTTCTTTGCCTTCAAAACTGGCTGTTTCAAGAAACTCAGCTTGTAATTGATCTTCTGAGGCATCAGATTTTGCCCAAGAAGAGCCCACAAGCAAAACCATACCTGTTACGGATGTGCTTGATTTTTAGTTTACAAGACCACCAGTGCATGAGATCTCTGTAAATGCAAGAATAACTGTAATAATGTCCTAGATTACTCAAAGATGGGTCAAGTTTAGCCCTAATCAGAGATTTCTTTAAATCCAATATCATTTCCTTGAAGTGAAAGGAGTTAAATTGCTGTAAAACTTGTGCAAGATGAAGGTGAAAATCAGACCTATTCCATTATTTTATACAGCCCCAAATATAAAAGGCAGCATTAGTGATCTGGTTTACAGAAACTGAGAAGCTTCAGCAAGCCGAGATCTACACAGATCTTCCACATTATCTGGGGGTTTATTTTTTTATTTTGTTTTATAAATCAGGAATACTTCATAAATTTGCTGTATCACCAAGAAAGCTATTTAGTAACGCAGAAAGATACAAACACCATTGTATCAGAATCAAGAATGTTCTGATGCTTCTCTTTACTGAAATTACTGTATTGTTCTAGGTCTGCTCTAACCCAAATAATTCCACAGAGCTGTGATCAATTTCTAATATTAAGACGTTATTTTCCAACCTTTTCCAATTTGCAAGCACAAAACCACCAAGGGGTCCACAGAATCCTTTACAAAGCTAGAATGCAGTAAAACATATATGAATCTCCTTTTCTGAAAGTAACTTCAACGGATCTCTAAATACTCTACACACGCCAGAAAACCAGGCACCCTAGATTAAAAAACAGTATTTGAGTAGTTGAGTTCCCAAATTATATGCTTGTAAAAACAGTATCTCTACAAAACACTGAAAAATGCAGCTTTGTTGTGACAAAATTAAAGAGAAGTAGCTTTTGTGCTTCATAAAATATGAAATTCAAAAAACTCAATATCAAGCTATGAATTTGGAAAAAAAACCAAAACAAAACAACTGTAAAAAGCCTAAAACCAAATAAAAGAAACCCCACACAATTCAAAATTATTTGGTAGAATAGGGCAACACTGGTGAAAAGCAGTGCAGTGAATATAGGTGAAAACAGTGCCTATGTGGATGGGTGTATCCAGCCTTTACTCAAAGACCAGCCATCATACTGCAACTCAATTTGACAAAAACGCGTATTGCCTCACAATGACAATTTTTTTTTTTTAGTAACTTTTCAATACAGAAGGAACCCCACAGAAATATCTGCTGCTTTCTATTGCTGTAGAGAAATTAAAGCCATTCTCTCTTGCTCTCTGCAGAAAAAATAAGCTTCTCTCTGGTCTACACAGATCCTTACTGGAAAATTTTTAGGCATGGTGTGGTCTAAGCAATACCCCCACATTCCTGGGGAAACGCTGTAGCTTTGCTAGCTTACAAAACCGCACCCCTAATATCATCAGGATAAAGATTTTTCTCTATTAAAACCAGATTCAGCAGTCCTCCTAGGCAAATGGCTCAAACACTTCCCTTGAAACGCTGGAGCTATATAAACAAACTGTACTGCTATTCTGCATCTAGTCCACAGAGCGCTTGACTTTGCTACACCCTCTCTCTTGGTCTAGCAAAACCTACTGAGATTTGTGTATTTAGTTCTGGAAACTTCAATTGCTTTGGAACACTGCGTATAGAAGGAACATTTTAATTATTAACTACCTTCTCTTCTTTGTCTTATACAGACTGTTGTCTTAAACCTGATAACCATGCTTCTCTAGTATTTTTCTGGTAAAACTTTTCTGGTTTGCTGGAAGCCTTTTGGGAAAGGCTCAATAAACCAGTAGTAAGGGTGAGATTCATCTAATCTAAATTTTAGATATATACAATGCAGAAAACAGAAAATCTTAAGGTGCAACATACCTCATGCTAAGCTCAGTGTCCAAAATTGGTCAGACAGTTTGTTTTATAAATTTTCTTTTCTCTCCATTGATGGTAAGGTGATCTAAATAAGCAGCCCAAATACAAATGTTTAAAATTGAACAAGATGAATCTCATCCTAACAATATGTAAGGCAGAGAGAAGATTTCTTCTGGCAAAGAATGTAAGTATGTAAGGAATAAGGGGAAAACATCAGAAAGTAAGTTCCCTTCAATACTCACATTATTTGGAGTAGGGAGACAGGATCAAGGACAACCTACAGTCCTTGGCTGATTTAACATTAAAATAAACATCATTTCAACCAGCAGGGAATTCTGTCTGAATGATGCAACTCCTGCACAAAAAGGCCCTTCCACTGCGGCCTTGAGTCCCTTCAGTTTGGGAGGTAGTGCTTCTTGCTTCTGTCAAGGCCTTACAGTTGCTCTGGGTACACAGACACATGCCCCTTTTCTTCTTATTTCTGAACTCAGAGGAGGAGTAAAGCATCTCTTAACTGCCTGCAGTTCTGTCAGGTTTTTAACACTCACTGAGAAGAGCATCTGGCCAACATCCATCTCCCTCATTCCCTACCCATCTTGCAGAACTGCTAGGAAGTTATTTATCTGGTGGCAGTCATCCACATCTTAATAGCCCAGAATTATCCTATCCCTATTTCACATGTGTGTGACTAGTCACCTTAGGGGAAAACTTAGGCTTAGTCACAATTTATCTTTCCTGAAGCTGTTGGGAGGGTAAATAATCTGGGCCTAAGGAGGCCTGCCTCATTTAAGAAGAGGAGAGGTGGTGGTGCCTAAGGCTAAACTTTTCCTCTCTAAGACACCTTTGACATGATAAAGACAGAAGAGAATTTGGCAGAGTGTGGGAGACCTACAAGACTGGGGTGGGCAGAGTAAAGCAGACAAGTGGCAATCCCTTTTAGGGGCTCAGATTTACTCTGCTTTTCTTTCTGGTTTCTGTGGTGGCTAAAGCATCCTAGAAAACGGGCAGTAACTCCAAGATCCCTCCTAAAAACTCCGGATATTATTCCAAAGTTATAACAACTAGCCACTGAAACTAACCATGGTAATGAAGAATTAACAGATTACTGGGCAGCCCTTTACCATGTCCTGCTTCTGAAGAACATATTTCCGTAGACACTGTAAATTTCACATCTCTGCAAAATAAATGAAAACAAACTTACCTTCCTTCTACTACTACATAAAGCCCTAGCTATAGAGCTTATAACACCCCCCTCCCTTAAAAACACACCACACCAAAAACCTATGTCCATGTATCAGTTTTTGTAAACAAAAGCACTTCTATAAGCTTTTATCGGTGTTGCTGAGGTGGCTTGAGGTTCTAGCAGAGATAAATTCAGTAATTGCTACCACCAGACTCAGCCTTGTGAAAAAAAGCATTCATGAAGAAAAATGGCTAAATGCACAGGCTCATGAATCATGGATGAATCAGCTCTCATGGTTGATCTTCAAAATCTAAAGAGGAACATGCCTCACAGCAAATATGAGTCATCCCACTGAGAAGACTCATAACAGTCAGTCATCCAGGTCAAATACAACAGAGGTTTTTTTCCCTACATCTGAAACACCAATAAGTGAAATCCTGTCTTCACTGCATTCTGAAGCCACTTCTATGAATCCAGAAAGATTAAAGATTTCTCCCTTCATGTTCCTTCAACAGAGAAGAATTTGGGAAGGAATATTTGATATGGTCCTAAGCAAAGTACATTAATATATCAAATTGACTTTAGGACCCTTTGTTTAAAGGGTATAGCCAAAAAGATTAGAAAACATTAAGAAAAGTAGAAATAAGGCATAGGAGTGGTAAATTACAATAATCCTTCAAAGCTGCTTATTTAAGAGCTAAAAAGAAAACCTTGGCTTTCTCTGTGTGGAACTGGATTGTGGCTTCCCAAATCTAAATGTGTGTACCCCTAACCACAGATTGCTTCAGGTTTTCTCACCCTTAGCCAGACTCCTCTCTGATGGAAGTCTGGTTGAGACCTACTGATACAGTTATCACTTTCTTTGATACCTTGTCCACACTAGACTTAATGTTCTGAGCCCTCAGGAGAGTCTCAAAACCTTTACATGCAAATCCTGCTGGGTTTTTCGTAAAAAGAAAGATCTCATCTTGTTTACAAGCCACCAAAACTATATGTATTACTGATGATGACATCTCACCAACATGTTGCGCAGTGGCATTAAATGATTCCCAGCTCTATGGGGAAAAACAACATACATGTTTCCTATCATTTTTTAATGTTACATAATGTCGGTGGCTCACAATCATGTGATTAAAGAATATGCCAACATCTTTCATCTCCCTCAGGTTTTCCAGCTGGTGTGCAGAGTTACCAAATCTATTAATATGCACTTTTTAACCTTAAACTCTACAATATTTCACTCACTTCTTAAGGCCATCTAGCTTCTTGAACTGGGAACAGAAATATCCCTTTCCTATCATTGCCGTGACAGAATCGCCCAGCTTTTTGTCCTTGGCACATTTCACAAGCACACTCTCACTTTCTGAATGTGGGACATCCAGGCAAATATGAACTGAGAAAGTTTTTTTCCACAACTACCCTCAAAGCTAACCAGAACTCCCCCCCCAGGCTGATGCTACCCTCTCAGTGCTACCCATCAGAGTCATCCCCATCTTTAGCCATGTGCTCAACCACAGCAGAAATTACCATTTTTTGAAAGAAGTTTTAAAAATCACGATGCAGAGCATGTTATTATTGAGGTCAGACAAATAACTGTACAATTGTCCAAGCATTCAGTTTCTTAAATAAAGGTACTTGAAATCTTAGTTTTGGAACACCACTCAACCTTGATAAACTGAGGCCCTTTTACACCCCGTGATAATTCCTATTTTCATATGTTCATTCCAAGCAAAAACCTTAACATTAGATAATTACCGAATGCATTTGGTCGACATGGCAAGGTGGTGGCAGCGGGGCGGCCGCGGGGTGGGCTCTGTGAGGAGACCACGAACCACAGCCCATCCTGGCCGGTTCCAACGGCCCCAGGGCAGGGCACAGCTGGGCCAGCCGGAGGAGCCAGTGCTGCCCCTGGGAACGCTGCTGAAAAAAGGGCCGAGGGACCAGCCCTGCGAGCAGCAGAAGGGGGGAGAAGGTGCTGCCAGCGCCCCGGCAGAGACCCCCCCATGGCCCCGGGGGAGCCCACGCTGGAGCAGGTATCCACAGCACAGCCCTCGGAGGACCTCACGCTGCGGGTGTGGGTAGAGGAGTCGGGAATGAAGGGGCAAAGTTAAACGGGGGAAAAGGACAGGGGGGAGAGGGAACATGTTTTTAGTTTTTGTCTTTGTTTCTCACCATCAGCCAAATCTTATTCAACTGGCAATAAATTAATTTTCCCCAACGTGAGTCTGTTTTGCCCCTGAGGATAATCAGTAAGTGATTTCCTTGTCTTTATCTTGCCCCACGAGTTTTTTAATCTTATTTTCTCTCCCTGTCCTTTTGAGGAGGGGAGTGAGAGAGTGGCTGGGTGGGTGTCTGGTAGCCAGCCAAGGTCAACCCAACACATCAAATAAAGCTCCATTTTGTTCCTGTTTCTAAAATTCCTTTCTTAATTCTACTTGATTTACTCTCTAGCTGCTCTCATAGACTTCCACTCTATTCTTCCCAATAGTCCACTTTATCCAGGTACAATGATGTTCCCATTTGTATAAGCCACTCATATTTCCCAATGAGAACAAAACATGCTAACGCCACTTGCTCTCTTCAATTGCAGAGGCCAAAGGCTTTTTGCACAATAAATACAGCTCGTTGTAAGAAAGAGTATGCAACTGGAATACACAAATATGGTCAATTATGACTAAAATCTATTCACATTTCTGAAATCTCACAACACTCAGAAGAGTACCAGTAGCAAAGCTCGTTTTGCTTTTCACTGCAAAGTTAAATCTCCATACATATAAAGAAGTATCTTTTAGATTTAAGTGTTTCATTTTTTACACAGTTTTTCAGCATAGGACAACACAGGAGGCCTGGAACAGTCACACTAATCTGCACTTCTCTCAAGCTTGTGCTTTATCCTCACGATCATCTCTCTCTTTACTTCTACCTTTTTAACACTGAAGATTTCAGATATATAGGGAAACATATACTCACTGTAGTACTGGCAAATCTGACGTAATCATTTTTGCAGCACTCTTGAAAGTAAGAGCTACATAGAACTTCTTCTCAAAGTTATTATAAGACAACTACTTGGAAACCTCTTTCATTAAAAGAATGTCAAAGTCCAGTCTGCAAAAAAGACAAAAAACATTGTTAGTTGAGATTCCAAAATAGTCATAATATATTGAATAAAAAAACCCACTGTAAACAAAAATGGTCAATTTTGAAGTATCATCACTACTAAACCACATGAAATTTAGAATGGATGTCCCCAGGACAGCTTAATCATATTCTTGCATTCAGTTTTTACAATTCTGTTTAGGCAACTTTACTTTTTTTTTTTTTTTTTAATTACACAAACTATTTTGCATTACCTCCCATATTTGTTTACAGTAGCTCTAATGTAAAAACACAAGCAGAACTCTATCTGAGAAAATTTAAATAAACAAGACAAATATATAAGCATAAGCAATCAGAGAATGTGTCCAAATTTAAGGAATCTATTTTTTGGTCAATCAACAGACTAAACTTGCAAAACTTCAGTTTCATAATAAACAGTCTTTCCTAGTTTCAAATCAAGACAAAAGATCTGCACCTAAAAATCATACAAGTTTTGATTTAGGCACAACAAAACTGGTAAAAGATAATATTCCTGATAACATTCCCTTCAAAGGAACTACACCTATTCAAATCAGACAGACTGGCTCACAGTTTTACGTGACTGAATTTTACAGAAGAGTAGTCAGAAGCTGTGCAACTCTCTAACTGCAATAGAAACTATTTTAATCTGAGGAAACCAAAGGTTTAAGTTTAAACAATAAACTAGACTTCATCTGTGGGACCACTACACCCACTAGTAAAATCTCTCTATCCAAAAGACTAATCAAGGAGTTGACTAATGACAGAAGGCATGACTTTACCATTAAATAACAGCACAATGTGACAGATGTGCTAATCTTCGATGTAATAAAACACAGAACTGTCACCCCATTCTTCCAGAAAATGCAAGTTCTGGAAAAACTAAAATTATTTGTTTCATTCTCCCATTTAACAGATCTTGGGGTAATATAAATAGCTGCATGGAGCACTGCAGTTGAGGAATGCTAATGAATACCCATGTAAAAACGGGTATTTTAAATCTCTTCTATTTAAATACTTATTTTCTTCTCAATGGGCACTTTCTTCTGTGCTCTAATAGCTTTGCACAAGACAGCAAGAAAATCAAGCCAGAAAGAGGTAACGTGACTAGCACCACAGTATCTAAATAAAACTGTACCAGTGTAAGCAAAACAGTACAACACATAAAGTATTATTTTCCATTCTACTATATGCACATCAGTATTTATTTACCATAACTGTGCAACATGAACAGACTTTTTTGCCTCTGGTTATTACAGTTCCAATTAGACTCACAGATGCATACAACTAGTTCTTCCAGTACTTACTACTTCATGCTACCAACAGTTTTTACTCACAGTATATCATCACCAAATTTAATTTTTTCCTATATACTACCATCTCATTGGCCATTTTTACTACTGTATCATTAAAAAGCCACCTTGTTGCAAAACAACTGTTCACAAAAGAGAAATTTGTTTGAAATGGAAGTTATCACTCCAGCATTAACAGTTTAAAGGGGGTCATTTTCCACATCCAGTACACCAGGTTAGCATACAAGCTCTCCAGTTTCACTATAAGACAGAAGCAGCCCGAGTTCTTCAAGAAGAAAAATGTTACCTGACATCCTATTTGTGCTATTTCCATAACTTGTTTCCATAACAATGTTTCTTCATTAGAGACACTATGTTTTAAAGGATGTGATGACTCCTAACAGGGGAATGACATGCCCATTCCAAAACACCAAGCAACCATTTCAGGCACTGGCAAGAATTTGTTATAAACAAACATGGCACCAGACTGAATTAAGTTTTGAGTTGATTTCCTACACGAGGGAATGTTCAGATCTCTGAAACAGACAGGATCACTGCAGTGGGAACAACGTGTGCTTTGGTGGTCACAAAATACTAATATTTAGCTATAACTTAAGAAGACTATTTAACGAAATCCTAAAATAGAAGAAGAAAGGTTTTGATTAAGCTTCTGCAAATATTTTTTCCTCTTGCCATGATGATAAGATGTACACATTTTTGTAATACCTTCCCTTTGTTTAAAAAGTGTATTTTTTAAACACACACAAGTACACATGCACACACACACACTCTTGTGTATGCTAACTAGACCTCAAAGGAAACCTATCCATCTTGGATCTTCAGATTATCTAATTCTAGCGGGATAGTGGGCATCAACCTTACTTTTCAAAAGAGCTTTCAAAAGAAGTTCAAGAAAATTGATGTGCATTTCATGTGAGATATTCTCCCCAGATTTTTAAGGCATCCTGCACCACCGTTATGTGGAATTTCTTTTCTTAATTTTCTTTTTTAACCTAGTTATCACCCTTCACAACTGTTGTGCTGTGCATGCTTGGATATAGTAACCAGCAGGATACAATTGCTCTGCGGAAGTGCTTTCACACATAAGGAAAAGCATACTTGCTCAGAGACAGGAAAGTCCTGACATAAAAGAAAGTATGGAGCGAAGGGTATAAAGAGCCAGAAGGAGAAGAGGGGAGCTGCTTCATTCATAGAATCATAGAATCATAGGATCATTAAGGTTGGAAAAGACCTCTAAGATCATCATGTCCAACCATCAACCCAGTACCCATGCCCACTAAACCATGTCCCGAAGCGCCACATCCACATGTTTTTTGAACACCTCCAGGGATGGTGACTCCACCACTTCCCTGGGCAGCCTGTTCCAATGCCTGACTACCCTTTCGGTGAAGAAATTTTTCCTCATATCCAATCTAAACCTCCCCTGGCGCAACTTGAGGCCATTTCCTCTCGTCCCATCACTTGTTACTTGGGAGAAGAGACCAACACCCGCCTCTCTACAGCCTCCTTTCAGGTAGTTGTAGAGAGCGATAAGGTCTCCCCTCAGCCTCCTCTTCTCCAGGCTAAACAACCCCAGCTCCCTCAGCCGCTCCCCATCAGACCTGTGCTCCAGACCCTTCACCAGCCTCGTTGCCCTTCTCTGGACACGCTCCAGCACCTCAATGTCCTTCTTGTAGTGAGGGGCCCAAAACTGAACACAGTATTCGAGGTGCGGCCTCACCAGTGCCGAGTACAGGGGCACGATCACCTCCCTGCTCCT
The DNA here is from genome assembly GCA_030449065.1 of Oceanodroma leucorhoa. Lineage (NCBI taxonomy): Eukaryota > Metazoa > Chordata > Aves > Procellariiformes > Oceanodroma > Oceanodroma leucorhoa. Next base: position 71,439 of record JASVER010000132.1, on the reverse strand, counting down.
GCTGGCCACACTGTTCCTGACACAGGCCAGGATGCCGTTGGCCTTCTTGGCCACCCGGGCACATGCCGGCTCACGTTCAGCCGGCCGTCGACCAGCACCCCCAGGTCCTTTTCCGCCGGGCAGCTTTCCAGCCACTCTTCCCCAAGCCTGGAGCGTTGCCTGGGGTTGTTGTGACCCAAGTGCAGGACCCGGCACTTGGCCTTGTTGAACCTCATGCAATTGGCCTCGGCCCATCGATCCAGCCTGTCCAGATCCCTCTGCAGAGCGTTCCTGCCCTCAGGCAGATCAACACTCCCGCCCAGCTTGGTGTCATCTGCAAACTTACTGAGGGTGCACTCGATCCCCTCGTCCAGATCCATTGATAAAGATGTTAAACAAGACCGGCCCCAAAACTGAGCCCTGGGGCACACCGCTCGTGACCGGCTGCCAACTGGATTTGACTCCATTCACCACAACTCTCTGGGCTCGGCCGTCCAGCCAGTTTTTTACCCAGCAAAGAGTACACCCGTCCAGGCCATGAGCCGCCAGCTTCTCCAGGAGAATGCCATGGGAGACAGTGTCAAAGGCTTTGCTGAAGTCCAGGCAGACCACATCCACAGCCTTCCCCTCATCCACTGGGCGGGTCACCCGGTCGTAGAAGGAGATCAGGTTGGTCAAGCAGGACCTGCCCTTCATGAACCCATGCTGGCTGGGTCCAATCCCCCGGTTGTCCCACACCTGCCTCGTGAGCGCCCTCAAGATGAAGCAAGCAACATTCATTCACAAGCAACGGAAGAACCAAGGAAGCTGGACCCACAGCCTTGACACGGTGGCAATGGCAGACAACCTGACACACAGGGAACTGCAAGGTCCTGTGGTATTTTCTCAAAGTCCCTACGCTAAACAGGAAACTGCAAAACAGTGCTGGAAAAGATCCATCTGTATGTGGTTATGTCCAGACTGGGCCATCCAAAAGACAACAGTTGCCCTTCTACTGCCTTGTGTTAATAAAAGCACATAACAAGGGTTAAGCCAAAGAATGCTAAAATACAAGAACTGTCAATGCTGGAAATGAGCTGGAAAACAAACAGCTCAGAGGCAGAAGCCCAAAAAGGAAAGGCACAATCCTGCCCATTTTGTGGGACTGACCAGAAGTGGAGTCTTACACTGCATGGAGTAACACCTCCCCGTTACACAATCCAAGTCACCTACATCCCTCACATGCATCCAATGCAGTCCTGCTGGCGATTATGCTCTGGATGCTAACCCTTTCTTCCTCAGCCCAGACACTCAGATGAGGTTAGGAAACCCTTAACAGTCTGGGGATCACTGCTTTGCAGCTTCCCTCAACAGTAACATTCCTCTGAGCTCAAAGAAACACCACCACTTGCTTCCAAAATTCAATCTTAAGTTATCACCCATGTTGCTTAGGCTTGGTTTGGAAATAAAATAAGTCACTATAGTGACTAATGAAAAGCTTTATGTGCTTGGAACAGAGTTCTCAATTTAGTTGTGCAACTAAGTTTGACAACTGTGGAAAAATAATTGATCCTTATGGACTACACAAATGTGAACCTTCATATTTTTCCTGGTTTTAATAAAAGAAACACCTGTTTCTTAAAGATTATGTTCTTCCAAACAAGAAAATCAAACTCTCCTCCTTTCTGTCCTATTCAGCCTGAGAATTAAGGCATTGATAAAAAGATCCTGAAAGCTTGAGACAGTTTCCCATTTTGCCACCTTTCTCCTGGGGAAGAGCAGAGCGGGGGGAGGAACACTTCATACTTTTGCCTTTTGGGTTATTTAAACTATAATAAACACAATATAGCTGAACAAGTCCTTTAACTTGAGGTCAACTGCTTCTATTTTAGGAGTTTAAAAAAAAATCTGATGTTTTCATTCAATCCCAGTTTTAATGACCTTAGCATGTTTGCAGCTTTTTAAACCTGCACATCTATGTTTTAAGATGACATAAATTTATGCTGGCATAGTTAAAAATTATCTATAGAAGAATATAAAGCAGGCAGTAGAAGAGACCATTCAGTTGAAACTGATGGGAAAACAAGTATATGTTTCTTTTTTGCTTCTATTTTTTTAACCATGCACAATAACCAGGGCAGACATAACGACCATTAAATAAAACTGATTCTTAAAAAAAAGCCTTTTCTAGTAAGTTGTCAGGTTTATGATAATTTTTCTTCGATAAGTTTTTCATAATGAGCTTAGCTTTTAGAAAGGCTCTACAATTTTAGAACAATAAATCTGATACATGCATTCCATCAATATTTTCTGTAGTTTCCACTAACATAGATCTACCTCTATTTTTTGCAGCCTTTAGATTGTTTATTTGCCTCTCTGGTGCTGAAGTAATCTACCCATTTTGGCCAAACAACAAACAAAAAAAGATTGACACTAACCCTGAAACCTGACAGAGTTGTTCCAAGCAACTATGTGGTAGCAACAACTAAATCAAGTTCAAATAACCTTATTATAAACTAGGTTCCTACATGTTATAAAGCTGAAACCAAAACTTAAAACAAAACAAACAAACAAACAAAAAAAACAAACAAAAAACCCCAACTACTAAGTTTAGCAATAAGAGTTACATTGTTATTAACTCCATTGCCTAGAAGATATCCAAAATAAAAGATAAGTGATATTTGACGGACTCCTATTCAAAATCCTTTCTTTGTTGACCAAGTGACCTTGTCCCATCCAAGTGCAAAATATATTCAAACAGTGGCTCACACTAGCAGAGTAATATCTAGTACTACTTAATCGGTAATGCCTGTACACCATAACTTCATTTTCCATTTAAAATTACTTTGCTTTCTCCCTCAGGGCTCCCTGTTATGTCTTTTCTTGCAAGCTGAAAAGTGATAAAGCAGTACACTTCTCCATCCCATGAGGGCCCAAAGGAAGTCTGAGAACTCCAAATGTACTGCTTGTGCAGACAAGAAGCTATAATACACGACGGCGTGCCATGCCATTGCACAGCACCGTAAAACAAGACATGCAAAACTCAAAGTTTTCATATTCAGTTTAAAGACTAGATTTGCCCCCTCAATATTCTTGCCCAACAACAGTGTTTGACAGCTAAGAAAAGGCCTGCACCAGCAGCAAACAACAATTCTGTCAGAAGGCAGCACGTTGCACACCAAGGCAGAACTCCAAAAGCTTTGATCAACAAGGTGAGAGAGAAAAGAGGATCTCACAGCCAGGCAGATAAATTCTAGCCTTTTACTGCTTTATCCAACCCCATGCATAGCCTTGGGCACACCACTTAAGTCCTTCCTGCTCAGCTATCCCATCTGCAAAGTGAGAATAATATTTAGAAATTGAAAGTGTAAATTCTAAATCCTTCAGAACTAGAAAACCAGTCACCAGGAACTAACCCTGTAACAAATTTACCAAATGCTGTGATGTGTTCTTCATCACTCAGGAGTTTTTCTTTGCTTTGGATTATGTATTTCTATAAGCATAAGCTTTATTTCTACTACAGGTTTGAAACTTGAAACAAATTAATTCATGTTGACCCTGCAGCCACTTGAACTGAAAGCCAAATTAAACCACCTCTTCCAGCTTTGATTTTGAAGGTACATAGCATCATTTAAGGCCAAACAAGACATAATGCTTATTTAGCCTATCTTTAAATAATTTCAATGAAGTTCTACACAAAATCTAAGTTTCACTTTATCACATTTTAGTAAGTATTTAAACCAAGATTGAAAGTCCAAGTGATAGAAAAATTAACACTAAGCACTAGTGAGTGCCTTCAATACTTAAAGTACATAGCAAGCTCTGCCAATATGTGGTCCTCAGTATTCTTAATCCAGTCTAACCGTGATAGAAGGAGGTATTATTAGGAACAGCTAGGCTAGCGCAGCATGGCAATGCTTTGCTTCCTACATCCTTCAGAAGACCACTAGACATATTATTATTACTCCACATCCCTCTCCCAAATGCGTCTCTCCGCTGTTGCTGTTATTCATTTAATACCCAGTAGGACCTGCAGTTCCCAGCCTGCAAAAGCACGTCAACAACAAAAGCAAACAATGGGGAGAGTTGGTTGACAGACCAGATGCTTTTGCTGCCATTCAGAGGGACCTGGACAGGCTGGAGCAATGGACAAAAGTTCAATAAAGGGAACCCCACAATCCTGCACATGGGGAGGAACAACCCCACACACAGGTTTGGGACTGACCGTCTAGAAAGCAGCTTTTCCAAAAGAGATCCAAGGATCCTGGTGGACAACAACCTGAACACGAGCCAGCAGCACGTCCTTGCTGCAAAGGCCAACAGCATCTCCTCGGCTGCTTTAGGCAGAGCACTGCCAGCACACTGAAGGAGGTGACCCTTCCCCGCTACTCAGAGCTGATGAGACATATTCGGAGCGCTGCAGCCAGTGCTGGGCTCCCCAGAAAAAAAGAGAGACACGGAGGTATTTTGTTTTGCAGTAAAGGGACAATTTTGAACAGTGTGACATATGGTTTGGCTAGGGGTCTTTCAGAGCGATGCAGTTATCAGAACAGCAAGCTGAGGATAGACAATTGGTTTTTCTTCAGAAAATGTCAGTAAAAAATTAATACATAAAATGAAAAAAGGGATGCGAGCTCACAGAGGTAATGCGTGTAATAGAAGAAAAATGTGAGGCCAAGAAAAACAAAGCGAGGCTGTACACAAAAGTAAGCATTTAGTACATGTCCATTATCATTGACTAAAGTTTCTTTTTTCCAACTTTAAAGGTATTTCCAGACGTGTTACGTATACCTGTGGGAACAATAATTACCACGTGGCAAGCCCTAGCTGTCCATTTAACATTGCCTTCACTTTCAGTTCTCTCCTTGCACTCTACAGTTGCACCAACATGTAGAACTGACTCTACAGGCAAAACAGCTGTTGCTGCTTCCTCTCACCAAACGCTTTCAGCCTAGAAAGGTCCTGCCCAGTCAGCCAGAAAAATAAGCTGAAGTCTCACTTTCTAGTGTGCAATATTATTCTGTGCTCTTCACAATTACGAGTGCAAGACCTCACACTGAAAGGTTACGCAAATCACTTCTTGCAGAGCTGGGAATAAAGTTCCTAAATGACAAAAACCTCCAAGCATTATGTCATACTATCACATTTCTATACTTAGTTTTCGGGCTCTAAAAATGTGTGAGCTGCCAAAAACAATCAGTTTTTCTGTATCTTCTGCTACTATTTTCAGAAAGTAGCAGCTAATTCCTGTACTGTGCATGTCTGTGCCGAGGCACTGACACTAAGATTACACAGGGAAGCTGATAAACTCTTTTAACCATGGTTATAATAGTGTAGTTGATTTAAATGTCGCATGTCACTCAGACAATTTTGTTTGATCATCTCCAGTGTTTACTTCAATAGTTTAATTATATTACCATATACTGCTTTCTTATAATGCTTAGGATGGCTAATACTAAAGATATTAATCAAATCCTTTGTGGCAAACGATTGCCTGTAGATATGGCTTGCTCAAGAACAGAAATTTCATCCTTTTCAATTAGTAATTTTTTTTAAAAATAAATTTGTTGGACTGAGCATACGAAAACAAGCTTGCTTTCCCTTTGTTATTCTTACAGACTCTTCAGACATAACTGCTCCTCGCTGTGCAGACACCCAGTGAGACACTTGACCTGATTTTCTGCAGCACTGAGCATTCACAACTGTGACTGAGATCACTGGGGGCTACCGGCACTCCATCACTCATAAGACAAGTAATTATGGTCTGATTGCACAAGACTAAAAGTTAAGGCACTGAGTTCTAATGCTAGTCCAATATCTGGATGATTAGGGTGTAAATTAACAACTTACTCCTTGCCATCTGTCCATTAGGATAACATCAGCTATCTACCAGCCTCCTACCTACCTGCTTTGAACATAAAATACGCATAATAAAAAGGGCTCTAGAAAGTTAGGTTCTACCGTCCTCAAATTGTGAGCATGAATAGATGGATCCTTGAAGTCTTCTGCTTCTCTGCACTTGTATTTCCAAGACTCAGGAGGAGTCTTGAGAAGATACACTCATCCATCTTTTTAAGATGATGCAAGAGCATTAAGAGTCACAAAAAAGCCCATGGGACAAATTTAGTGAAGAGATTTCGCCTACCATAGAAACTGTGGAGTCATCCTCCCAAACAAAAGACTGAGCAATCAATGAAAACTTGCTAAAGACTGAATGACAGTATGGATAGCGTAAGTGTTCACCATACCTTAGGATAAGGTTTTAAAAGATAGCTGAGTTATCAAGACATGAAATGCTTTCCCCCAAAAAGGGCCATCCTGTTCAGTGATTTCTTAGTAAGCCAATTCAGCTCACTAAAATGGCATAAAACTTCTCAGGGTTTTGCATAGCTAATTTTAGTGGGCCAAGCCAGGGCTCCAGGAGGCTCAGAAACACCCGTGCACAGGAAAGCAGCAGGAGAGTACAGCTGGACACAGGCAAGACTGAAGGAGGTGACTCCTTTTTCAATATATAAAAACTGCTGCAAAGGCAATGGAGAAGGAGAATAAAATCTTTCTCAGAGTGAGAAAAGGACAAGTAATGGGTTTAAACTGTAGCAAGGAAAATTCAGGTAAGACACTGGGAAAAACTTGACAATGACTAGTGAAGCACTCTAATAGTTTGCTCAAGAAAATGTGAATTATCCACCACTGAAGATTTTTTTCTTTTCCCAAATAGATGGGTCACACTTGTCAGGTAAAACAAACATAGCAAAGTTCGTGGAAAAGGCTTATTCCTAGGAGATTGAAGCAGCTGGGGAAAAAAACGACAAGGCTTTGGGAACACAGCCTGCTTTGGGTCTGAAAACGTGGCGTTACTGTAACTGTGCCTGCCAGAAGGGAAAGGGTGAGAACTGGATGAACTCTTGATATCCCTTCTTACCCCTCCATTTCTTCTAATGTTTCTGTGACTTTACCCTCAAATCCATATGTGACAATAATTAAAATTAAATCCAGTGATTAAATTCACACTCAAGCACTTCAGCGAGTGACTGCTTATTCCTGCAAAATAATCCACATCTAGAGGAAGGCAGGAATCCCCGGTGTAGTCAAACACGTTTAGACAGTCACACGGGCTTTGGATTTTTACCTCTGTACAGCACAAAACACAACGGGCCAAGAAGGTAGACAGTCTACAGGCACATCAGCAGCAGTGTTAATAGATTTTTATGCTACCTCAGGAGAGTGTTTACTCATCTGTAATTTTTCTCGGCAGTGGACATCTGGTGTTCTATTATTCATTGCATCTGGAAAATTGCCAACAATAAAACCAATTTTCACAAAAAGAAGCAAAGCCTGACATGCAGAACACTGGAATAAAGGAAAAAACTCTCAGAATGATTCAGGGTTTTGTTCTCTGGACATTTGTTTCTTTGTTTTGTCTGCTCTTTTTTCCTCTTATGGGACTCTGATGAGAGAAGCCAGGAGGAACTGTAGAATATTTTGTCCAGATTATCAAAGAAAACATGCATTTTGCAGTCCCATATAAATTAAAAACTCTGGGAACTGACTAATTCTGGTACTCATATGATCTTTATGGGGACGTACTCAAAGTCTCAAGGAAAATAAGGTCACTAAAATAATAACTTCTCTAAGTTCAGGCAGCTGCTAACAGAAAGAATATTTAATGGTTAATATAGGGAGACTCTTGCACGTATCAGGCAGAAGTAAATGTAGGACCACTCTCAAGTGTAACATTCTACCCATTTCCTGACAGGCACCTTTCTTACCCTACCCTCAAAAGAACACAAAGGCATAATGGTTATTCAAAAGACGAAGGTAGTGTTGAAGGACTATATTAAAGTATTCCCACCACCGAAAACTGCTCATTCAGAAAACCGTGTGTGTCTCGGACTCCAAGCTTCAAGAGCAGCTCCATCGATTTCCTAGTTGCTAGACCTGTCAGGATCCTCGTCCTTACAAAGATGTCACGATCCAAGTCCCTCGAACAGCAAAGATTTCTGGACATTATGTAGGTGTGACTGAGGTATCGAAAGCTTCTACTCAGTATTCATACTTACTCCAGAGATAACCCTTACAAAGTTTGAGGCCAAGAGAGTCTGTCAATGCTATCAGTCCAGGAACTGAAAGATCCTGGAGTACCAGTTTTTCCCAGTCCAGGGACGTCAGCAATGCTCATATGACAAAACCCTATGGATTCCTGTGCTACTGTCTCTCTATTAACAGGTTGGAGATTCAGCTTAACCCTCAGCCTGATGTAGCTAATTGGCACTTGTTTTACTAAGGTTCCTTTTTCACTCAAATACAATCTTTTTGTGTGCACGAGGGTATGTGGAATTTTTAAAATTATTAAATCCTTCTCCTCAGAGAAGAGGTTGCATTTAATAAAAGGATTAGCAAATATCCAATAGGCATTACTATAAGTAGCATAATGCTATCTTTCTGCAGTGAAGCAGTCTAAATATCCTTGCTTTTAGTAACCATTTTTAACTTCTGCTATCATTAAGTGGACAGGGGTTCCACTGATGCTTTTCATTTAAGTAGGAATAAATTTCAACAGGAATCGTAAGAAAGCTGTTTTTCTTTAATTGTGTGCTGCTTTTGGCTAGGATAGAGTTAATCTTCTTTATAGTAGCTAGGATGGGGCTATGTTTTGGATTTGTGCTGAAAACAGTGTTGATAACACAGGGGTGTTCTAGTTACTGCTGAGCAGGGCTTACACAGAGCCAAGGCCTTTTCTGCTCCTCACCCCACCCCACCAGCGAGCAGGCTGGGGGGGCACAAGGAGTTGGGAGGGGACACGGCCGGGACAGCTGACCCCAATGACCAAAGGGACATCCCACACCGTATGGCGTCAGGCTCAGCGTATAGAGCTGGGGGAAGAAGGAAGGGGGGACGTTGGGAGTGATGGCGTTTGTCTTCCCAAGTCACCGTTACGCGTGATGGAGCCCTGCTGTCCTGGGGATGGCTGAACACCTGCCGGTGGGAATGAATTCCTTGTTTTGCTTTGCTTGCATGCGTGACTTTTGCTTTACCTATTAAACTGTATTTACCTCAACCCATGACTTTTCTCACTTATACTTTTCTGATTCTCTCCCCCATCCCACCAAGGAGGAGTGAGCAAGCAGCTGTGTGGTGCCGCTGGGGTTAAACAACAACAAATTGTTAACTATTTTTAGCCCAAATAACTCTGTAAATTATTAAAAAAAACCCAAACAAACACACACACATTTGCCTTAGCTTTATGCTTCTGAAAAGAGCTCATAGTAGCACAGATCTTTTGACTCTCAATTCCTGACACGCTGCTGAAGTATTGACAGAATATAGTGGTGTATCATGGAGTAATTTCCATATCCTTCCTCTACCCATTAGCCAGAGCACCTAAATTACAAATACCTGCTAAGCTCCTAAAAACAGTTTGTGAAAACTGAACAAGAGCAAAAAAAAAGTAGCAGAGGTAAACCAGAAAAGTTTAAGTTAGCCAATAAAGTCATTAAGCAGAAATATATATATGTATTAGAGAATCAAACCTTACCTCCCAACAATTTCCTGAGAAAACCCAACCCCATATCAAACGAGACACCTTTCACCTACGTCTCACACCACTACAATCCCTCTTCTGAAACAATCCACAGCTGCAGCCTTTCAGGGAAAAACTACCCAAGCCTTAAATCCCACCATGTCCTCGATACCAAAGAAAGAGCTATAGTAATCCCAAACCCCGACAATCAGCAAAACAAGCTGGCAACTCTGACTCAATTCCTCTTCACCTTAAAACCTGTTTCAAGTTCTCTTCCCAATAAACTAAGCAACCCTATTCTCCTACTCTAGGAATTTTTTTTACATGCCCCCCAAGACCAACAGGCCTGGCAGGTCTTTAATCCAAGTACAATAGATGGAACAAAAAACATCAGAACACGTTAAAGAATTTCTCTCTTTACTACTCAGTAAGCCAGTCATCTCCAAGACAAACTAAACTGCATCTCTAAACTACACAATTTAAATCATCCCTCCATCAAAGCCATCAATGCTACCAGAAACGTATTAAATCAGATCACTAATTTCTCATTTTGTGATACCATATTTTGCCTTAGTAACTTACAAGAACAGTAACTCCAGAATCCATATGCTGCCAAATACCTTCAATCCATCTTAACCTGACACTGCCTCAGTCTAGAGGCACTGGAACAGACCCATAAACATGCTGAAATCCTCATGGGCTTACTTAAGGAAAGAGGTTCTATAGATATAGCCAAGCCTATTTTTCTAAAACATCCAGATGACATCTATTTTGTAGTTTGAAAACTCATACTCTTTCAAAGTCACCTAATGTGTGATACCAAGCAAACACTTTTCTATCAAACTGCTCCTAGAGCCTACACTGATATTGGTTTCCTGTACACCAGACCAACACACCTACTGTCACAAAGCCAACAACAACACGAAAGTCAAACAACCCATAATGTCCAGGCAGCATATCAAGAACCGCAGCGTGTGCTGCAAGGGCGCTCATCATTGCACTCCTTCACTCAGAACTTTCCCCAAAGACACTGCTACACAAAAATATATCTACATTTTGAATAAGCTGAATAAACATCACTGAAATGTACTCCAATAGCCACTGCTTGTATGTCCTCAATTATTACAAATGGCACAGCCTATGACTTATGTCAGTTATACAGTTAAAAACTCTACTGGAAAAGCATACTTTATCATACTTTCCTCTTAAAACAATCTGACTATCACAATAAACTTGTGAGGAGAAGCACTTTTTTCCAATGGACACATGTAACCATGCTGGAGTTAAAAATAAAAAGCCTTGCAAACATGTTTCCCCAGTGACCATAAATGCCTTATGCTGCAATCAAAATTCAAACCTAAATCCACAGATCCCAGACTAACATAATTCACCAAAGCCCCAAGATGACTTCCCCACAACCACACAGGTGAAAAGCTGCAGGACTAGCAGCAATCACTCAGAAATAATGATTTACCAGCAGCACACTTCACAGAAAAAAAAAAAAAAAAAACCCAAAACATTCCACTTCTAAGTTCTCACTCCTGATCCTGAAGACTGAGGAAAACATATGTCTGGAAATTAAAAATTCACAATCATTTAAAATAATTGACTCAAAAGGGAAAGTGGCTTTATTACACATTAGTTTCCTCCATCCCTAGGTTATGATGCCTCCATATTCCATGGCCAAGATAACTTATCTCTCTGCCCCACAGGAAATACTGATCCTAACATCTTCCCCCCGCTGCAGCAGAGCTCACAGCAATTAATTGCTTTCCACCTGTACTGAGCTCGAGGACTGTGATTTAATTTCAGGCTAAACATGTTTAATCCAGAAGCTTGTCTACTTTTTCACAGCAATGTCAGCTGACCTAAAAAAATACATTACCTGTACCTACAAGCCTCTCCTGATGCGGTTTCTGACACAAGGGGAAAAAAAGGAATCTAAGGACTCAAGAAATTAAAGATAAGCTGAACAGGGTTGGCTACCCACCAGCATTCCCTAATGACCTCCCTGACACACCAGTCACAAGAAATCAATGAAATTATAAGAAGAAATAGGAGAGAAGTTACTATCAAGTACTACGTAAAATTGGAAATAGTTCTGCAGTAGTCCAAAATGCAAATATCACTAGGGAAAAGACAAATTAGCACCTGAGAACAAGATTTATTTTAGCTTAGTAAATAATCCTGAAGAAAAGCTTTTCTCATTTAGTGCTGAAATCAATTTTGGTTAGTCAACAACCCTAGGAAGAATCAGGAGGGGGAGAAACTGTCTATTCTTTGCTGTTTAAAAACATCTTGCACACCACAATAAATCCATTAAAAGGGAAAGTTTCTTGGGAAAAAATGTTTGAAAAAAATATCTCTTTCATTGCTTGTTCATTGCTCCAGATACAGAATGATGACTGTACTGATGGAAGAAGATAATTGCACTGTGTGAAACCAGTTGAGAGTCCAGTTCCAAACTGGACAAACTAAAAAACCAGACAAGTGTTATCTGAAATATAAAGAGGAGAGACAAGAACAGAGAAGCCAACGCACAAGTTGGACAAGAAGCTGATCCAGCTTCATTTCTGAAAGACTTCACATCCAACCAGGCTGTTTGCCCTCCATCTCCTGACAATTTCTGAACATGTTGCCAAATGCAAACATTTGACAGAAGGACAGGTACCTCGAAAGATTATATTCTAAAATAAGCACTGAGTCTAGTGCTTATTTTAGAATATTTTATATTTTATATTCTAAAATAAGGCTGAGTCTAGTGCTCTTGTGAGGGTGGAGGCAGGGGCCAGGATCAGCACAGCTACTATCTGTCCTGTTTATCAGGCGCACAGCTCAGGGCGGTCGCCCACGGGTCCTGCTCTGCCCAGCCCAGGGAAGGCGCTGAGGTGCACGATACTGCAGTGGAGGTGCTACACACAGGGCCAGGAGCCTTCAAGGACATGGCTAAACTACTGGATTTACTGCACTAAGGAACGTAACAGGACTACAAAACCAGGCTTCGCTAACTCCACTGACCATACAACAACTTATTTCTCACCTTCTTCCTCTTTGCCCTTTAAGATTGTTTTTCCTCTTGACTCAATACGAACACATTTATTTGAAGACATGATGACAACACAAACTGTAAAGCTATCACCAATTTACTTGGATACCCAGACTGTAAGTTGCAAACACCGATGCTCTTTTTTTTTTTTTTTTAACTGTATTTTACATTGCTTACAGAAATATGGGAACACCTTTTTTTATTTCTAAACAGTTACTTAGACAAGCAGATGACAAAAACTGGAAATAGTGTGACTGTTTCTGAGAAAGCATCATTCATTTTTGTGCTGCTGTTCTGTGAGCTTTAAAGCCTAGTCAGAAGTGCTTTCTCCCAGTAACGCTGACAGCAGTCCTTCCTCCTAGACAAGGAAGAATTTTTGATGTGGGAGATATTTACCAAAACAGTTCATTGGACAAATGCAGCTGTTGGGCTTAATGAAATAGCTTAGATAATGCTTAAGCCAAAATGGACCACTGAAAAGAGACAGAAGAAAGATGAGATCTTGCCTCACTTGGGAAGGTTGCCATTGGATGAAAGCTGCTCCATGACGCTGGTAATGAAGCCACCAAGAGTTCCAGCATGAACTGGCAGAGTGCTTTATTCTTCTAAAGATACCCAAACAGAGAGGAAACCTTGTGGTAATAGAAAGGTAAAACATGGGCTTCTCCAGCAACCCAAACAGGAACCCTTTCCCCTCCCATGAAAAAAAAAAAAGGAGCAACCAAACCTCCCCAGCCCGATCCCTAAAGATAGTTAACCTCGACTGTGAACGGAGAAAGGAAATCAAGGATTAACTACCCATAGACTAGAAATACAGAGTAGCTGCAGTGAGGTGCCTCACAGAAAACAGGCTAACAGATGAAATCAGGAATCTATTTACAGGAGCGGTGCTGCACACGCCAACACCTCCAAGAGACCCAACAACAGGAACAACTTGGAATCCTGAGGCTATCCTGATCCAACCACAACTTCTTTAAAAATGTGTTGGGGGTTTCAGAGTCTGTGGAAGGTCACGGCTCTGTTCAGGGGAAGAGAAGAGTGGCAAAATTAAGGTCAGTGTTCAAGAGCATGTATCACACTATCTGCAACAACTGGAACAGAAAAACACTTGCTACTCAAAGAATTCTCTGCTTAGTTACAATGATGGTCTGTAACAGGCCTGCTAATATCAACCTGCTGCGTAGATATACAGAGCCTTACAAATCTCTTCCCGGTGAAGAAGAGACAAAGAAAAAAGGAAATATTAATGGATGAGAGAAGGAAAAAACCTCTTGCCTAGAAGAGAAGAGAATCGTCTTACCTCTACTATCAAATACAAGACACTGAAAACAGAAAAATCGCAGATCTGTAAGCACTGCTGGTAAAACTCAGTGAAACTTAACAGAAGCTCCGGAAGAGAGAAACTGCCATCACCAGAAGCTGAGGCTCTCCAGTGAGAGGGGAAATTCCAGCTGCTGATCCACACAAGAGGTTATTTTCCCCTGTAAGACTTCTTGGCTTTTGTTTTTGCAGAGAAGGGATCAGACCATACAGTTTTAAATGTTGCAGAATTTGCAGACACTTTCTTTTGCACTTCGGAAAGATAGGAAGAGGATTTTCAGTATCTTTTACACAGTTACATAAAATGAAAATACATACTGCTACTGATATTTGAAACTGTCAGGCTGTAAGAGCAAGAGTGGGAATATTTTGAAGCATTTCCTTAAACAGATTCTCAACTCCCATGAGATAAGAACAAGTTCTAACTGAAAACTGTAACCCCAGGAGTTAAATAGGGGAACATTTCCTCTGGGAACAATCCTTACAGAAAATACAAGGAAGATACAAGCTTTCACTTTTCTTGTACCTGGTCTTACCTCCATCTCCCTACAAATTATTCAAATAAATTTAAACATTAATCTATAAGCATTGCCTTCACCCTTGAGGCAAAGTTAGAGCAAGCTTTTCCAGAGTACACAGTATGTATGAGTACATTTAATAAAGCACTTAACAATCATTTAAATACTAAAAAAAGTCAAGGAAGTTTTTTTTTTCCAGGGGTTAAATTAACACTTAGTACTTTCACAAATCAAGTTCTCAAAACACAGAGAACATGACTAGGTATAAGAGAATAGATATAAGGAAGGATTTTTTACAATTTTTTACAACACTGGCACAGGCTGCCCAGAAGGGTGTGGTAGATGCCCCATCCCTGGAAACATTCAAGGTCAGGCTGGACGAGGCTCTGAGCACCCTGATCTAGTTGAAAATGTCCCTGCCCATGGCAGGGGGGTTGGACTAGATGACCTTTAGAGGTCCCTTCCAACCCAAACCATTCTATGATCCTATGACTACATGTCGGGGTGGTGGGGGCAGGGGGGAAACCCAGAATAGAGATTTTCTTTTCCAGCACAGTCTTGGGATGAGGTTTCATACAATGGTTGAACCAATCTGATGGGCTGCTGTTGTCAAAACCACAATCCCTGTTCTTTCCTCCTACTCCTGGACGCATGTTCCTGCTCCTTCCCTTACGGTAGCTTTGATACTGGTCTGGCCCTCAGCAAATCAGTCAATGGAGAGACAGGAGACACTGGAAAAGAAGAGAAGGTAGCAAGCAGCTCAAGTCCTACTGCCCTCCCTCCACTCCTTACCATGATCTCTCACTGCTCCCACCCAGGCAGCAGAACAATTCTACCATATTAATTCAATTGCAAATGCAGCACAGCTTTTGGAGGACAAGAGAGTCAACACAAAACAAAGTTCACATTATTCCACTTTATTTAAAAAAAAAAACCAAACACTATAATTTGAGAAAAAAATCTAGTGGATCACAGTACCATACTTGCTACACTTGAAATTCTTTGCATTTACCATAATCTAGAATATGTTGTCTTAAATCGTTAATCTTCTAACATCTTAAGGCAGTGTTAATTCAAGACTGAAAATAATGGCCTGGCTATAGGTTGATCACTCTAAAAGAGATATATGAATGTTCTCTAATTAGAGCAGTATAACGCTATTAAAAAAAACAGAAGAGACTATTAGAGAACTACTCCAGAGAAGAATACAAATGCAAAGAATTTGGGAAAGAGTCCTCTGCACAGTACTTCTAAGTTTTAGAGCAACTAAAACCAGAAGTCAGTGGGAAATCGCATCCTTAGCCCCTCCGAAAATGCCAGTCACTACCATCCGCGTACACTGACCTGAACTGCAGCTGCCGTGGTTCCTCCCTCCTGCGGCTGTGTTGGCATGTGGCTTTCCGCCCATTTACGCAACTCAGGAAATCACCTACCAATTTTTAAAATTGTTTTCAAGTTGTTTGTATCTGGATCAGCTCCCTGAACTGGCTCACCCCTTGTTCACACGAGCACAGGAGTACTGCTAGGGAAGAGACGGGAGCGACCAGGGGAGTATGGGATCACAAGATTTATATTGGCCTAAATTGCTATGGAAGTGCATGACACCTTGCTGAAAGATTTTACAAATGAGGAAAAAAGCAATTTCTCAAAATTTTCAGTTCCAGCACATAATACAGATGTACTTTGTCTTTAAAAACAGATCTTCATTCTCAATAAATACAACACATTGCTTTCGGATCGACTGAACATGTATTCCTTTCCTAACCAAACTCTAAAGATGTCAAAGGAAAAGCAGAATGAGATTAAGGCAATTTGGGGTTTTTTTATAATCTTTGCATAAATAGAAAGAAAACATCTAATTATAGCAGCTGATAGCCAGTTTCTTGCCAATACATGCAATATCCTAAGTAAGGATTTTCTCCACAAAATTATCTTACCCTGTTTTTGAGGGGAGAGGACAGGGAGGGGGGAAGGGCTACCTTCTTTCTGACTCTCACATTTCTCATTTTTCTATCAGTATTAGTCTGCATTAACAGCCAAATCATACACACACACACACTCACACACAACACTGCCAGTGACCTACTAGAAAGTTGCTATAGCAACGACTGCTTTCAGAAATACATGTTGTGCATTTTAAGTGCCATCATAGCGTAACTCATCTGTCAATTAATAACCACAGCTCAGAGTAACACATCACATGTACCAAAAAAAATAAAAAATAAACATTGTGGCTTTATGTCTACAAAAGGAAATATCTGGAAACCCACTGCAGGCTTAGACTCACTACCAATAAAAAAAAAAAAGATCACACATTTAGCACCAAGATGTAACTCTTGTACTTCTATTTAAGTGCACAAAATTTGTGAAGTATGAAAAAACTTCGCTGCGATCTTGAAGGAGGAAATCACTCATATGTATCATTAAGTGTATAATTTAAGCAAGTCCAAGCTACTTGTAAAATCATCTATAGCAGCATACAGAAAACAATTTAATTGAGGTTTCTGTTATTTGTTCTGAGTAAAATCCCTGTAATAAGAAAAAACAACACCGCATTTTAAAATATGTTGAGTAAACCAAAAATTGAGTATACAGTTTAAACCTCACTAGACTTCATGAAATCACCTGGTCAAGTTTTTTCTAATTAGCAATCAGACTAAGTGAATCACATTGTCTTTCTCCAGTCCTAGATATCTACCAATTTTTGGCTGGTGTACTTGGTGATAACTATTATACACAAAGCATAACCATAGTAAAGGAGTACACATCTAAAATGCCAACTAGTTATTCTCAGAAAGAAAACTTCAGGAAAAATCAACTATCACAATTAAAAAACTTGACAGTAGTGTAGTGCTACCAACAGTGGTTTATTTAGTATTCCTTCCTCTCAAAACCCTGTCTTATACAGGATTATTTTTTCATGAAAAGGGGTTATAGCAGGTTATTTTCATGAAAGTGCATGTACTAAATGCCAATTTTTTGCCTATCTCAGCTATGACACACGTCCTGTTCATGGACTGTCCTGTCTGACCTTTGAAAGGTAAGTGCATTTTAAAGTGGAGAATATTCTCTCTATAAAACGCAAAGGGTAATCAGAGAGTTTTGCAAAGATTCTGCATCATCAAGTGCCACCTCTGTCAATGATACAGAAAGAAACGCTGCAGTAATTTCTCAGCTCCAATGTGACCTTGAGAAGTGTTTCTATTTCCTTTCTCACATCCTCTAAATCCATTTCAAATCATTTTCTCACATGACAAAGATAAAAAACGCTTTCTCGTTATATTTTCTGCTTCGGGATAAACGTCAAGCTCTCACAGTACCCCGTCTTTGAAACATACTAGTATTGATGCTAGCTGAAATCCTTCTTGAAGACACTATGGATATCAGAATATAAAGTAAGATATACCGCCTAAACTTCTGCATAACTTCAGTAAGCAGCTCAGTCTCGATGAGCTCTACCGAGTACATCGGGCTGGTTATGTGTATGCAACAACTTCTGTAGGGACTTTGCACTTGCCCCGGATTTAACAGGGAGGATCTTCTAAAAACTGAATCACAACCAATCCTTTTGAAAGTTTGATCCTTTTATATATATTTTATATATATATATATATATATAAATACGTTAAGATTGCTGTGAGAGAGAGAGATATATCTCTCCAGGCTCTCCAAGGTAGCGAGGCCCAGAGGCAGGAGGGATACAGGGGCATTTCTTTGGCTGCCATCAGTCAGTCCATATGAGCAAAGCAGGCAAGAGCACAAATAACCGATGTTTCATTTCTAGTTATAGACAATCTAACACTCAAGAACAGCAAGAAAAACACTGCCTTAAAAAGCCAGTTTTCACATCAAGATGGGAGAAAATTTCTTCCTGCTGCCTGTGGACAGCTGGCAAGAGTCATGAGGCACAGCGCTAATTAAACAATATTGTTTAAATATGACAATCAAGTTTCCCTTAACCTTTGCAGTGAAATACCAGTAAACACAACTCTCCAAGTTTTGGAACAAGAATTTTAAAATGTAATTAACTTTTTTTAAATCCGGAATTTAGCTGATCATGGTTTCATAAATCAAACCTTTAAATAATTGAGAGAGGCAAAATGTCTTAACCTTGAAAGTTATTTAAAAAGGGATGCCTGTCCCTGGTTAATTTTTTTTTTTTTTTAAACACACCAGTATAAATACACCTACAATAATAAAAACACCACACTGGGCAGAAGAAAGACCTGTAAAGACCAGTATTTCAACTGAGGCCAAAAGCCCACAGCAGGGCACAAGACAACTGCGTGCGTGTAGCCATACTCCTCCAGAATACACTCAAAATCCAGATCTTCCTGATTGCTCGCATTTACATACATTAGATTTTATATCAATATTATCCTTGAACTCAATACTTTTTATTCCCTAATATTTACCTTGTATGTTTTTTTTCTTATTCAAAAATGTAGTCATATCCCACCCTAACACTGCTCTCTAAGAACAAACCAACCAAGTTATTTTTTATTACTGTCTACATTCAATACTACAGCTGCTGCCATTTGCTTTCCAAATCTACCTCTCCCCTCTGGATTTTTGCCTTTATTCAATATAAAATCCCCACTTGTCTTCTTGACATCCATCCTGTGATCTCCAGGCATCAGCTGAAGTTCACAGAGAAGAGTGACCCCTTAGCAGTCCACGACCATCCCCAGCTCTCCACCCACACAGCCAGACCAGATCCAGTTTTTCTGCTTCTCCTTCACATCTTCAGAAAGGCTAATTTCTCCCCACAGTCCCAATGCGAGAACCCCAATCACGTAGATTTTGACTGCTGCAGTTTCATCTCCTTCACTTTCAATGACCATGACTCCAGGACCGCAGATTGAGCCAGAAGAGTAACACCTCCCTGCCAGGAACCAACCTTTTCTTCCACTGACCCAAATGAAGGTCTCGTCCTGCCCCATCCCCTCCCTCATTCTTGAGGCTGTGCCCCCATTTACATTCCTGTCACCAAGTTAATGTCTACCAGCAAAATCGCCTTTGAATGCCTGCTTCTCTACTTCGGTCTCAAATACTTCATATATTTTCCCAGGCCTCTCCTTCTAAGTAGGAAGTATTTCCAGTTGAAAATGGTGTTGGGTCCTGCACTTGGGTCACAACAACCCCAGGCAACGCTACAGGCTTGGGGAAGAGTGGCTGGAAAGCTGCCTGGCGGAAAAGGACCTGGGGGTGCTGGTCGACAGCCGGCTGGACATGAGCCGGCAGTGTGCCCAGGTGGCCAAGAAGGCCAACGGCATCCTGGCCTGTGTCAGGAATAGTGTGGCCAGCAGGAGAAGGGAGGTGATCGTGCCCCTGTACTCGGCACTGGTG